>CM017804.1:4348921-4631678 GCA_008086715.1 Sitobion miscanthi
AGTAGTAAGAGGGGCACTTGAGCACACTTTTTTCCTATAAAAAAAATATAAAAAAAACCGACCTATGAAAAATTACAAAAATCTAAACAATTTCTTGATTTTTACAAAAAATCTAAAATTATCTGTTAAAATTACAAAAAATTTAAAACTTAGGGTCGGGTAGTTGACTACATTGACAAAACATAAAAACCGACCTATGAAAAAATTACAAAAATCTAAACAATTCTTGATTTATTTACAAAAAAATCTAAAATTATCTGTTAAAATTACAAAAAAATTTAAACTTTTAGGTCGGGTAGTTTGACTACATTGACAAAACATAAAAACCGACCTTATATTTTCCTGTGAAAAAATTACAAAATCTAAACTTTTTCTAAAAATCTAAACTTATCTGTTAAAATTACAATAATTTATAATAATGATAATTGTAATTCTTCTTCATAAAATGTACCTTCTATATCATAAATTATATAATAAACAACATTTGATATAAAAACTTTTTCAATTGTAAATATTTCCTTAGACCAATTTGTTTTCAATTATTTCTATATACATCTACTATGGTTGATAATCTAACTCTATCATTAATCTCAAATTTAGGTTCAGAATTATTAATATCATATTTATAAACACTATTAAGTAAATCATTCTCGTTTTTCTTATTTACATCAGCAGGTTCATTTTTATCGTTCTATGATATGTATTATTATATGTCTAATAATTTTTGGTAATTCAGTCATCCATACATTGTTTAAATAAAGCACTTTCTTTAATTTATCGCCCATGTTCTGTTAAAACGTTCTATTATAGATGCCTTTTTATCGGTACCTGTACTATACATTGTTATGTTATATTTATTTAGTATTTGTTTTAAATCCTTATTATAAAATTCCTTACCCTTATCTACATGTAATTTCTTAGGTACATTATGTTTAAATATTTGTGAAATGCCTCAGATACTTCCAATCCACTTTTCGTTTTCAAAGGTATTGAATAAACATATTAGAAAAGGTATCGATAACATTAAGTATATATTTAAACCATTATTAGCCTTATACAATGTCTTATGATTATCATTAACTTTAATTTCATTATATTTATTTCTTAAATTATAATTAGGATCAACGTCTTTTGATTTTGGTCTATAAAAACAATACAAATCAGCTTGCCAAGTATCATTTATACCTCTTTGTATAAAATGTCTTGTTTCAAAATGTTTTCTAGCTGGTTTAAATAACTCATAAACTTCTATAACTTCTGGTGACTTTGATATATTGTTCTTTTTTATATTACAGTTTCTACATACTGATATTCGCGCTATATTTCTTATTTTTTTCAATAAATTCAGGAATTCCATTATTTTTTGTCTTCAATTTACATTTTCTACAATAATCCATTTAGTTAAGTTAATTTTATATATTTTCTTTAATTGTATTATGAGCAAGATCATAAAAAAATTCAGTACCAGATACTAAACAAATATAACAAATGGTATTGGCAGGCACATCTTCGTTGAAGTCTGCATTTAAAACAATGCTTGCTTTAGATCCAGAAATCTGTGGTGGCTGTCTGCTCATATCAATTACAAAAATGGTCTGGTATCTTTAAATTGTTGTGGAGTTATATACATTAATGATAAATCTCTATGTGATCTATTATAAACGTTCTTATAATCCGTTAACATATCATAAGCAATGTCAAAATTTTTTTTAAAATCTAAATTCAATAACTCCTCTGGATATCTAATACTATCAATTTCAAACCAAATATTTCTCAGATTACAATGATGAAACTGTATTGGATCTCTTAATTGATTATTTAGTTTATCTGTTTGAAAAGCTACAATAGCAAACAAGGGATTATGGACATTTCTATATATATTTGTTTATCTATGAATAGTGATTTATTAGTAATACTTTTTTTATCTTCAATACATTGCCACGATTTAAATCTAAACATATATTCATTTCTTTTGGACAATAAAGTTAATTCATTTATCAATTTAATTTTACTCATATCATCATAAGTCACAATTGGAATTCTAATATTAAATACATCAATAATAACTTTTCCAGCTCCAGCTAATACCCTTGATCATTTTTATCTCTAAATAAAACATCATCGTCAGAATTTCTTAAAAAATCTATTTCAAAGCCTCCTTTATATACTGGATATTCTATATCTTTAAAAAATCCTAAACACAAATTAGATAATTTTCCAGTAGCAGTAAAATAGCCACCTCCTGTATAATTTGATTGAAATCCACAATTTATTGTTGGACCACTAAGGTCTGCAGAATAACTAACTGTACCTTTAATCAAACTAGCTCTACCAACATTGTCAATTCTGTCTATTACTTTACCATGTTTTTTAACTTCAATCCATTTAAATAACCATCCACAAAATTATCAATTAACAATATTCTTGATTTTTCAGGATAATTACTACCATCAGACTGTAAAACTCGACCAGAAACTTTATATTTTGCTTTTTTAATATTTAGAAACTATTTTCTTCTCTTATTTAAAACTTGTTATCTGATTTTCAGTATTAAGGTTTGATACAGATATAGGCCAAAATACCTTAACCTGCTCTCGTTCAATAGCATGATCATAATTTCTAAATACTTTCCATTTATAAGGGAAAAATTTTAATAAGCTTTAATTAATTCAAATATATAATTTATAATTCTTAATAAAGTCTAAACATAAATAACCACATATAGGTGGATCATTATATCTTTGAAATTGACCAGTCGTATAATATAAATTATCTTTTCCTAAATAATTTACAACTTCTTTAGGCGGAGGGGAATCTCCAAAAGAGTCAAAATAAATTTTTTTCTCATCATTCTTTAACCAGGCCACCCAGTGTGAACCAGGTTGATTAGAATTATTTAAATTTAATATCCCACATTCATTTTTCCAAGGCATTGTTGGTAACTCATCTTTCATAAAACAACCTCTAAATTCTTAATATTTTTTCCTGCATTAATAATATCATAATTAGTTAATGGCTTTATTTCTTCTTTTTTTTTAATCCTGAACCAATTTGTAATGTTTTAATATTTCTAATATTATTTTCCATCTCTTTATTATGTCTTTCTGTTTCTTCTCTTTTCTTTTTTTTATCATTAGCATCTATATAAGTAGTGCTACTGCACTTGCTCCTCCAGCTAGAGCACTAAGGCTCCTATTCCTGCTATAATAAGAGGTAAAAAACCACCTGCTTTACTTTTAAGTTGTGTATTTGTAATTAATATTCTCACACCTTTTTTATTATTCTTAGCTTTAATTAATTTATTTTTTTGTCTATCTGTCAAATTAAATATGTTTTTACCATTTCCAATCTGTATATGTTTTAATTGAATAATAACATCAGTTTTTTTTTATAAGCTTTTGCAAGCTTTCTTACTTGAGAGTCATTTAAATTTAAATTCATTTAATAAGAATTAAATTTATTAAGTTAAATCATTCCCATACCAAATATTGCTTTGCTTTCATTGTATTTGCGGTTATTAAAGCAGCTGTTTTTTCACCTAAAGATGCATCTGGATCTAAAAATCTATCCCATGCTTTATCTTCCAAAATTTTATCTCCAATATGTCTTGTTTTAATATCCTTATGTTCTTTATAAATAATCATGTTCCATTGCAGCTTTATCTAATTTATTTACCGGTTTTCTATTTTTTTCTAAATCAGTAAATGGGCCGAGATAATTATACCCAGGCCAATGTATCTCTGGCATAAAATTACTATTTAAAAATCTATTCATTAAACCTGAGCCCTCTACTATTTTTTCAGGTAAACTACTTACATAAGATATTAAAAATTCAATCCCTTTAGGAGTAACTGCTAATTTCTCCAATTCTGAAGTAAAAAATGTACAATACCAATTTTTTCATTATCAAAATTATTATTACCTGCTTTTTCTTCACTGGCAATAAAGTATAATCTCTTTAATAATTCATTTAAATTATGTATATATTTATACTCAATACGATCTTCTGAATAATCTTTTAAACCATCTCCCTCCTTTTCGGTTTCATCATTTTCTTTTGCTAATTTCTTTCTTTTGTTAACATTCTCAGGTAAACTATGCCAAATAGGTTTAATCATTTTCAAATATTTTTCTCCTTTACTTGATTTAACATTTCCACTATTTTTATCATTATTTTGATACATTGAATCAGTCTGAATTAATATATCTTTATAATTGTCAAAATCTCTCTCTGTATAGTGATTAGGAGTTGCATACACAGAATAACATAATAAATTAAATAATCCTGTTGTTCCTTCATATATGTTTTCCATTTATATTAAATTATCATCCTTAAATTCTACAACATCTTTTCCAATCATATACTGTTTATTAAGAGCATTATAATATAATCCAAAAACTGAATCTTTAATCCGTGGTAAATATTTTGATGTATTTGGACCTAATACTATAGTGTTTTTTTGAGCTGGAGACATATTTTTTCTAATTGGTGATCTAATCGTCAAAGGTGACTTAATTGGCGTTTTTACTTCGTTTGTTAACTGTAATACCTCTGGTCGTTTATACGGAACCAACACTTTTTTAATATCTTCATCGGTTTTAATATTTATTTCTTTGACTTCATTTACAGCATTCACAATATTTTTAATTCATTTGTTACAGGTCCAAACGATTTTTCTTTTTCCTCCTCCTCAACATATATGTTTCTTAAAGCTGCATTCTTATACTCTTCCCTCAAATCATCTCTAAGCTTAAGTATTCTATCTGCTTCCTCAACTGAATGTTTCTGAATATCTTTATTTACTACATTCACAGTACTTTTTAATTCAGGTACAAACATTTTTCTTTTTTTCTCAAACCAGCATTTTATACTGTTCCTTCAGATCATCTCTAAGCTTAAGTATTCTATCTGCTTCCTTAACTGCATTATATTCCTCCTACTTTCTTTTCTTATTAACTAATTTTAATTTTCTTATCTCTTTAAATAAATTATTTGCAATCTTTTTTGTATCCATTTAGTATAAAAATTTTTTAATTAAACATCTAAATATCAACATTCAACACTGAAATGTTAACATAACGTCATTCAAATATTGGCGTTCGACGTTTCACGTTACGTTGGCGTTCGACGTTTCATGTCACGTTGGCGTTCGACGTTTCACGTTACGTTGGCGTTCGACGTTTCATGTCACGTTGGCGTTCGACGTTTCACGTTACGTTCACGTTTCATTTCATGTTTCGTCTCATTTTATTAACTTAAATTTATTATAAATTTTATTGTTTGTTAAATTTATGGATATAAATCCAAATTCTAACTTCCAACAAGCTAAGCATAAAGATTTAAATTTATCAAATCCAATAACACTACTTATTAAATCCTTCCAAATTTTCTTAGTATAAAAATCTAACTGTTTGAAAATAATTAAAAAATTACAATTTTGTCTGATTGTCTTTAAATCTAGTAAACCATAATTCTGGCTTATATAAATACATGAAATATTTTTTGACCTAGATCTTATAAAATAGTCTTTCATCATATCCTGTTTATCTAAAATATATCATCAAAAATAACTAAACTATTTGATTTACAATCATCAACAGATATTATATCTTCATCAGTAATAAATGCTTCAATTTTGTCAACATAAGTAAATACTTCTTTCATTTTTTCATAAACAGGTTGATTAATATTTTTTGTAAAAACATAAAGATTATCATAATGAATCCAATATTTAGTAACAATATTAAATATTAAATAGTCTTTCCTGATCCAGATGGGCCTATAATTAAACATCTTACAGGCTTTGGAAAAAGTGAAATTGATCTATTATCTTTCAAATTCATA
Source organism: Sitobion miscanthi (assembly GCA_008086715.1). Lineage (NCBI taxonomy): Eukaryota > Metazoa > Arthropoda > Insecta > Hemiptera > Aphididae > Sitobion > Sitobion miscanthi. Next base: position 4,354,767 of record CM017804.1, read on the forward strand.
ATAACTACATAATTATCCATTTAATATAAAAATAATTAAATAACTTCTTAAAAAATTTTTTTCTATTAAATTTTTCTCTTATTAAATATATAAAAATAAAAATGGATTTAATAACACGTTTAAATAAACAAGGTTGCAAATATGAATATATCAAACTATCAGACTTAAAAATTGATGAGAAGTATAAAGCCACTAATTTTGAAATTATTAACACTAAATACGGTGACAGAGTATCTGTTATACTAAATAATAAATATAACTTATTTTTACCTAATAGATTATTCAAAACTATTTCTGAAAATTTATATGATATGAGTTTAGATAAATGGAATCTAGATGAGTGGTATATACAATGTAAAGGAAGTAAAATACTTGATAATGGTTTTATATATCATTTTATTGAATTTCAATCAAATTCACCAAACAGGAAAAATTTGTTGTTACAATTAAATTCACAAGGTCTTGAATATGAACATATAAATTTATCCGATTTAAATATTAATAAAGCATATAAGATAAATACATTTAAAATGATTACCACTAAATATTGCAATCAGATTTCTGTCATATTAAATAATAAATATAAATTAATTCTACCCCATAGATTTAACAATATTATCTCTCAACAAGATATAGATAATTATAACAACGATTATAAGGAAATGTCTTTGATCTATAAAGGTAAAAAAAATATTGATAATGGAAAAACATTTCATATTATAGAATTTGAATAACTTAATAAATTTTACTAATATAAATGAAGTTAATTAAAATAAAAAATGGATCTATTTACTTAGATCATTATATACATAATACAGATCATAAAATGTCCATAGGGCTTTATGCTTTATCATTTACAAATTCTAGTAATTTAAGTAATTTAATTAAAATAGAAAATGACTGTCAAATAACAATTAACAATAACATAATTAATATTAATAATGGTCAATATACTAAAGAACAACTAAATAAATTAATCACTCCATTAATTTTATCGTTTGTTGGTAAAAAGGTTAAAATTGAAACCCCATGTTACTATAATGTAGATGAAAACTTAAAAAAATATCTGGTTTTTAAAGATATAGAATTTACAAGAACAAGTAACAAAGAATAATTAAATATCCTCTTTATGATGATCATTACATAAATATAGAGAAAGAATGTGAATTTAGATTAGGTCGAAATGGTCAAATCCCATTAGGTAAAATATTTATAGGTATATATACAATAAATGCAATTGAAAATTTATTCAATTCATTCGGAACTATGTTTGTGTTAATTTTCCTAAAGTAAGTCTTGAAATAATTAAATGTATTACAAATAACTGCTTCAATTGGTCTGTGTTTTGATGAATATTTATCAGATTGTTTAGGTTTTGATTATAAAATTGGAAACTTCAAAAAACTGATTCCTATAAATAAATCATGGCCTGATTCATTTGAACTAGCACCAGATATACAATATAAAGTAATAGGTACAAACAAACTAAATTTTTATACACATGCATTTTTAGAAAACATAGATGGGATCATTGAAACAAAAAATAGCAAAACTATTATAAAAAAACAAAATTATACTATTGATCAATTAAACAAATTACTACCATCAAATATAAAAATGCAACTAACAAATAATCTTATAACAATTACATCTAAGGAATATTATTTAATGGATGTAAATTTAATTTTTAACTTAGGATTTGATTATAATGATGTCTATGATCATATTGGATCAGAAATTATACTTGGACTTTATATTGAAAAAAATTTTCTGGAAGTACATTGTGATATAATTGAAAGATCCATTTCTAACCATAAAATTGAACAATATTCGCATAGAGACGATGATATTTTATGTGTTATCAAATGTGATATTGAAGGTCAATATATATCTAATGATATAAAATATATTCCTTTACATGTACCCAATTTTAAAAGTATTAATATATCTATTACTGATCAAGATGAAAATGAAATAAAAAATTGTGAATTTGTTGCTTATTTAATCCTAAAAACATAATGCTTGTAAAAAAAGCTTACGTTTTTAATTCTAAAATTTTGTTTTATAGTTATTATAAATAATCATGTTTAAATGGAAACGTATTTAGAAAAAAATATGTTAGTTTATAGAAAAAGCTACAATTATTATTCAAAAGTCAGTTTTTGTTTACTAGCTTTAAAATTGTTTCTAAGTGCAATTGGACCAATTGGATATTTTGTATTACCTTTATTAACAATGTTTTCGTTATTAAACGGAATTGTAGAAATTTTTGAAAAATCTTATAAGCTTAATGAAAGAATTATAGAATACAGAATTTGTTATAAATTTTATAATCAATTGACATTGATGTATAAATCTAAAAAAATAATCGGGGACAGTATATTTTAAAAGAAGCAGATTTTAAAGAAACTATTAACTTTTTCCCTAGAGAAAAATACTTAAAACAGACACAACTTAACGGCTACAAGTATACAGTATAATTAAATATTATATAAAATATAAAATATTAATAATAATAATTATTATTAATTTCTTATAAATGGGAAATATATATTGTGTTAAATGTAAACAAAAAACAGATAATATTGATCCACATATAATTATGACTAAAAATAATTTAAAAAGATTGTCTGCGAAATGTAAAAAATGTAATTCTTTAAAAAGTTGTTTTATTAAGTAATTTTTAAATTAGATAGAAAAAATGTATTGGTTATTATATATGTACATCTATTTGAGTCTTTTATATATTATAATTTATAATAGTATAGTACTATAAAAATAATAATTATTAATTAATTACAATATATTATATATTCTTAAATATACCTCTTTTCTACGACTCTCCATCAAGTATTCATGTCCTAGTGGCCCAAGGCTTTTCCATATACCCGCTGGTAGCGAGTTCGAATCTTCTTAAATCATCATTTTTTTTAACAACACTTTTTTGACATAAAATATTTATTCTATTGCATTTAAATAGAATTAAAAAAATCTCTTTTCTCAACCTCGTAGCATGGCTCGCTCGGTTAAGGCGTTGGTTTTGAGAGTGTTCATAGTAGGAATGGATTGGGTGGGGGAGTGTAGCGCTGCACTCTTCTGCTGATTTGTTTCTACTATGAATATAATCGTAATAGAATTTGAAAAGTAGGCGGGGAGGAGATCATAAAGCCGGTAATTGTAGCGCTTCGGACGATTGGTGGCTTGCATTCAAATGTAAGTTGTCACGTGGTGCGGCCTACGTTATCACCTTGATTTCTATCTACCTCAACACAGTTGACGTATATGATCTCCCCCACCTAATTTCAGATTCTGTAAATAGACCAAAGCCCCTGATTGTGCCTTGCTACAAGGGGAAATACAATAATATCTGAATTGTACAGACATCCAAAAAAAAAAAAAAAAAATAAAAAAGTGTGAGAGGTGGCCACCGTTGGATGTCTGTACAACTCAGATATTATATTGTTTAATTTTATAAAAACGCTGTTATATTAACCATTTTTTTTTTTTTTAATAAAAAATTGATATTTATATTACAAGTCCTATATTTCATTTGATATTTGATATTATCAAGTCGGAACAACACAGATATGTTTTATATGTTTATCTACACTGCATATTAAAAGTTTACCCTCCGCTTCATATTTTTCATTTAAGTATAACTCCGGGAATATTTATGTTAGAATGTTCATTTTTACATTAAACATTTTTGATTTAAATTCTTTATAAGTCCCCCTCATAGTATCATAGTGTAAAATCGTTTTCAAAGATTTTTGGATTTTAATGACGCGTGTCCAAATGGGGCACGCGTTAAATATTGACCATTTTTTTTTAATAAAAAAGAATTATTAATTACTAAGAATATATTGAATTTTATAAATAAAAATGATAATAAAATCCATAAAATTTAACACGGTCGAATAATCCGACCGTGTTATTATTGTCATCAAATCTCATATAATAAAAAATTATTACAATTTGTAGCCGTATGGTATTGTATCATAATCTGGTAATATTATTCTTTTATCATATTCAAATGAGAATTTTTTTGTAACTTTTTTATTAACTAAAGTTTTATTAAGTGGTTCACGTGTTATTTGATTGTATTCTAGTTCTATATTATTATCTTTATTATTTTCTTCAATTAATTTTATCATTGATTCACCGTTTAGTTTTAATAGATTTTGATAATTCAAAGTAAAACCCTTTATAACCGTTTTAAATTTATCATCATTTGTTTTATAATAATAACTTTTAGGACCTGTAGACGCCCAATCTGTTATATGAACATTTTCACCTAATTCATCAGTCCATTCGCCCAACATTGTTCCTGTCTTAACTTTATTAACCCCATTATCTATATAGAAAATAGAATCTGTATCAAAATAAACTACAGCTCTACCTAATTTATCTAACATTTTATATAATCTTAATCTCGCACTAGATGTCGTAAATAGAGCTATTAAGATATTTGTATTATGAAAATTCTCAACATAGTAATCTTTATAATTATAACACATTTGTATCATATTATCGTTTAATAATTTTATATTTATATTTTCTAATCTATCATCTAATAATATTTTATAGAATTGTTGTGGGTCTGTAACAAACTCAGTTTTTTTCATTTTTTGTCGTTGTCCAAATTTTCCCCATAAACTATTTAAACACAGTTTTGCTACAGCTCTTCTACCAGGATTATCACTTATTTGATTTATATCCAACAAAATACCCATTTTATCAAAAACTTCTTTTACATATTCTTCATTAGAACTATAATCATGTTTTGAACTTTCTAATTTTATTTTCATAAAATTCTTAATATACTCTTTAAATAAAGCTGTTGTTTTTTTTTTAAAATGCCATACTTCATACATTTTTGTTATTATGTATCCTTTTTGTATAGCTTTATTAATTTCATCTGTTGTCCATGTTCCTATAAATTGCCTTTCATTTGGAGAATGATAACATATTTTATTTTGATCTACAGCACATTTATAACACAAAGGAAATAATAACTTTTCACTTTTTTTCATTTTTATTTTAACTGGAAGTACAGGATGATAAAGATCTCTTGGAGGTAAAATTTTACATTTAATTAATCCAAACCAATTTTTATCATATACTTTTGGATTAAATTTTTTCAGGATGCCCAACAGGATAATGATCATAATAATTCACAGTTGGATATAAACTACACACATCAATATAACGTATTTTTGTATTTTTTACTCTTAGTTTTGTAGTATTTGTTCTACCTCCAAAGAAAGCATCTCTGGGATTAATTGGTTCTGATATATCATATTTTTCTATTTTTTATATGTAGTACTATTTATCCAATCACATTCCCATTGCTCAACAAGATTATAACCTGCATTTTTTATTGTTGTACTTCTGTCAATTGTTTTTTGATACAAATCATCCATTGTTTCATGGTTTATATTATTTATAGTTTCTCTATCTCTATAACATTTAGGACAGCCGTGCCAAAAACATCCATGATATTGATAACTGTTTTTGATTTTTCATCATAACCATCTACTTTAGATCCTGCTATTATTTTTTCACCACCATTTAAAGCATGGCAGATATTTATATTATTAAAATGGCTTAACCATGTTATAGATTGTTTTGAATAATTTTCATTTTTTTCTTTATCTAAAACAGCTATAGTATCAGATATTAAATATTTTGACCTATAGATAGCCATACAAACACCTGCTATAGTTGTATAGCAAAAAGGATCGATGTTAGCTATATCCAAAAATTGTTTTCTTAATTCTAAACAACCTCTTCGATCAATATCCACATCTGAATTACAGTAAGCCTCTAGTTCCTCTTTAAAATTAAATATATAATTTTCATTTATTTTTTCATCATACCATTTTTCAAATTCTATTTTATTCTCTGTTTTCATTGTTTCGAATCCATAATATTTTTTATCGGGTAATATACCAATATAATTTTGATTTTCTACTGTATTAAAGAAATGCGGAAAGTAACCTTTTTTCAGTTCGTTGAGTCCAAATGTTTTTGGAAAACTACTGAGCGTACCTTGAATAAAATTAGAACTATCTATTATTCTTATACTTAAATATTTAATTTCTAATAACATTAATTTTGTACCATTATAAATCGTGAAAGGCTTTAGAGTGTTATCAACCAAGTATTTTAATATAAATTGTGAATCGTATCCTTTTGCGTAATGTGCTATAAATGTATAACCCTTATATTCCTCGGATATTACATGTTTACAAAATTCTTCATTTGTATCAAACATAATTTTATTTCCTTCAAAATCATGAGCAATTATTTTATTTGCGATATGAGTTCCTGTTTCTTGTTGAGCTTCATAATCAAAAAACAAATATTTTTCTGTATAAGTACATTTAAATGGTTTATTTGTACCTCCACAATTTGTACATGGAACTAAGCATTTACCTCCTAATGCTAATCTAGGTTGCATATAACATTGATGTTCATTTATTTTCACGTATTCTTTACAATTTCTACATTTACTATAACCACAATATTTATGATCCGTATCTCTTAACACTATTCTATTACAATCAATACACTTGTATACATAATTACATATATAATTATGATTATCTAAACATTCTTGATTATAACAATATCTGTTACATTTTTGGCAATATATTTTATTTTTTGTACTACTTGAATGTTCAGGTCTCTGACACAATTTACATACATTTTTATCTTTAACACATTTATGTTTATCTTTATTTTTATATGGTTTATCACAGTTTTCACAATAATAAGAAGACCCATAAAAACCTTGCATTGAACTAATAACATCAAAATGATTACCATTTTTATACAAATAAATTTTAGTTTTTTTATCATCGCCCTTATAAATTAAAGTATTTAAATTTTCAGCACAAATAACATTTATTTGTATATCTAGTGCAATTTCCACATTCTTAATATCATTCAATGTAAAACCTTCTTCGTTATATTCTGGTAAAATATTACATAATTTTAAAGCTAAATTTTTTTGAATATTTCTACCCATCTTCAATTGCCTAATTTTATTTTTATCTAGTTTATCTCCTAAAATATTATTTGTTTGAGTAGATAATGCAACAATTATAGCTCTTGGGCAACATAAATTATCATTATTTTTAATCTGAATAATACTTCTTTTAGTATTAAGATCTGTTGATAAATTTATTATTTTAGTTCTCCCTGAACCTCTTGGTATATTTACTATTTGAACTTCAAAAGTAGTTTCTGTAATATCAATTTCTTCATTTGAAGTTAATAACCTATTAGTTATAAATTTTAAGTTTGTTAAAATATCATCAGATCTCAACCCAGTATATATAGGAGTTTTTATATTTGGATTAAATAATGCGATACTTATTCTATCATCTTTTTCATATGCAGAACTGTTTTTAGCAAGGTTTAACATTTCGTTTAAAGCTTTATCTATATAATTAATTTTGTATTCTGTATTACTTTGTTTTATATCGTTTATTAATGCTTCTTTAAACCTAATTTTATAATCAGCTTTATGTATCCTAAATCTTGTATTCAATCGTGTATTAGATTGAATTACATCTATCAATTTATACGGTGTTCTTTCTAGTGAACTATTAAAATAATTTTCTTCAGTAAATAATGATTTATCTAACTTACAGAAGGGATTTTTATTCAACATTTTTAATGCAACTTGTTTTTTTATATTTTCTATTAAACAATCTTTTTTCATTTTACAAACATTTTTTATATCGTATTTTTTTGCTATCAACTTAAGCTCAGGTACTTTCATTTTTTCTAATTTTATAATATTATTCTGTGACTGCATTTTTTATTTTTATTAATTTAATTAATTTTTATTTATTTAATTTATTTTTATTTATAAAAGAAATTTTTTGTTTATTTTATTTTTATATTATTTAATGAATTTATTTTTTAATAACAAAATTTATTTTTGTGAAATATTCTCTTTGGATATATTATCTAACCTCTTTATGTGATATTTGGATAACAAATGATTGCTATAACATCTTAAATATATTTTTTTTCCACATTCACATATTTTAAAATCATTATTAACTGTGGTTTTCATACAAACTTTACACCATCTTTGGTTTTTAGTAAATTCATCAGGCCTCTTAAAATCTTGACATCTTGAACATACAAATATTTCCCCTGTTTTTAATGATTGCAATAACCCTTCATTATTTTTTATCTTTTCATAAAGACCTATTATTTTATTGTTCTTGTTTTGATTCATTGTTTTATTATTATTTTATATTTATAGAGAAAATTTTTTAATAATAATAAACATTAAATATTAATATTTAACCTTTATACACTATGGTATTTCAGGGTGTATGGAAATTAGTACTATTATAAATGAATTTGAGGTGGCTGGCTTGAAACCAGTCACTTATAATATTATATTATATTATAGTAAAAATCATGGTCTGTTTTTCCGGCCATGATTTTATTAAAGAATAACTGAGAATATGTTGGAATTTATGGGTTTTAGTGACAACATTGACACGTGTCCAAATGGGACACGTGTCAATAATAGATATAAAATGCATAATTTTATAAAATTTCTTAATTATAATGATATTAAATTTGAACAAATTGATTATAAAAATAAAAAATGTAATAATTATGAATATATAAAAGATTATATAAAAAACAAATCAAACCCTCATACATTACATAAAAAAAATGGTTAGTTAAGTAGTCAAACTACCCGACCTAATAGTTTAAATTTTTTGTAATTTTAACAGATAAGTTTAGATTTTTTGTAAATAAATCAAGAAATTGTTTAGATTTTTGTAATTTTTTCACAGGAAAATATAAGGTCGGTTTTTATGTTTTGTCAATGTAGTCAAACTACCCGACCTAAAAGTTTAAATTTTTTTGTAATTTTAACAGATAATTTTAGATTTTTTTGTAAATAAATCAAGAAATTGTTTAGATTTTTGTAATTTTTCATAGGTCGGTTTTTATGTTTTGTCAATGTAGTCAAACTACCCGACCTAAAAGTTTAAATTTTTTTGTAATTTTAACAGATAATTTTAGATTTTTTTGTAAATAAATCAAGAAATTGTTTAGATTTTTGTAATTTTTCATAGGTCGGTTTTTATATTTTTTTATAGGAAAAAAGTGTGCTCAAGTGCCCCTCTTACTACTAAATAAATACAGCGCAATTAAATTAATATTAATTTTCCGTGTTTTATCTTTTTCGTTTAACTGTTAATGTTATATTAAAATATGACAATAAGTAATTACAAATATTTTTTAAAATAATAATTTGTTGGTGGTACTTTGGTAGGTATACCGTATACCTAATATATGATATAATAGTAATGATAATAATAATGCTCTAAAATCATTATTTATCAATCTGTATTTTTTAGAGATCGGAGACATTCTCTGCCTAAAAATTACTAATTTAAAATGTATAGTTGTATAATATAATGTTAACAAATTGTAACATAAATTAAGCAAAACATTATTTATATAGGTAACTGTTTGTTTAAAATTAATATACAAACTACTATAGGTACATATAAGTATTACACAATTGAATTAATTACAGTTTATCAAATCCAAATGTATAAAATCAATCAATAGATTTAGTATGTGACCTATATTATTTATCACCATATTTATATTTAAAAAATAAATTATAATCATATTACCTATAAATTAATATAATAAAAGGGTTCGATAACTCTTTTAAAAACTCTATATTTGAATTGGACATGTTTATAAGTAGGTTGCAAAGAGTAATTTCTAACGTACAGAACAATATAGTAGATGCGTTTATAATAACACCCGACCAATTGCTATCGGAAATAAAAAATATTCAGATTATTCTCCCGGATGATTTGAAAATCCCTATTAAATTTGATAAAGATAATATTCAAGAAATATTCAAAATATTAAGTATTGAAATGCACACAGTAAATGACAGATTTATTTTTTCTTTAAAATTTCCTCTTTGCCTTATAGAAAATTTCAACGTTTATTACATATTACCGATTTACATTCCAATTAATGAACATGGTCAATTTCTCCATATGACTAAAAATTCTATGTATTTGTTAATGGACAAAATAATGACCAAATATTTTATTTGGCCAGATTTAAATAACTGTAAAGTAGTGGATAAAATATTTGTTTGTGGATTTAATGAAATTATACATAATTGTGACACGGACCCCACATGTGTAACAGAATTACTAAAAAATTCTGTAACTAAACCACCTCAATGTGATACTTATATCTCTGAATTCAAAACAGAAATGTGGTATCCCTCATTTTTCAAAAACCATTGGTTTTTTGTATGTGAAAACCCCACTACAATTACTATAATTTGTAATAAACAGTCTTTCACTCAAAAAATTAAAATTAAAAGTTCTGGAAAGTTATACTTGAAGTCTGGGTGTATTGCTTACACCTCAAAAGGTGTACTAAAAACTGAACAAGTATTAAATCAAACATCATATTTCTCAGTTCCAGTGGACTTATCTCTTACGAATGATTCATGCTGTAATGTATTCAATTTTTCAAATCAGGCCTATCCCAAACCGATTCACTTCGATGAAATAAAAAATATTAAATTTAATAAAGAAGCGTTCAATAAAATAAATAAACAATTAGACCAACAAGATATGTTACTAAATTCGCTTATTGTAGATAAAACCTATGATTTATATACACAAACAAATATTTAGTTGTCATAATAATAGTGTTTTTATTATATTTTATAGCAAAATGTTATTTAAATAGGAAAGCAAAAAATCAGCTATAGAAAACATTAATTTAAGTTATAATCCTCCAAGTTCTAAAAATTAATTTAGCAAAGGTTCTTAGTACGTATTTATATACCTAATATTATGTATTATTATATTATATTATATATTATTATATAATTGTCAAATACCATTCACAACATTTATATTATTTTTTCGGAAGTCGATAATTAGTATGTATGTATTTTGTTTACCTTACTTTTTTTCTACACTTATATATTGTATAAATATATTTTATTTTTTAACATACTTTAATAAAATTGTTCAAATAATCAAATGTATAATATGTATAATTGTATTGAAATAAATCACCTTTATAAATTTTATTTTATTTGTTACTTTTAAACTTTTAAAGTAATTACTAATTTGTATAGTTGTGTCTTCGGTATCTAATACACTGATTATTTGATGAGATAAGTTTTAATTTTTATAAATTCTTATATTTTTAACACAATAAATAATATATATTATATAGAAATTATGTTTAAATGTTTTTGAAGAGGTTTTTATAGATGTTTTATATAACATATAGGACTCGATTTTCGTTATTTCATTTTCAAAATCCATAAAATCGTTTTGCATTTTTTGTTTTCACTTTTTTGATTTGTGAATAATTGGTATAATGAATTAAAATATTAAAAATCTAGTCCTATACGTTAACAGATTTAACTCTCCTCTATAACTTTTATAATAGGTTTTTTGCTCTAAAACAGTTAGCCGTGTTTTTGGAACTAAAAAAATAAGTTTTTTCTCAAAGCCGCGGCTGTCACGGCAATACGGTAATGTAAGGACGGTTGCGGGCATCGAGCATAATTTTATTTTGTTTTATTTCACGTAAATAATAATATGAAAATAATTCAACGACGGGCGAAGCGCAGACCGCCGATAACAGACCGGTTTTGACCTGCCGGCGGCGAGCGCGCCTGGATGTCAGAGCTAGGAGGGGACAAACGCTGCCGCTAGAAACGACAGCAGCACATGACGGCCGCAATTAAATTTTTCTTCTGTAAAACATGCCAATTTTGTTCCAATAATACGGCTTACTGAATGGTTTTAGAGCAAAATACCTTAATTAAAAGTTGTAGAGGAGAGTTATATCCGGTGCGTGACAGAACTCGATTTTTGATATTTCGTTCTCAAAATCGATAAAATCGTTTTGCGTTTTCACTTTTTTCATTTTTTACATGTGAATAATTGGTATAAAAAATTAAAATATCAAAAATCGAGTTCTGCTACGCACCGGATATAACTCTCCTCTACAACTTTTAATTAAGGTATTTTGCTCTAAAACCATTCAGTAAGCTGTATTATTGGAACAAAATTGGCATCTTTTTGTACGGTATTTTTGCCCGTGAGGCGTCCTCTTAAGGTCCTCTCAAAATGATGAGAAGTTAAACAGCTTAGCATTATTCTCTATAGAAAATGAAATGTTAAAAGAATTGAATTGCGAGGATTTAATTGACGCATTTGCCAAAATCAAATGTCGACATAAACCGATCGTTTAATAAATAATTTATTATGTAAGACATTTAGAATGTATACAAACATTTTGTAATTCCTTTTTTTTCTAATATTTTTCAACTTTAATTATTATGTTTTTGTCTTTAAAATATAATTAAAATTTTTTTTTGCATACCTCCCTTATTAAATTTTATTTTACCATAATTAAGGGCGGAAATTTTCCGCAGGCCTACAAGCAGTAAATATATAAATACACCTCTGCCCACGCAACGAAATCCTTTACCTGAAGCTCAAAAAAAAGAGACAGTTTTGCAGAATATTTTGTTTGCGAAGGAGAAGTGTCATGGAAAAATCGAATGATCGAATAATTAATATCAGTTTCATATCAACAAATAATATTTAAAGACATAAAATGTATTTTAATTTTAATTATAATATTATAAATATGTTATAAATATTACCAAATTAGTGTCCGATTTATTATCAATATCTGAAGTTTTTTTTAAAAAACTATCTGCAAATGAAAACCAGGCCAATTTAGATTATACTGTACTCGACCCTGAACCTGTCATCATGGATGATTTAATCTTGACGGTGCATCCGAATTGCATGCCGTCTCTTGAAGGGGTCTGTCCGAATAAATAACTTACTTTTCAACTGGAGGATCGGGATTTTAATACATTACAATAAAACATATAAATATTGTAAAAGGTGACACTGTGAATAAGAATCATAAAATAAAACTATTTTTGTTTTCATCGACAACAAAGGCCATTAGTTAAATAAAACTATTGTAGTAATAATAAATTAAAAAAAAAATAATAATAATAATAATAATAATAGTTGGTAATAATATTATAATATCAGGTAGTATACAATTATAAAAATATAATTATCTATATAGTATACAGTCATAATATATTAAAAATTTAGTTTTCCTTATTTTGTTGTCGGCAATGACATGTATGCCAACTTTTCTACATATAAAAGTCTATTAATTTCATTATTTTGAAATTTCGTCATCACTAAACTTATACTTTTTTCTTTTTCTAATATTTCCCGGCGTCTATTACTTAAATTTGAACTACGCATTTTTACATATATATCACATTGTACTTGCTTTAAGACATCAACTAATTGAAAAATATTAGGACTTGGGGAGTAAAACATGCTATTCAGCTTGGAATGGAATGATTCACAAACATTAGTTGTACGCATTGTAGAATTAGAAAATTCAGCCCAAATAGATGGTGGAAATAAACTGTCAGCCATCACATACGTTTCTAAAAAGTAGTCACAAAATGCATGTATACGATCATCGTTGGGTTGGATTGCCATGATTTCGTTCGTAAAACAGTCGTCTACATCATTTGGATTTAAAAATGACAGTCCAAAAAATAATTTTAAAAATAATCCGATTTCTGATTTTTTTTTTAAATTTGTACATAAACCTACTGATTGAATTTTTCTCCATATGCTCTGTCCTAAGTGAAAACGATATCTTTTTCTTATTGTATTTGGAAAAACAACTAGAAGTGCAGAATGAATAGCTAGTTCAAAGTCAGCGTAAATTATTTTTGGCGATAAATTTAAGTTTAAATCGTTCATCTTCCGTAATAAATTAGTCAAAGCATCTTCATAAATTTGTTTTGTTTTTCCCGTTAGTAAAAAAAAAATTAGTGGCCTATAGTTATGGTTTTTAACACCGTAAATTGTGAATAATTGATAAAACATCTTAGGGCAACTTTTAAATGTACCGTCAACAAATAAAATTTCGCACTCACTCAAATATTTTAAATTTGCGTGTGATGTAAAAGCTACAATATTTTTTTCATGATTATTAATAAATAAAAAATCTTCGTCTCTATTAGTTTTGATGTTTAAATTATCTAAAGCTGTATGTAAATCAATCAAAGTTTCTGGCAGTTTAGGATAAATGCTTGATCGGGCATAATGTAATTTTTTTCGAACTCGTGTAGTGTCATTTGTCGTCCATGTACTAATATCTCCCTTTAATAGCTCACGGTGCAGTATTTTACTTGGTTTTTCAAAAGGATCATCTACAGCCTTACGTTTTAAATTATTACATACCCGTTGTCTATTTAATTTTTGTTCGTCATCTTTATTGTGATTATGATCTATCTTGCGGAATATAACTTTATGTTCACTGTTTATATACAATAATTTTATATAAGACATACACGAACGTTTACAACAAGCCCACCTTTCAATATCATTGCACAATAACTTTTGAAAATAAAATTTAAAATCATCAATTACAAAAAGTTTTTTGTTTTTTTCACTCAACATATGTTCAACTTGTGGTTCTATGATCACACTACAGTTAACACACTTCGTTAACGTTCCAAGACGTACTAATATTATAAGACACAGAAAAACACACAGGTGATATCTCCTTTTGATCTAAATTATATATATATAAATTATTATTATTATACTATTATTTATGGTCGTAGTGGCGTAGCTCTATACCTTTCTTATCTTAATATTATTTCAGATCAACATTGAACATAAACGCTTATACATTTGACAGTTACAAACAAGTGACCGATACGTATGCATGCCTATGTCTGTGAAATATACATTACTCCAATATAGACACTGTTTGGGAAAATATTTACACGGATATAAAAATATTTCAATCTAGAAACTAATCACTAAACAGCTGTAACAACCATACATAAAAGAACGTTCCTATACATGCATTTTTTTTAAAAATTAGGAAAGTCGAAAAAAAAGTTTAAGTTGTTAAGTGCATAGTAAATAAACGTGTGGTGTACGGTATGCAATCCCTACTAAGAGATGGCATGCAATTCGGACAGACCCCTCCAAGAGATGGCACGCAATTTGGACATTTTTTTTTTTGGCATGCAATTCGGATGCAGCCAATCTTGACGACCTCTTGATTATTAGTACATCTTTATCAAAATATATATTATTGCACTAGTTTAATAATTACCTAATTTATAACAAATAACATTTAGTTTATAAATATTGTTTTCACAAAATATATTATTATATTATGTATACTAACGAGAAATAAATACTGACGCGTAGGTATTATATTATATTTATATTATACAATATTTGTTTTAAGATGCAAGGCTCAGATTAATAATCAATGATCACAAGTCATACGACTTCAGCGCAAATGATTCTACTGTATATTATAGTAGAGTTGTACTATTCAACGCAAAAACAATTCCTAAAATATAAGCTTTACAATATGTTCCAAGAGGAAGTGACCGACCGACGTTATATGAAAGTATACCAAAAATGATGAAAAATACCCTTTAATGAGTGGAACTAACTTTTTATTTTTAAGTTATAGGCAATTAACTTTTTTTTTATCAAAAATGTTGAGAAGTTTTGAGGATACATAAATAAATGCGTGAGAGGTTTAGTTTTGATAAAAAAAAGATAATTACCCATAACTTAAAAAATAAAAAAGTTAGATCAACTCTTTAAAGAGTATTTTTTCATCATTTTTGGTATACTTTCATATTATTACATATGTAAATAGAGTATATTTACAATTATATAATATACCTCAAAAAAGTTTTTTAAAAACAAAATAATACTTTAGAGTTTAGACCATATTATAACTAATATACTCATAATGTTTACATTATTATTTATTAGGTATTGATTTGCTTATTAACTTATGGTTATTGGTATAACCATAATACAACCACAATAATATATGATTAATATGTTATATATTTAATTAATTAGGCTTATAATATGTAAAAATTAAAAACACCGTCCAATTAAACATTAAACCATTCACAAATTTAGATTGTTTCATAATTATACGTCATAAACCTAATTATTTATAAGCATATATACAGGGTGTATCTTATGTCATTATACGACGGGCTTGCCCGGTCGCTAAGAGGCCTTCAAAATCGGGTCCGTTAAACCAGTTTTGACGGGCCCCAGGCGTCGCGTGAGCTCTCGCGAGTGACGAGCCTATACCTCGGGCTGGAAGCAACCCACGAAAGAAACCAGTCGTCCTGCAGTGTCGTTCGGCTGGCAGGCGTCGCGGGCGTAACCCGGTCTCAGGGTCCGAGGGCCACCGTAGACGGGCGTACAGGCGCCAACTGGGGTGATCGCCCGGGGACCTTAACCAGTTCACGGGTGGTCAGGCCAGGCCGTGGACTTCACCATCTGCGGTCTGGTTAGGACCGAACTTCCAGAGGTTGGCAACTCCGGTCGTAGGAGCCAGGACCAGGGCAACAGTAAGACCCCGACTAGACTGATCCACGGATGCAACTCACGGCTGAGCCCGACGTGAGCCAGAGGGTCTAGGGAGCTCAAACCTGGCAGTAGGTATAAAATAAAGAGAGGACAACCGGCAAAAACGACACGATGCTTGCGAAACAAAACATATTTACCCTAAGTGATAGGCCGGTAAATTCGGTAAATTCACCCCTTGCGGAGGCAAGGGCCCACGGATTTTTGGGGGGCGCACTCGCAAAGCATCAGCGACCAGCGCTGAGCAGCCTGGCTGACGTGCCTACGGGCGTAAAATTTGACCTAATATATGACCTTAATAATGACTCTCGTGACTCAACACCTGACAGAAAACCAGATAATACATCCAGACGTGCTGCCATAGAGATTATTGAAAGCTCAGGCTACAACCTGTCTGAAGAATCAGGCTATAATGTAACGCTTAGTCTCAACTTCGGTAGTGATAAATCTGACAATGAGACCGAGACTGTAGTTAAAACTCCTACAAACCGGACGGACTTAAAAGTAACTACAAAGCGGAAGTTAATGGGAAAAGCGAGTGATCTCAGCCCAAGTCCCAACGCTGGCGAGCCAGGCATACACTATGATGCTGACATAGAAACTTATGGCGAGAAGATGCCTAACCTTGCAAGACCTATATTATTTTTAAAGCATTATTTCGACTTGTGTCGTTATTAATTAAGGTAATTTTAAAATTTTTTTGATTTTTAAAATTTTATTTCGAGTTATGACGATTATAATTAATTAGGCATCGTCCTTCTTCAGTTGTATTTCGAGTAATGACAGTTTTAAATAAATGAAATTAAACAATTTTAAGTTGTGACACGAATTATGTTTCAGTATTTATAAGTTGAAAATATTAAAAATAATATTATTATAATGTCCGGTCGTGCAAAAAGCATAATGAATCTTCTTAAAACACAAAAATCAATACAAGACAATGAGATATCGACACTGATTAATAGTAATAAATATTTTTTTTATAAGGTTTAAGGTAAACTCAATATTAATCAGGTAATAATTTGAATTTTATTTAGGATCTAATGATAATCCATTAGGCTTAGATGGTAAAAAGTTTACTTCAGATAATTATACCTCATTGTAGTATACTTCTTGAAAAACAAAGGTAGGAAAATGCAATGCAAGACAATGAGATATCGACACTGTTAAATAGTAATTAACATATTTTTATTAGGTTTAAAGTGAACTTAATATTAATCAGGTAATAATTACAATTTTTTTTACTATCTAATAATAACTCATTAGGCTTACATGAGCGTGATGGAGAGTGTAGTACCGGAAAAAAATTATCAGTAAACTACGCAATTTCTCCAGTGCACAGTGACTGCAGTGACTTTTATGATTCAGATGTAGACCCGGAGTACTATTGCAAAATTCTATCACCTAAAAAGATCAATAGACATTTGTGCTACCAATATAATTTCACTGTTAAAATACTTATGTTGTGAGTATACCACATTTGAACACGGTACGTTTTTAAACCACAGTACTTACTCCAAACAACAATGTCATCTATTGGATAATATATTAAACATACACTTACAACATTTGTACATTATATGAAAAATTAAATGGAAAATTTTATAGAGTACTAGTACTCATTTTCATAAAAAATGTCGCTCACCACATCTGTGCGCTAGATCATCGATATGAACTAAATTAATAATATTTACCTGTTTATTTATTTATTGCAAATATTAAAAATAATTAACTAACCTTCACTCAGATAAATTATTAAAATGTATAGTAAATTAATGTATTTATATACCCTAAAAATATTAATAATAGTATTAAAATGTAAGTATTTAAACTTTTTCCATAAACGCTTTAAGTCTAAAGAAATAAGCACTGATCTAGGATGAATATATAAAATATGGCGGAGTTGATTAGATGATACGTTCTAAAATATTCTAGAGTCATAAGACGAAAATCTGTTTTTTGATCATAGTAAAGTCTTTTATAATCAGGTAATAAGTAATATCAAAATGCCTTATCAGGATCAAAAGTTACAACATCTTCGGAAGAAGCTAAATTTTGTTTTTTACTTTTTGGAGTTGAATATCTGTCGAATTGAGGTGGTATAATTTCATTATTTAAAACCAGCTCGTAGGATGAATCTTCTCCACCGGTATTTTCTCCATCTTCTTGTACACTTTCATCGAAATAACCTGCCGTCCTATGAGCAAAAAAATAATAATTCATCTAGTTGCCATTACTAGTGATGTACATTTTCATGAATATTTTTTGTTATGAACATTTTTAAAAATTAGAAAATTATGAAAATTTTATAATTTGATAATTTTCAACAAAAACTGATTATTTTTGAACTCAAATCAAAACTCAAAAATTATTTTTGTTTCGACGTATTTTTAAAAATCTAAAATTTTCGAGTTTAGGTTGCATTATAAATATATTTGTAATAAATATTTTTATTAATATTATTACCTTCTTTTTTAATTATATGCTGCATGAACGTCAGTGAATCTGCGTATACATTATTTTTTCTTTTAGCACTATCGCCCTTTTAGCCTAATTCATAAATGTTGAATAGTGGTCTCTAATATTTCTCCATTTAGCTTTCAGATCGGTCACAATAATAATATTAATTTATAATATTATAAAATATAAATAATCAATCAAATCAGTAAAAAAATTGGATATTTCCGTGGAACCTTGTTTAAAATTTTAAATCCTTAAAAAAAAAGTTGAACATTTTATAAATTTTTAACTACCAAATAATTATTAAAATTTAAATTTGATACATTTAGTCGAAATTCTAAGTCTAAATGTTTATAAAAAAAATTGTGCCTTTGTATTTTTAATATTTTTCAATGGCTATTGTAAAAATATATCAGAAGTTTTGTATTACATTTGCACGCTTTTTGACCCTACAAATAAAATTTTATTGATATTTATAGAATAAAAAACTAAAAATGACCGTCAATAGCTCAAAATAAGTCAAAATATTTTTTAAATGTTCTATGATGTATAGAAAATGCTAAAAAAACACTCAATTAAAATGCCATGTATCTACAGTTCTTTTTTTAGAGTAACACCAAAAACCAAAATTAATTTTTTCGAAAACCGTTTTTTCTAATTTTTTTTCTCCCTGTGCTTTTTAAAACTACTGGGAATTTCAAATTTCGACTGTATACACCAACAAGATTCAGTATCCCATCGGAAAAGATCCTGAAATTGAAAATATCGAATCATTCTTTCGACATCTTATCGTGTACACAGACACACAAAAAAAGTTATAATGAAAAAAAACATACTCATTGTAAAATCAATACGTTCATTGCTACGCTCAGGATGTAAAAACAAAAAAAAATGATCCATCAAAATGTATTTTTTGTTTAATAGATATGTAATCAACTGGTACGTGCTTCGCTGCATTACAATTTTATTTTTGTATGGGAAGAAGTACGATTGGAGTGATCGTAAAAAAGACACTTGTAAAGTGATATGGTCAACTTTAAATTCAAAAGAGACTTAACCGACTAAAGAAGATTCGGTGGAAATATCAAATATATTTTATACTAAAAATATTATTAAAATTGTCTAGTAGCACTAGACGGCAAACATATAAGGAGTAGAAATCCTAACAACTCCGATTCGTTCTACTTTAATTATAAGAAGTATTTCTCTATCGTTTTGATGACAATAATTAATGCAAATTTGAATTTCGTTGAATCCCTTCATTTTCTACAGTCTTAAATGGCAAATTATCTTTACAAATGTAGAATGTTATGGCATTACTAATTTTTTCAGCCTTTGTGCCACCTATATATTAAAACTTGAATTTAATAAATGAAAAATTGCATTAGTTCACAATTAATAGAGTACATTTAATTTTTAAATAATTATAATTTTACATACTTTCTGTAGATTTTATATTCATTGCTATATTAGGTAAAGTCTGCTGTACTTTCAAATATTTAGCACTATTGACACTTGATACCTATAAATAAATTGAAATGTATCATTGTTAAAATATACATTTAAATAAGCAGGCACATAAATAAATGTTTAAGAATATAGTAAATAAAAAATACATACACTAACAACATCTATAGTTTGAGGTTCATCAGGATCAACAACATAGTATCACACGGTAAAACTGTTTGAAATTTCCTTTACTCAGGAATAACTTTATCAGAAACATCTTGTAATTGTGATCATAATGAGCTTTCAAATTCCCAATACCTCCATTCGGTGTCTTGTAAGGTTTATTACATTTTTTGCATATATAATTATATGCATTGATCTTCTTAAATTAACCAACAATTGAACTTTTGAAATATCATTTGACATTTTAATTATTTAAGTAACAAAACAACAATTATTAATTAAATAAAATGCTAAATTGACAATGGTAATTGGTAAACACTATAAACACCAGTACATCACACATTCACACAATCACAATTTATACAAAAATACAATATGCAGGATAAACAGGGAAGTCACATTGTAGTCAATAATCAATTTATAACAATATTATTAAATGATAATTTAAAATTAGATTATTTGTTATTTAACATGGCTAAATATTTAGGTATGATCGCATTGAGATTTGAGACGCATTTTCGTTATGGGCTGCGCACGTTCTTGGACGTACGATTGCATGTTTTAGCATGGAAGGAATCTCAGCTGGAGTGATTTTTAGATTTATTTAGCCATGAAATTAATAATTTGTATTGCTTTGTTAGCAAATAAATTGAATTGATAATATGCACTGCCAGTAGTGGTCATGACACCTGCGTACCACATAGTTGCGATCAGACCTAGGTGTATTGATAAGGAGTCGTTACTTGTTTGAAAAATGTACTATTGTAAGAAAACACTCAACTAGTTCATAATAAAACTTTAATAATATTAACTTTCAATGCAACAATTAAACATTTTACAAAATTACAAAAAGTCGTGTGTGTCACCGTCACATTTACAAACATAACCTAACAACATAATTATAATGATAATGATAATGATACTATCACAGCTCGGCCGTATTGACCTACCCCATTTCCTATAATTAATACATAGGTAAATAACAATTTCTTGATTTATAACATAATTAGTAGTAACTAAATACATCAAGAATCAAATACAAATTACAGAATATAATATAACAACACCCTACAGATAGTAACATAATACATTTAAATACCAAATAGAATATAATAATACATTAACATTTGCATGATAACATAATAAATTTGAATAACCAATGGAATATAATAATGCATTAACATTTGCATAATAACATAATAAATTTAAATAATAATTAATTTATCCTTCTAACCCAATGTCTCATATTATCAGAAGCAATCACCCCCTCATAAGGTACTCGAGTTTGTTGAAACCCCTCAATGTCCTTAACTATAAACCTATCATTTTGTAGAATTTTATGTATCACCGTAAGGGCCTTTAAACTTTGGTATTATTTTTTTATTTATACCCACACTATGTATATCTATGTTCTTAATCATAACAAAATCTCCTTTTTTATACAAAGTAGGTTTTTGTATGTTTTTGATCAAAGTATTTTTTATTATACAATAACTTTAATATATTACCTGCCATTTCACTCCTTATAACATCCAAATTCCTCTCCTCGTTCACCTCTAACAATAATCTTTTAAAATCATTCTTAATCGAACCACCTTGATGAACACCAAACAACAATTTAGATGGAGCTTCACCGGTAGATGTACATGACATATTATTCAATACTTTGTCCCACTTATTTAAGGCTACAGCCTTTTTTGCCAACATTGTGGTTATACACCGGTTCAATCTTTCTACCTGTCCATTTGCTCGAGGTGTTGCAGTTGCCACCAGTACTAAGTCTACCTTTCTCTGGGTTAGGAATTCTTTAAATGCATTGGATGTAAAAGCTGATCCTCTGTCTGACACTACCAGTTTCGGTTTACTATAACATCTAAAGTAGTCACTCATATATTTAATTACTTCCACCGTGTTGGTTGTCCTACAGGGGTATAACCTAATAAACTTTGTAAATGCATCAATGATAACAAACAAATATTTATTTTTCTTACCCGTCTTTTCCAGTGGACCATAATGGACAATATGAATAGTATCAAACGGTATAGGAGTCTTAGGAATAGGGTGAAACTCACCCTCCTTCTTACCATAAATTGGAGAATATGAAATACATTTCAAGCAATTTGAAATATAAATATTTACTTTTTCCCTCAAATTAGGAAACCAAAATGTTCTCAAAATCACCTCACTTGTTTTCTCCATTCCCAAATGACCATATTCTTCATGCACTGACCTTATCACGTTGACCTCCATACTACTTGGGACATAAAATAATAACACACTTTTATATTTTCTAAATAGCAAACCATTTCTCATTTCAAAGTATTTATCTTCTGACTTACTCAACCGCTCTTTTAACTTGTCAATATCTTTATCTTCAATGTGCTTAGTCAACAATGTTTGTTCAAAAGTATTTTCAGTTAATATTGATATATTGGTATTCTGGCTTAACGAATAAACATGTTTCTTCTTACTACCTGCACGATGTTTAATACTAAAATCACAGTTCTGGGATAATAAAGCCCATCTTGCTATCCTGGGATTTAGAGTTTCTTTGTTCATGGTCAACTTAAAACTCTCACAATCAGTGAACACTAAACTTAATCCCATTTAGGTAAACATGAAAACGTTTTACCGCATATACTAATGCCAAAAACTCCAGCTCGTAACTATGATATTTAGCATCAACTTCCGTGGTTCGCTAGCTATAATAAAACACAGGGTGCATCAGACCATCTTTTTGTTTTTGTAACAATATTGCCCCATAACATAAAGCACTAGCATCGCAGTGTATCTCTGTTTCAGCTTTCGGTGAATATAATGCCAGAATTGTCATTTGTACCAACTTACTTTTTAATAGTTCAAAGACCTGCAATTCTTTTTCCCCAAACTTAAACTGAGCTCCCTTTTTTAATAGCGCATACAATGGTGCTGCCAAAATAGAAAAATTTTCAATAAACCTTCTAAAAAACTTACTAGTCTTATGTATCTCATCGAGTTAAGAACGACGGTGCAATCAGAATTTGTCGCTCTCATTTAGTTCCAAAGCTTTCAATTTTACATTTATACGCATGCGCGCAACACTACTATAATGACGCGCGGAGGACCATTTTTGTTATTTTTTGGTACATACGTATTCGGTATACCTTTTTTTAAACTTCTAGTTTATGATCATTGTGCATCAGAAGAATCTGTGCCAGGACCTAGTAGAGTGGTTGTCCCAGCTGAACTGGTCATAAATTATGGTAAGATGCTTTTTATAAACATTAATATGATATAATACTTAATATAATACTTAGATGGGAAGGTATATACTATATATTAATTACTCCTATATTTTTAATAACTAAATAATTAATACCGGTTTGAATCAGGTAATAATTACAATTTTTTTTACTATCTAATAATAACTCATTAGGCTTACATGAGCGTGATGGAGAGTGTAGTACCGGAAAAAAATTATCAGTAAACTACGCAATTTCTCCAGTGCACAGTGACTGCAGTGACTTTTATGATTCAGATGTAGACCCGGAGTATCGTTTGTTTCTACATTTTTAGAGTATCTGAGTTTCAGCCTAGAAGCTGCGACTTTATCGGCTTCAAGAGGAGAACCATACTAACGTGAAGTGGTGATAGTACAATTTTTTTTTTCTTAGTTTAAAACACGTTTTAATGTTTTAATGTTTTAAACATGTCAACCCTGTATACAATAACACAATAAACAACACAATCTTATAATTTTTTTATTATATATATTTTTTATTTATTTATTTGTATAACTATTCAACTCTTTTGATATAATAACTCACTTTAACTAGGTCTATAGCAAAATTAACGTCACCTATGTCAACATTTTTGGAAAATCTCCCCTTTGCATGTGCAGTTGCCAGTCGAATTAGGGATTCTATTGTTCTAGGGGTCACAGGAACAACCCTTTCAGCATCCGATTCTAGGTATTCCTGTGAACGAAGTCTTCCATATTCTTGAATAATAGCAGCACACGCTTCGTTGGTAAGACTAAACTCTGTCCAGCGAGAGAACGCGCCGTTTCTGCGCATGTAGACTGACGACCGAGCTAGCGCCGAGGCCCCATTTCCCCCTCTCACGGCCTGCCGAAGACGACCGATCGGTCCGTCTCGGAAATCTGCAACCTGTTGCTATAATCAACCACCTGTTGACTATTCCCGCCCGTATACGAGCTAAACGTATCATAATATTTCTTCAATATTTAGTACTTATTTTTATATGGTAACACTAATTTTTTAGATGGATAAATGTAGTAACAAAATACTTTATTCTAATACCTTTTTCATAAAATAAACGTCAAATAATAATTAGCGTTAAATATTTTTTAATAGTTATTTTTTTTGTTTACCAATTAATTTCATATACAATATACATAATACAAAATATATACACAAAATACATAATACAAAATATATTAAATAAAGATGGCTAATTACCATTGTCGATGAAACTTTACAGTGTATAAAAAAAAATACAAAATACATACACAATATAATACATAATACAAAATATATTTACTTTAAGGTTTCACATCCTAGATCGTCTGAATCCGATGTGTCACCGGTGATCGTCATTACATGGAGATTGTCATTATCCATCACATCATCGATTGTTAAGTCCACTTTCCAGAACCTGTCTTCTACTTTAATGACGTGTTGGACAAAGTTCTTCCACATTTCGGGTGTGCAGTGATTGACACCTTCGATCAATAATTTTCTTACGTCTGGAAGTTTGAATGTGGTATTGTTTGTCTTCACGTACCTTTTTACGGAAGACCACGCAAGTTCAATCGGGTTAAATTCGCAATGATACGGTGGCGTCCTTAATACCGTCATATTTTTGGTTTTCACGTATTCGTCAACAACATATGTATTGAACTGCGGTTTAATGCGGTTCACGATGTCCATGAGCCGTATCTTGTTCATCGGCCTTTCGAATTGTTCGCCCTTTTCTTCCAGCCAATTTTCAATTTCCCCCTTTTTCCATCCTAATGTTGGGCATTTTTCACTTTTTGTTGAGTGATAAGGCGCATTGTCCATTACTATGACAGAATTGTCTTTTAGTAACGGAATGACGCCTTTCAACCAGTCGAAAAAAACATCACCATTCATTTCTTCATGGTAATCTGCCGAGCCTTTTTTGGATTCAAATACCAATAAGCCGCCGTCGACAAAACCCTCCTCTGACCCAATGTGTACAACAATCAAACGTTTCCCTTTTGCAGTTGGATTTGGTGCGCCAGTTGATAGACCGCACACAAAGGCTTCTCGGTGGGACGTAACAGTATTGTCCTGCCATATTCTCTCGTTACAGTCACCTGCGTTGACCCAGGTCTCGTCCAGGTAGTAGATCGTTCTTCCCTGTGATCGGTATTTGCGTATATCTTCAATATATTTTGTACGCCACAATACAATGTCTTCTCTTTCTATGAGAGCGCTGTTACGACCGCGTTTGACGTAGACAAAATTTAAGTCACGTACAATCAAGTGGAGAGTGGACCTTTTGTACGTGTTCAAGTCTGGGTCCTCGTTAACTGCTATTAAAATTTTGTCCAGTGTTGGCAACTGTTTTCGAAACCAAAATTCGTGCACCTTCCTACGTATGGCGTCCCGTTCAAAATCGTCAATTTTTTCTTTAAATGTCGCTCTAATTTTGGTTTTGTCCGGTGATCTTACAGTTTTTTCATTTTTATACTCAGCAATCGTTAACTGAGCAGTCCTTTGTCCAATACCCAATTCTTTGGAAATAATCTTCACTACTTCTTTTATTGTTAACTTTGGTTGTTGTAACATTTTTGTTTTGTATAAATTGATGATCATCAATTTTTGACGACTGCCGACGAGCTGAAAAATGAGGACAAAAAATACCAACATTTAACGTTAAATAATACTCATTATAAAAATTATAAAATATAATACATTAAAAAAAACAATTACAATTTATCAACACTTACTTTTCCTCTAGGGTTCGCCTTCAATGGTGTAATAGCAACATTAGAAACTTCCCTTTCACTCATTTTTATATACTAATAATATATAATATTGTACGATAAAAAAAAATAATTATTATTATAATTTGCACTGAGGTTACAAAAAACACTAAACAGTAAACACAGTAACACACTTCGCGCGTAATAGACGACAGTACGATGCATCAATAGGAATCGTTCAAATTGTTGCCACCACAGCGTCGTCGTCGGACACGTGCACACGTACAGCCGGTCGCCGGAGCGCGCCGTCGCTCGGTGGGCCGTCCTGGTGGGGGCACATAGGGCTGGGTACGCGCGGGAATGCGCGAAAACGAACCACTTTTGGTAGGCGCGCGGCGCGTTCTCTCGCTCAGTGATGGTAAGTGGACGGGAATTTCCCGGAATGCAGGGAAATTTAAGTGAAATTATACTAAACGGGAATGCAGGGAAGTTTAAGCAGAAATGACCCTCATAACGAGAAAATTCATATTTGTATAGTAGAATATTTTCGATAGAATATTTCCAATTATTTATCTATCACACGGTCTTATAAGACCGTGATCTATCATAATTGATAATTGTTATCACCAATTTGTATTATATTTTTACTATCGTAAATTTTCAATCGAGAATATCAACGTACTAATAATAAATAATAATAGGAAGTTCCTACTATTTATAAAAATCGATGTATTTTGCCCAACACTAACAGGAACATTAGGAACCATTTTTGCTTCTATTGTAAAAACTGAGCGTGAGCACGAGTGTAATTCGATTGTGGCATTGTGCTATAATTAACTTATTATTATGAACATAAAGAATAGATACTGGTAATACCCGCGGACTAAGTCCATGGCGACTGCCAACGGACAAAGTCCGTGTCCCAAATCCATTTGTTCAGTGTAATCGCAAGTAGCGATAAAATAACAGAATATCCCTCATTTAGTCATGACGTCTCGTCTCGTGTTGTAGTATTATTTTAAAGTGTAAAAATTATAGTTACTGTTATATTGTATTGGTTTATCGTTGTATTTATTGTTTTAAAATGGATTTTGACCAAGAACATCGACCTGGGCCATCAACTCCGAAAAAAAAGAGAGCTCAACGTAATGAACTTGCTAGAGATGAGCAGAAAAGAATACAGACAAAATTATATCGAAATGAATGGCTAGAAATAAAAGATTTTAAATATTGGCTGCAAGAACTACCAAATAACAAGACAAAATGTAAATGTCTGGCTTGTAACAGCATTCTTGTATGTGGGAAAAGTGAACTGGAAAAACATAATCTTGGAAAAAACATATTTCAAATATGAAAGGCTTAAGAGGGTCGAAAAATATGAATTTGTTCTTACAAAATCCCAAGTCCGACGAGAAAAAAAAGTATGAAACTGATGTAAAGCGTGCAGAAATCAAATTATCAGCATTTTTTGCTAACAATAATGTTGCGTTTCAAGTTGTCGACATGCTTACACCTGTCTTGAAAGATATATTTCCAGATTCGAAAATTGCTCAAGGAATTCAATTGCATCGAAAAAAGTGTACAACTATTATCAGTAATGTTATTGCGCCAGTAGAAATTGAAGAGACAATACAAATTATACGTAAATGCCCCTTTTCTGTGCTCATAGATGAAAGTACTGACATATGTACTCAGAAATTTCTTTGCGTTCTTGTACATTATGTTCATCCTGAGTATGGAACTGTCCACAAAAGACTACTTGAGTTGGTTGGAATTGATGCAACAGACTGCAGTGCTATTAATATGTATGAAGATTTCAAAAAATGTATCAATTCCAAACAAATTCCAATTTCAAATCTTATTGGAGTAGCCAGCGACGGTGCAAATGTCATGATTGGGAAAAATAATTCTTTCTTTTCACACTTGCAAAACGATCTTCCCAGTCTGGTTTTGATGCAGTGCATTTGTCATTCGGCTGCTCTTGTTGCCAGTAAAGCAGCGGAAAAACTACCTAGGTCACCTGAGGATTTAATTAGAATGGTAATTATGAAGTCACTAATATTTATTTTTTTCAAATTATATCCTTATTTTTTTTTATACAAACTTCAATAGTTAAATGTATTTAAAAACGTGTTTTAGGTATCCACATACATATCAGGTAGTGCTAAACGTACTGCAATTTTACAAGATGTTCAACAATTTTTTGGTGAACAAAAGAAAAAAATTTTGAAACTGGCAGATACTAGATGGCTGGCGATGCATCAATGTGTAGTAAGAATGTTAGAGTGCTGGAATAGTTTAACTCATTATTTTCTTGTGGCTGTAAATGAAGATCATTTAAAAAGCGCAGAAACCATTTTAGAGTCTCTGAATAATAACATAGTGAAAGCATACTTTTATTTCTTAAAATATGCATTAAACTTGTTTAACTCATTCAATGCTATGTTTCAATCTGAAAAAATTATAATCCACAAAATGTACAGTCATTCAATAAGGCTTATTAAGACACTAGCTCAAAATTTTATAAAACCGGAACTTATTTCTGAGAATATACACCAAATCTCATTTTCAAATCCAAATAACTTTTTACCAGAATCTGAAATATTTGTGGGTACGGAATGTGAAAATTTTATTAAAAGCTTCCCTGAGGCAGTTTTAAGTAGTTTTAAAACTACTTGCTTGAAATTCTATATAAAAGCTGCTGAAGAAATAACTAAAAGATTACCAATAACGAATCAATTTTTTAAAGAATTTGAATTTTTAGACCAAAACGTATGTTTTGATCGTATGCAAAGAAATAGAGTCAATGATTTAAAATTAATAACAGAAACATTTCAAAGATTTATTGATAAACATAAAGTTATAGAAGAATGGCGTGAAATTCCTTATTTCTATAATGAAGACCAAATATCAAATTTAAAACTTTTAACGATTCCAGAAATGTGGCAACAAATAAGTACTGAGAAAGATTTTATTAGTAATAATTTCAAATTTCCTAACATTTGCACATTAGCAAAACTTGTCTTATCTTTGCCACATAGCAATGCTTCTGCTGAACGTATCTTTTCAGTTGTTAATGATATAAAAACCAAAAAAAGAAACCGGATTGGAGACAACACTCTCAATGCTGTAACTGTGATTCGTTCATCATTTCAAGACAAAAAACAAACAAGTGCAGACTTTAAAGTTACAAATGACCACATTACCCTACATAACCAAAGTATGTACTCTACAAAAGAGTGAAGACTGTTAAATGTTAATTGTTAATTTGTTTACTTTTATATTAATATTATCATTAGTATTAATAATGTTACCTAATTATTACTTATTACTGTGATTTGTTAAAATTCCTA
The DNA here is from genome assembly GCA_008086715.1 of Sitobion miscanthi. NCBI lineage: Eukaryota > Metazoa > Arthropoda > Insecta > Hemiptera > Aphididae > Sitobion > Sitobion miscanthi. The sequence continues at coordinate 4,384,712 of CM017804.1, forward strand.
CTCGTGTTTATTATTATATTATGTTTGATTAATATTAGTTATTAGGTACAGTTATTTGCTGTTACTATTTCTACTTATTATTATGTTTGATAAATGTTATAATTATTATGTTTATATTATTTTTATTATAAATTGTTAAAACAATGTTGTATTGAAATATTTTATTAATATAGTATCAAAAGTATTGATCTCTAAAATATTTTACTATGTGCAATTTACATAGGAGGTATAAAACTAATGTACATATTATTATAATTTATTATATACTTTTTATATTATGATAAACTAAGGTCATTGAATAAAAAAATGTATGATGATTTAAATATTGCGTTATAAAACAATGTTAATTGTTGTAAAATATATTGTACAATTATTAATTTTGTGTTAAAATTTTGTGATAGAATATTTTTATTACGTGTTAATAAAATATTCTACTAGATGTCAGCACTGCAGGGATATCTCGAGTACAAACGGGACATTTTGAGTCTCGTGGTGGGAATATCACTAATACATCCATACCATAGTCTCGCTGGACAGAGTATAGGTTTTATGCATTTAGCAATTGCAATGTATTTTTTTAAAAAGCCACTTTTTAAAATTTTAATTTCTTTTGGTCCATGTAGATTTGGATTATATTTTTCATATACATTATTCTCAGTGTATATATCTATATCGTTTGTTTTTGTACTTCTCATATCTGAACTGTTATCCATTACTTCACCATCCTGTGTACTAGGATCTCTATATCTGTGATTCTGAATTACATGGTCACTTATTAAATGTGTCCTGGCCGAGGACCACTTTCTTAACTTCCTGTTCCGTATATTTAGTCTTATCGTCGCCCTTTCTATCCGAATCAATCGAGATATCAATCGAGATCATCAATATGTGTTCAATCCCACTTCTGATGTAAGAAAACACTCAACTAGTTCATAATAAAACTTTAATAATATTAACTTTTGTTAGCGATATTAATTTAAGAACTTTTGTTTTGTAAATCGTGGCACCCTGTGGTCACGCGCCTCCACCGCTGTAACGGTGGAGACGCGAGTCAGTATTGCGCGATCGACGTCCGTATCGACTTGCTCCGCCGTTTTTTCGTGGTCAACGCAATTGATCAGACGTAACGACACGATCGACGCTCTATCGACGAGTCATCTTGTTATCGTATTTATTAATTTATGTTGTTTAAAGAATAAAGACCTGACAAGTATCATCTTTAAACTGAATTGTGCCTTCTTTTCTTATTTTAACCGTTTCTTTTTTTTTCTAACACTTTCAATGCAACAATCAAACATTTTACAAAATTACAAAAAGTCGTGTGTCACCGTCACATTCACATACATAACCTAAAAACATAATAATAATAATGATAACGATAATGATACAATGAAACTATAGATAGTCGTCACCACCGGGAGCGCTATATGTTCTAAAGAGGCCAATGATACTTAAAAAAAAAAATAGTACATTAAGCCATAGAAAATTGAAAATATACCTATTATGATTTTAGGAATAAAATTCAATATTTTTCATTTAAAATCGATCATAATGACTTCTATATTCTAAATCATTTGTATGCATGTATTTAAATACTTTCTTTTTATCAAATACAATTATTAATATTATTAAATGTTGTCATTTTAAAATATATGAAAAATGTAAGTTAATTCACTTAATTATCATACATAATGCTTTCAAAGTATTAAAATTAACAAATAATAATTATCAATATATTGATTTTAAATACAATTTATAATATGTTGATATTGAGTTTAATACTAGTATTCATATTACCTGTGTTACCAAAATGCATATATTTTGAATACCTTTTTATAAGCATTTATTACTCAGTCTTACCTATCGCCATTGATTTTATAATATATTATAGTATCTATAGTATTTATAGAATATTATAAAATAGTTGATAGATTTATATATTCATTCTAGACCATTGCTTATTTTTTTTAGACTTTAAGCGTTTATGGAAAAAATTTACTATACATTTTGATAATATATCTCTTGTGAAATAGTGCATGTAATTTTTGTATATACCTAATCTAGAAAAAACAATTAATAATTTTGATTAAGGGGGCTTTGACAGTTTAAAATTAAATTTAGGAAGCCTCTTAACAAAAAAAATTGAGAAGCACTGTACTAGATTATACTGTAAAATATCTATATATTTATATATAACTAGCTGTCCTGGTAAACACGATCATGTTTGTAATGTTGCATTTCAATTTAAAAACTTCATATACATTTTTTACTGTTTATTTTTCTAATATAATTTCCAGTTATTGAAGGAATATATAAACAACATTTTTGACAGAGGATGGTTGCTCAATACACAGTCAAATATTAATCAAATATATCATAACGCGTTATGTCAAAACAAGAAAACACCAAAAAAAACTAAACAATTTTTCAAAATTAGTTTGAAGTTAATAACTTTATCATTGAATAATATTAGAATATGAATAATATACCTAATCACAAAATAAAATATGCAAAATATGCAAAACATGTTTTTAGAGTTTTTATGAGCACTAGAAAATAATACTCCACTCTACCAGACTACTATTAAAATTAGGAGCAGAATCATAATAGTTTTAATTTAATTTACAGATTTTAAGAAGGATACAAATTTCCAAAAAAGTGACTAAATTTACATTGTTTTTATAATTGATGTCTACTCGATAAAAAATATTGCAAATTATTAAAATGCAAATGTAATGTATAATTACAGGCTCCAATTTATTTGCCTACTCGATTAAAAAAGAACTTATTATAATTCAATGTTTTTGTAAATAACTTCCATTTAAAAAAAGAATTGCATTTTAATTCTTTAGTTTTAAGACATTTTTTATTTAACAGTATGAATACACAGGCCTTCATAGGACAGGAAGCGCGCTTTGGTGACTATAGAACTGTGTTAATATTTTCAATCAATAGTGCATACGTATATGGGGCCAGAGTTACGACACCTTATCAATACACCTTGGATCAGACCTATATATTTAGCCATGATTGGCGATCGATAGCTTATAAATTATTAGGGCTCGGATGTTGTTGCACTAAAAATGTTATAAAATTGACTGCATTATTGCTGTGAAAAAAACCCAAAATTGCACTTAAAAATTGCAATAAAAAAATATTTTGTACCAAAAAAATTAAAAAAATATATTAAAAAATTATTTTATGAAATGGATTAAGTCATTTTATTAAGTAATATTATAAACTTTTATTAGGTAGGTTTTAAACGAAAAGATAATAAAAAAGATTCAAATTCAAATTCTCGTCAGTTGTCATTACAAATCTGGTAAATTGTCCGGTCTTCTTATTTTTTCAGAAACCTACAAATAATTTTATCAAAATTTAAAACTTTTTATTTAAATTATTTTTATTTTTTTTTTTTTAAAAACTTTACCTTACCTTAAAAATTATTGCACTGTACTATAAACGACTTCTTCAGGTTCTCAAACTCGAATGACCTTTGATTAGAAGACAACAAATTCTTGTAGATTGAAAAACTGCGCTCGACGTCGACCGAGGTTATTGGTGCATATTTAAAATAAATGAAGTCTTGAATAGATAATCCTTCTGGTAATCCATCTATTACAGTTGTTTCATCGATCAATATATTGGATATTTGTTGAAGAAATTCAAAACCTTTATTTTTCGCCAGGACGTTTTTAAACTTTTCATTAATTAACTTGCCGGTGTTTCCTGATACTGAATTTAATTTGTCACTTACATTTCTGACTATTTCAATGCTTGTAGCTAATGGAAGTCCTTGATTTTCTAATTTGTCTATTGTGTCATGTAAATATCCATAGTTTGTATGAATATATACTAAATCCGTTTCCAACGACGGATTATTCAATATTTTTTGAGCTTCTTTAATTGAAATAGCATCGTTTTGATTGAGCTCTAGTACGATATTTTTTATTTCTTGAAAATAGGTACAGTAATAAGAGGCAGCTCTTAGCCATGTACCCCAACGAGTAATAATAGGCTCAGGAGGTAATGGTACATTCGGGACGCTATTTTTAAAAAAAAATACACGAGCCGGGCATTTCAAAAATATTTGTTTTACCTTAGAAATTAATTTGTCAACTTTGGTAAATCGTCCTCTTATTTCTTCAGCAACTCTATGTACACCATGTGCTAGGCATGTAACATGGATCATTTTAGAATAAAGCGCGCCAATTGTTTTTCCTGCTTTGACCATGTACGGCGCCGCATCACTAAGGAATAACAACACATCATCATGGCGTATACCATCAGGCCAAAGAAGAAACATGGATCGATCAAAGACTTTTGTGATTGTCGAATAATTTGTCTTCTCGAGCACTTCTGAGTTTAAAAGATAAACTTGGCCAGGTTTGTTGACTTCCAATGTACCTATAATGACGTTGGCTATGTATCTACCTTGAACGTCGGTTGTTTCATCCACTGAAACCCATATTTTGTGTCCGACAATATTAGATCTGATTTTGTTCATAGTATCTACATAAATATCATTCACGTAATTTTTACGTAAAGTGCTTTCATCGGGAATTTCTTTGTTGGTATATTTTTCCATAAACAAACGGAAATCCTTGTTGTTAACTTAATTTAAAGGAATATTTGCTGATAACAATGCCTTGCAAAGATCTTTCGAAAATGTACATTTTTTTGAGTATAACGTTACTTGTTGCTGTATTTTTGACGTTGTTGCGTTTTGATGACGATTTACGGAACGGGTGTGTTTATCGGTTTTTAAGTGTTGTGTAACTATGTATCTTCTTTCAGCAGATACTCGAGTTTCACATAACTTGCAAAATAAAACTGAACCGTCACTCGAAAATATGTTTTCCCCAAACTCATCGACATATTTGTTTAATACGTTCTTCATCGATGGCTTACTTTTCGGCATTTTGACGAACAAATTAGAAAAAAAATACAAAATAGTGTGTACTGTGCGGTGTTAGCGAAATACAGTGCGATACTGAACTATTATAAATTGAAACATGCATTTCTCCCAGCATTTTATAATTGTATAACAATCAAGTCGTTATTCTTATCTTGTTATTGACTGCAAGCCTAAAAATACTTCCCGTAGTCATATTATAGCGTAATGACCGCACTATCTACTAATTAAATGGTTTTTCCAGTTACCGCCGACGAAGACGGTCAATTAATAAGGCTCGAGCACACAGAACGCGGTCTGTCGCGGCGGGCCGTGATATCGTTATATATATATTATGATTATCGCAACAGTCAAGGTCAAATTCTGAATTTAATTACAACCGGACCGCAGCAAAATATACATAAAATTGTATTGAAAATGACGACAATCAACAAAATTGCAATAAAATTGAAAAAAGGTCAAAAATTGCAAAAAGTTGCACTTAAAATTTTTATATATTAATTGGTACTCGTTTGAAACAAATTTATAACCTACTTAGCAACGAATCCGAACAATAGAAAAAAAGTTGCAAATGCAACAACATCCGAGCCCTATTAATTATCAAGCCACCCGGTGGGTGGGGGTGGTGGATCTGTAACGAGGAACATGTAAAATAACCATAGATAATAAAGATATGGATAGGCCACGGCTATGTTAAATATATTTGAGGCCGCGTTTCCGGATGGGAAGACAATTGAGGCTCCTTTATCCATAGCCGTAATTGATAGTCGATACTCGATATAGGTATACTTTATTTGGCCTCAATTGTTCCCCTCGAATACCACTGATAAGACCATTATATCCTATCCATATCTTTATTATCTATGAAAATAACATAAATTATACACAGCGTCTCCGTTACATCTTATCAATTTCAATCACCAATGCCTATTTACCATAGACCTGATCACGATTTAAGATAGAATAGTTGCCCATCAACCACGGTAAAATGGCTTATCCGACGACCATAAATTTGAATCTAGCAATCAGCTGTTTTTAATACTATAGCGCTTTTAGTGGAGATAATTAAGATTATGCAGACTAATTTTACCACTTAAAACTGTATATTTAAACCTAACATGGTAGAACTGATATATAATTAATATAATAATACTTTAAACAGTTTAAACATATTAATTATCATTTGATATTATACTTTGTTAATATAATTTAATAATCAATTATATTGCTATAATTTTGGTTATTTTTTATATTATAAAGATAAAAATGGCTTGTGTGTACCTATTTATGTCCTTATAAGGATTTAAAAATTAGTTTGTTTGGTGTTCCTAAAACTTTTTCTTTAAGGGATGAGTGGGAAAAAGTTTTAGATGTTAGTTTTAAAACTAATTCTAAAGTATGCCGCTACCACTTCAAGAAAGAGGATGTAGTTGATACTTGGGAATCTGGTGCAGGATTTAGCAAGTGCACAATAAGTAAAATAATATTATTTATTACACGGAAAAAAATATATAGTAATGATAACCAGAATATGATAGACATCACAAAAAATTATGGTTGCGTCCGTGACAACAATATGTTTTGCAATAGTTACAACATATTTTATGTAAATCAACATTGGTAATGATAACATAACTGTTCTGTTGTAGACAGTCATTCAGTTTGTAGATTTTACCAAACACGTTGTAACTGTAAAAAAAATTATATGTAGCTTTTACCAAGTTGTTGGATTATTGGAACAATTTTTTTCTGTTGAAAGTCATAATTACTTTTGCACAAATAACAATATAATTTTGTGTATTTAACAGTATCTTAATAACCATAGCATACATTTTTAGGTAAATATAACATACTATTTGGTTGAGTTAATTTGTACCTGAATGTTACTTTTACAATTGGTTTTGCTAACGATACTGAGTTTCTAATTTATATAAAATGTAGTAGGTACCTACTACCTATACTTACTTATTGCATCATTAGTACCTATATGTTACCAGTTAACAAATGAACCACATAATTGAAAAGTAATACATTATTTATTATACATTTTTAACTATTCATATTATGAGGTATAGGTAGACAATTCATATATTTATTAATAAGTAAAACAAAATAATTCACAAATTAAAAAGTTTAATAGTTATACCTATATCATCGATACAATATATAAAAATTTATAAAAATATTATAAATACTACCTAAATGTACAATAAATATTATATATGAATATAATATTTGAAATGTGTAGTTATATTTTATAACATTATAATATATACCTAATAAACAAATTGTATTTATGTACACATAATATAATACAACTTAATATATATACTTTTAAACTTATGATATAGTAATAACCTTATAATGTAAATATTATTAGCCAATAACTTTTGTTGTTGAGGCTTTAAATAAAAAAAAAAAAAATACAACTAAAAGAAACAATTATTGTAGGAAATATAAATATACTGTTAATATAAACAAAGTAATTAATGTAAAGGGGTAATATTATTAATAATACAAGTAGGTATATAAATGCTATAAAAGTATTGAAAATGAAGCAACTTACACATTATATACAAAATAAAATAAAATTGTTACCATAATGTTTGTTATAAAAAAATAATATTATTTCTGATTAATAATTAATTTTTTATTATTTTATTTTCCAAATAATATAGTTATAATTCATAACATAACTCTAGATACTACTTCTTAGAGTCACATATGTACACCCATTGGGCATAACACTAATATTGTTGGGAATATGTGAATACAACATATGATGATAAAAAAATACTAAACTATTCTCATGTTTAATTTCAAAAGAAAAATAATGTTCATAAAAAATTATAGTTTTTACTGACAAACATTGAAAAATTATAACTTTATTGTTACAAAGATAAATCTCATCTATTATACCAAACTTGGGTAAATTATTTTCATCAATGTCAAGTGTAAGAACCATTTTGGACTGATACTTGGTACCTTTAATACAAATCCAGGTACACTGTTTTAGGGACTCGAATGAATCTATTTCCATAAATTCTTTTATTTTTTTTATATCAGTATTACTAGTTATCTTCTTAGAAGGACCGAATTCAATATCATCACCCTAAGTTCCTTTAAGAAACAAATTGTTGAGTTGTAATTGATGCTTGATGGCTAAAGTCTTACAAATATTACGTCTATTGCTACTGGTATTGGCGGAGATTTTTGATAGTCTGTGTTTTGCTTCGAACCTCATACACCATAAATTAACAAGAGGACCTAATTGTTGAATAATAGTATTATAATGAAGCATAAAATGATATTTTGGTTTCAATTTTTGATGGCTATATTTAATGTATAAATCGTTGTGTTCGGAAACTAGAGTTTGGAGTAGTTCACAACAACCAACTTGTAACGACGTAGAAGTTACAATATCTAGAATTTGCCTCAGCAAAATATACAGACACCATATGGGATCATTGAGAGGTACTAAATGGCCAATCAAGAGACCAAAATAGCGAATTAAAGACATCATTTCTGATGCAGAAAGTCTTATATTTTTTTTTCTTAAATGTTCTATATGTAATACACAAGGTTTACTACCTTTGTCAGGCCCATAATCAAAACACACAATTCTTTCATTTAGTACTTGCAAAGTAAAAATCTTCAAATCTTCAATATAATAAGAAATTAAGAAAGCCAAATCATATTTACCAACCCCTTCTAATATATCATGCATAATATCAATTCCTACCTGTTCTAACACATTAAATCCCAAAACCTTATGCCAAATACAAGCTTCTTTAATACCACTACTTGAGACATCTCCTTCATTTACATCTAAATTATATTGTTCTACAGTCCTTATTAAATTATTATCAACAGAAGACTGGTTTTGTATATCTTCTTTCCTCATTTTACAAATTCGGCATGGATAATTTGAAGAGAAGCTTTCTACAAATCCAGTTATACTGTAAACTCCCAAATTATCACCAACAATAACACCCAATTCAAATTTTATTGTTCCTTTAAAGTCATCAGTACTAATATACACACCAGTATCTCTTAAATAATTCAGTTCATCGATAAGCGGTTTAAAAATTATATTGTTTCCAAATTTAACTCTATCAGATGAATGAAACAATAATGCCAAAAAAATGGTGTTCAAAGAAGATTGACGATGAGGAGGTATACAAGGAATTGATATATATACTGCTCCAAGCTTATGAATGCCCGAATTACTTCCTAATGCATTACCAACTTCGTAATCATCAAAAAATAAGAATATAGGAAGTACGATTTGAGTACCATGATTTTTTTCTTTTTTTTTCCATACAGAGCATTGCACAAAGTTTATTAAAATTGAGCTATGAACTTTTAATTTATCAACATATTCTAATGTATCTAATAACACATTTTTTATTTGAAAAAAGTTTTTTAGAATATATCTTAATGGAATAATTTGTTCTGTACACTGAATGGGGACCATAGAGTGAGAATTATTTTTATTATTTTGTGCATTTAACCGCTCACCAATAACATATTCACAAGGAGCAATATATGTTCCGAGGTCTGTAAAATATTTGATTCTTTTATATTCTGTGCCAAGGTCAGTAAAAGGTTCCTCAAGTACTTCCAGAATATTGTTAAAATGATTAAATGACTCATTAGAAATATTTCCTTCTGAAAGTAATTTGATAGTACTATTTTTTAAAGTCTGATGTATACCATTAAATATGTTTTTCATATCTTTGACAACTGTTTGCACAACATTTCGTGGAACTTGGGGGTTTGCGTATAATGAAGCCAAGAAATGTTCAGTACCTGGTATAGATTCAGGCAACACTGAACTCATATTGCCAAAAGAAGTATTAATATTATTGTTATCACTTTGCTCTGGTAAACTATTCATAATTACAAAATTTGAATTAATATGCTGAGTTTGTGTAGACATTTCTTTTATTGATGTGTGAGAGGCCAAATGCTTCTTAAAAGAATTTAGTAAATGAAATGACCTCAGACAATTAACTTCTGCACAATCATAAGAAGTAAAGTTATAATCAGTGTGTTTAATTTGAAAATGCTTACATAATAATGAGATGGATGAAAAATGTAACTTGCATATAAAACAAATAGGCATATTTGAAAAATTGAATGTTTATAGTTAAATAATAACAGTTTTACTTTTAAAATATTATTTTAGTGAGATACATATATAATAAGTTATAATCATTTTATAAATCTTCATTTATGTTTAAATCGCTTAGAAGAGAATTTACTGAAACATACTCTGTGTCAAATGCGGTTTTAATTTTGTAAAAGCCCTTTTGAATGAATGTCCAAATAGGCAAACATTCAATTGGATATTGAAGGTTTAAAGAGTGAATAATTTTAAAACAACAATCGACAGAATCAATTATCGAGTTCAACACAAAATATGTTCCATCAACGAGAACAAAATATTGCGAAATTTCATTTATATTAGGTCCAACAATAATTTTAAGGGGCTGTAATGTAACTCCTAACTGAGCATACTTTTCTTTGCGTCTTGTAATATTCTCCTGTAGCTCTGAGTGAGACCGTAAATGAGTGATGAAACCGTCTTTGGCTTCTATTTTTGAAGGCCTCCAGGTTGATTTCCCTTTTCTCCTTTTCGCTGTGACTGGAAAGAAGAGAAACGGAAGAATGAGAAATGCTGCCAAGGAAGACGTTTCTTCACTTTCTATAACATATGGAAAATAACATAAGATTTTATAGAGATTTTAAGTATTAAAAAAGTAAAAATTATAATTACCTTCTGCTAGATCTAGGTATTCACTTATAATGCACTTTAGAGTAGAATCCTTCAGAGTTTTTGATATGTTTTTTCCAAAATTCAGAATTTTTTCTTTAAATAGGGGAAAATATTCAAACAGACCATCTTTTTTTAAAGGATAAATTGAGTTAAAATCTTCAATTAACTACAACAAAAAAACAATAATTTAATTTTAACATCATAACATTTTTTTAATGCAGATTCATATGAATAAATAAAAGTAAATAGGGTATAGTAAATATTTACTATACCCTATTTACTATAAGAACCCATATTTACTATAAGCAATCAACTAATGGTTAAAGTAAATATGCTATTTATTCGAACTTACAAGTTTAAAACCGGATGGCTTTTTTAAAGCGGGAAAGTTCTTCATATAGTCAGAGAGTAGTTCATCCTTAGAATTTGTACCCAATATACTTTTGAGACGTCTATCTCTAGTAATAGCCCAGTACTTTTCAACTAAGCTCCAAGGGTCAGATGAATTACTTAGCCATTCAATTTCATCATCAACATTTTCATCTACAATTCAAAAATGGGTATATAAGCTATTTTATAATAAAAAATACCAACATCAAGCATAGTTTTTAATACTATTTACTATTTAAACATTAATGGAGCATACACAATTAAAATTTGTCTTTTAAAATTATTATTAAATGTTAAATTAAAATTCAGAAGTTAAGAACTATTAAAAACAATATGGTCATTACTCATTACAATCTATAAAAAAAAATTGATTTAGGAGATATAAGAATATTTAGAATAGCCCAATGCCCCAATTATCTCATTGATCCAGGTTAACCAATACCTGCCTAACATTTTTCTTAGAATTGAACATTTTTTTGGAATTTGTACTTTTTTAAAGTGAAATAAAAATTACTTGTAGCGCCTTCTTTAGTTTGGTAAGACAATAATGAACCTTCAGATGTAGAATCAGTAGAAGGAGACCTTCTTGTTGTAACAATAATACCAGCTTTTTTATATTCACGTCTCCTATTGTTGAAACAGTCAAGGAGCTTACCTTTGGCAGCTTTTTTCATCAAAGGACCTAAATCAATATAACATAATATAGTAATAATGATTAATGACTTTTAAAAGTAAGGTAAGTTTTAATAATCATGTATTTACCATAGTTCATGTAAGGAATAAGGTACGTGCTAATGTGTTCCTTGGGAAAAACTTGAACAATTTCCTGTGATAGTGATAACAAACGTTGGGCTTTTATCGATTTGTCAGGATCGTCCTGAAGTTCTTTTCTCACAATCAATTGACACAACTTTCTTCTGCTACTATTATCCAATAAACCTGATTTTTTGTAAATAGACAGTAAAGCTTTTCCGTCAGTAGTCTTTTTTAAATAATTTAACAAATCACAGGGCTAAAATAAAATAAATATATTTTAAATGAGAATTCAATTGCATAACCACTTTTACAATAAATGGGTGAATACAAATGTTTAATAATTGACTGGCTTACTCAGAAAATTAAATTTAAAACAAACATTCAATATAGTAGTAATTAAATAACAATTACCTTTTCTGCTACTGCAGAAGTAGAGGCTTCTTCACAATATTGCAAGCTATAATCAGAGGAATGAGATGTTGATGGTTCACTTTCGAACAAATTAGAAACCTCTGAATTTGATGTAAGAGCTACTGATTCACAATTTATCAAATTAGGAAGTTCTAAATATGGTTCATTAGAAGTGGGCAATATTGGTGATGTAGATGGAATTTAAACGATTATACTATGAGAGTCAGCATTGTCCTAAAAAAAATACAAACTATTATGCTTTTTTTACTCAAAATGTTAGTTCTGATGTATATTTAAAATAATTAAAACTAAAATCTGTTTGGTAAATAGAAGCAATAAAATATTCTTAAATAAAAGTTGAAACATCAAAAATTGAATATAGGGTATATAAAGTAAATATTTTAGGTGATTGCATAACAGGATAAGTACCTAATGGACAAGCAGTTGGCATGTGTTTATTAAACACAAAAGGTTAATTGGCAAGTGTGCAATTAATATTGCCTCGAATATTGCTAATGTTATCATTATCATACAAATTGTCATAATAATAGTTAAAAAAAATTAAAATTAAATGTATAGTCTACAAGGCACAGTAAATATTTTAGATTGAGTTAGGTATTGTATAAAATTATTAATATTGAGTATTGACACTATCCCTGCTATTGTAAATTGTCTCCTAAAGGTAGAACAAAAAATAAAATGGATTTGAAACAGAGATCTAGTTTCATTGATTCATATAAACTTTATTTTATTTTGTTTATTTATAAACTGGTAAGAAATAAGAACCCATTAGAACACTATAGTAACGGTTTTATAGTAGGTACATACCTAACAATTTATTAATAGTTAATACATAGTAGATACCTAATCATCATAAGGTGTGTTTTGGCGATGAAGTTTTGAGCAAACAATTTAATACCTAGTTAGCTAAACTGGTAACCCGGTTGCTCAAAACTCGCCTATCATTTAAATTAATCATGTAAGTAAACAGGAGAAATTATTAAAATAGGTATAACATCCTTACCATATTATTAAAAGATTGATCATTAACTTGGGTAATCACTTTACGCCATTCTTCTATGTTAACTTTAAATTTTGCCCTATGGCCAACCATTAGTATTATTTCCTTCATCATTTCATCAGTGATAAGTGTCAAGCAAGACATATCTATTCCATGTTCTATTATTGAGAAAACAAAAATACATAAGCCAATAAACAATGGGTGGCAATAAGTAATCAAATTCTTTTAAAAAAAACTATTTAATATAGGTAGTAGGTACCTATTTAATCAATATGATTCAATAAACAATTGATACATACCTACCTACCTACATATTTTGATTATTTAAAAAATAAGAAAACAATATCTGAGCCTCACTTTTATAAGGTATAATACCTATAACTTAGAAAACTTCTGAGTTCTTCAAACAAATTTAATTAATTTATAGGATATAAGTACATCATTTTTGTTATTTTACTTGGAAGTGCGTCCTAGGTACATACTTAATATTTAGTTAATATGTTAGTCTATAAGCACGTGCTTTGAACAAAATTATTTCTTTTTAACGACTTACCTTTAAATATGTTTACATATGTTTCCAAGCCCCAAGCCGTCAGCATATCTGTGACATCTTGATCGGCCATTTTACACTAACACAATTAAACACTTCAGTTCAGGAATTGAAAACGCAGTTTTAAATAATAAAGACGCAGCTTTGAGCAATACAGAGTGCAGACCAATAGACCATCATATATAAAAGGCAATACTGTAGTCTGTAATCACTAATCATACAGAATGCCAAACGTGTTGTCTGCTTAGCTTGTCGCACTGTCGCAGGAACAAAAACATTTGTACCATCAGCCTAACTTTGATGTAGTTTTTACCAAACAAACGGTTATTTTTATCGCACCCCGGTATCAATTCATAAATGGTTAAGTAATTCTAATCAAATGTTTTGTAGCTATAAATAGTTTAAGTTGTAAATAATACTTTATGTAGCTACAACAATACATATGCTATTCTTATTAATAATTTGGTTAAATGATTAAAACATCAATTAACAAAAAAAATGTTGTAGCTATTCCAATGTACTTCAATAATGGCTATAGTATTTATGGTTGTGACTAATATATTTGTGTTACTCTAGCTATAAATCATATTACAAAACTATTTTGTTAATAGTATTAAAAAATATTTTTTTCCGTGTAGTATTATAGAATATTCATACAAATTCATTTTTTTTTCAGATATGTTTGAAAAAGCCCAGACTTGTTAAAGATGCGATTCCTATAAGTTTGGATTTGTTGTTTGCAGCATCTAATGTAATTATCCATACCACTAAAATTATCATTTAAAAAATAACGTGGAATATTATATTATAATATTAATATAAAATAATAATGTGCCAATGTCTTACGGAACTCATCTTTGATGTTGACTGTTATAAAGGTACATGTACAAGATGATTTAAATCCAACCGAAATATCACAAAAAAGTATATTATTATTATTAAACATTTTTGTTAATTTTATTATTTGTGTTCTTGGATATTGTTTTTATTAAAATTATTGTAATTATTTAATTAGAATCCAATCAGTGGATAACATTTATAAAAACTTGCGTCATCAAAGAACATATTACACCGATACTATTAATATGTCGTATTCGTATGATTTAAACAGTCGCGCAAATTACGAGTTTACGACACTATTTTGCTCACATGGAGCGCTGCTATAGTAAAAAAAGTAAGATTCACTGTACTGGCTTTCTTATCACAAGTCGATGGCCAACCATACTATCTTAAATCGTGGACCTGATAATAAATGGACTGCTCTTAGAGAGAGAAAAAATATATCCAACATGAGAGGGAAGTGTTTACGCAAGCAACACTGCCGTCGATAAAATATTATCTGCAGATAACGTCGCAACGATCGTTGGACTCCGCCGCCGCTGATACTCGCGACACCGCCGACTTGTCGCCACCGCCAGTCAGTCAGTTGTACGCACATCTCTGTGCTGGACCGGTCGACACGACGCCTACCTGCGTCGTCTGTGTTTTTCACCGGACAAATAATTTATAAGTCGCGCGTTCGGAGTGTGTGCCTATTACCTACGCTATCGTCTTCGGTAACGTTGTCGTCTCCCGCACTCATTATTGTGTCGCGTGTACACGCGTCACCTGTCGTGCTATCGTCGAGTGTTTTGTGGTGTGGTGACGACTTACTGCGACAGTTCGCTTTACACGATTACGTCATTCCGTTGTGGCCTAGCCGTTTATTTCGGGCCTGGTGGTTTACCGCCGATCGTTGCGCAACGGAACGCCGTTACTTCGCGACGTATTATTCTCGAGTCGCCACTATCCAGGCGTTCCACCTCCACTGACTCACCGTCGCGGGACCCTCCGCGCCCCGCCGTGCCGTGGCCTAACCGCCGCCGGGACTCGAGCAACAGCTGATCGCCGCCGTCGCCGTCGATTCCAGATAAGGAATATTTTCAATAATAATATTATTACTGTTGTGTTGGCGTGTTTATTATTGACAAACCGCCGTCTCTGATGTGACCTATAGCAGCGGTCTGCGCGCTGTTTAGGCAATAGGTCCTTAAAGTGTATTATTCTCTGTTAGGTATGATCATACCCCTTGCATATTATGTTAATATGAATTTTTACCATTATATTTGTTTTGTGGTACATTGTGCCCGTCTCTGAAAATACGCATTGAGATTATTAATTTTATAAATTGCCTTGGGTACACAGTTAATCCTTTTTACCAGTTACATCCCCGATAGTCGTTGCCGCTAACCGCTACACCCGTAGGATCGGTAACGGCGAAACAAATGGTAGCAGAGCGTGGTTAGATTGTGTTGTCATCGGGAGTAACTCGAACTAGTATTTTCTGTGTGTAATAAAAAAAATTTATAATTTAACTGTAATCAATATTCATGTATATTGAAATTTATGCTCAATGTGAACGTTTTGCTTAGGAGTGTCACTGCGTGGGTTCACCATCTTCAGCGACCGTCGATTAGGTATATAGGTAGTCCCGATCTGTGCGTTGAATTAGTTTAAAAAAATTAGTCTATGATCCCATTGTAATAAATGGGTGTGTGATATAATTAATTGACATTGGGAAATTAATCGTATATTAATTTTACTAACTTGTACCTACCCTTTTGTTGTGGTTTGCCAGTTTAATATTGTTATACCTATACTTTGTAATTATGGTTAATCCGGGTGAGCAAGAAAGTGCGCGTGACAATAGAGTGTTACAACGAACTAAAACTATAGCCTTGGTAGCTCGGGAAAGCACTGTTACTCGAATTAACTCAATCGCCGAGTTGGCGAAAAAGGTCGATAAATCTCTTGATTTAATTCCACAGTTTTTAGCAGCTGCTGAGGATCTTGACTCGCTGTGGGAAACCTTTGTTAGTCAGAACGCGGCTGTACTAGAAGCTCTACTGGATCTAGATGAATCGCATACGTATTCTACTTCACTCGAGGCCGAAGTCCGTTCGACTTACATGGGTGTGGTAATTGTAGTGGATAAATATAGAGCCCCTCGGACTACGGAATCCAGTGTTGTAAATGAGGGTAGTCGTTCCGGATCCGTGGACGGCAGTACATCTATTATAGCTGGTCTACCCTCGGGGGTTCGTTTGCCAAAAATTCCTCTACCATCCTACAGCGGTGATCTCTGTGGATGGCCCGTGTTCCGCGATCAGTTCAACATACAAATCATACGAGAGGAATTGCCAAAAATAGTGAAGTTTTATTATCTACTCGGATGTTTACAGGGCGATGCGCGCCAGTCCATCCAAAACATTGTGGTATCTGAAGCCACGTTTGATCTCGCATGGTCCACGTTGATCGATAAGTATGATAAACCTAGGCAACTCGCCACTCTTATCGTTGACAAAGTTTTTTCTATTCCTGCACAATCCCAAGAGTCGTTAGAGGGATTGAGAGAATTCTTAGTGGTATTTTCGGACCAGATAGCCATGCTCAAATCATTGAACATTCCAGATTTAGGCGAATTCTTATTATTTGCGCTGTCGGCTCGTTGCCTTCCCATTTCCACTAGAAAGGGTTTTGAAGCTGTTAATAATAACGAATTTCCTTGTGTATCCGACATGGTCAAGTACGTTAAGGATCGTGTGTCTCTTCTCGAAGCTGTCAGTTTCTCTGGTGGTCCATCTCGTCAAGTTACTAGTTCAGATAAGAGTAAAACCGTATTAAGTCGTCAAAACGATAAGAAGTCGAAGGTCACTCTATTGACGTCCAAGCCTTCAGACAGTGGTCAGTCAAGTTGCTTATTTTGCTCTAGTAGTCATATGTCTTGTAAATGTCCCACATTTTCGAGCCTAGCTATGGATGACCGATATCAACTTGCTCGAGACAAAAAAGTGTGCTTTCGGTGTCTCAATTCACTGCATTGGTCAAATCGTTGTAAAGTGTCCAAACCATGCAAAAAATGTCCAGGTCGTCACCATACGCTTCTACATCGCAATGTTGAATCGCCCATAAAGGAACCTGTTATAGAACAGAATTCGATGGTCGGTTCTGTCGGCCAAACGTCGGTTCTGTTAGGTACGGCTCAAATGCATGTTCGTGATCATTCAGGGGTCATGCAAATGGTCCGGGCCGTGATCGATTCAGCGTCTCAAGTAAGCGTTATTTCTACATCATGTGTTGAACGGCTCGGTCTGAAGCGTACTCGGTGGACAGTCCCTCTGACAGGTCTTTCTGGTGTAAAGGTTCCCCGAGTCGAAGGTATCGTAGAGTGCCTTATCACCCCTCGATACAATTACGATCACAGCATCCCTGTGAGAGCATGGGTGTTACCAAAAGTCACCAATGATATGCCATTACATAATTTACCTCCTCACTTGAAAACCAAATTTTCACATCTGGCTTTGGCAGATCCACTATTTGATCGTCCTGCTCCGGTAGATATGTTACTCGGCGCTGACGTGTTCGCACATATTTTTGATGGGAAACGAGTTGTTCTAGAAGATTCCTTACCCGCCGCTTTCAGCACTTTGTTCGGATGGGTTATAATCGGACCTGTAACCAACTCGGATTGTGATCAGACTCATTCTAATCTGGTATCCCTAACCGTGTCTTTAGAACACATGGTTCAACGGTTCTGGGAAGTTGAGGAGCCAGACAGTGCCCCAGAAATATTTAGTCAGGCAGGCCAGTGTGAGGCCATATACTTGGCTGAACGTGAACGGGATGCTAATGGCCGGTTTGTAGTACCACTTCCTTTCTTGAATAACCACCAATCTGAAACCTTTCCTGGTTCCCGACAAGTTGCGTTACGTCGCTTCCAAAATCTCGAAAGGAAACTATTGTCTGACGAAATGTTATATCAAGCCTATAAGGCGTTCATGCTTGAATACGAGTCCTTGGGACATATGTCAGTTGCTCCGTCTCCAGGAATTTATTTTATCCCTCACCACCCTGTTTTCAAAGGTGCAATCACATCGAGCAAGATTCGGGTAGTATTTGATGCGTCAGCTGTTGCCTCATCTAAACTTTCCCTTAATCAATGTCTGCATACTGGGCCCAAGTTGCAACAGGATATCGTTGATATCCTTCTCCGATTTCGAGTACACCAATTTTCGTTCACGGCTGATGTGTGCAAAATGTACAGACAGGTATCCGTATTACCAAAATATCGCGCATACCAACACATATTCTGGCGCGCATCACCGGTTGACGAGTTGAGAGAGTACGAGCTCAACACTGTAACCTACGGATTGAATTGTGCGCCGTTTTTAGCCTTGCGTGTGCTGCAGGATTTAGCAGAGCAAGAGTGTGCAGGGCTACCTGACGTATTAGACGCGTTGACCTACCAAACATACGTTGATGACATCTGTGTTGGAGCAGATACTGTCGACAGTCTAATGAAGCTTCGGTCTGATTTACAACAAGTGTTGTCCCGAGCTGGCCTCGAGCTTAAAAAATGGTCGAGTAATGCCCATCAACTCCTATCTTCGGTGCCCGCTGCCGATCGAGCTACTGATGCGTCCCCGTTTAACGATACTGATATCGGGCTTACCAAGGTGCTGGGCCTACAATGGAAATCCTCCCAAGATACGTTTGGGTTTGATGTACAATTGTCTGAAGCTGTACCGACTAAAAGAGCTGTCTTGTCTGTCATCGCTCGTATCTTCGACCCCCTTGGTTTCCTTGCCCCTGTTATTTTCCTGGCCAAACACCATATGCAGCAAATTTGGAAGGCAAATTTGACTTGGGACGAACCGTTGCCCAAGGAGCTGAACAATTGTTGGCAAGCGTTCGTTCACGGTCTCCCAATGTTGTCAGAGGTTCGGATTCCACGGTTTTTGAACACGTATATTCAATGTCAGGTCCAATTGTGTGGGTTTTGTGACGCTTCAGAACGAGGATATGCTGCAGTTGTTTATTTAAGAACCCTGTCTCCCAACAACCCAATCACCGTTTCGCTACTTGGTTCAAAGACTAAGATGGCGCCCATGAAGTCATCAACCGTACCGAGACTTGAGTTGTGTGCCGCCTTGCTTCTTGCGCGTTGGATGTCCCGCATTAAGAAGATCCTCGAACAAAAAGTTTCTGTTGTACATATGTTCGCTTGGACGGACTCACAAATTGTATTATCTTGGCTGGTGAACCCGCATGAATTGTTCAAAGTCTTTGTCTCAAACCGCGTTCACCAAGTGCATCAACTTCTGCCACAATGTAGTTGGGGTTATGTCAGGTCTGCCAAGAATCCAGCGGATTGTGCTTCGCGGGGTATGCTGCCATCTGAGTTATTATTGCATTCTCTTTATTGGTCCGGTCCAGATTTTCTACTACAGCCACATGAAGAATGGGACGTGACCTCTTCTCCTTTACCAGTGAACATGTTGCCGGAAGTCAAATCAATATCGCTGGCGGTAGAGATAAATGGTGGTGCTGAGTGGTATTCCCGTTTTTCCAACTTTACAAGAATGTTACGCGTAGTGGCTTGGATTCGTCGGTTTACTGGCCGCTGCCAGAAAAAATTTTATTCACATGAATTTCTCAGTCGAACGGAGTTAGATGAGTCATTGGTCATCATTGTTCGCCTGGCTCAATGCCAGTCATTTGCCGAACTACAAATGACACTGAGACGCGGACACACACCGCATCGTATATTTGCAAGACTGAGACCGTTCCTTGATCAAGACGGTGTTGTCCGTATCAACGGACGGTTGGGAAACTCTGAACTCCCAGAAACTCAAAAACACCCCATATTGCTGGCCAAGGACTCCCATCTATCTCATCTTATTGTTCGCCATTGGCATCTTGTGACGTGTCATTCTGGTCCCAGAGTGATAACATCGTTGATTGGTAGACAATTCTGGATTATGTCGGTCCGTGTGGTTATTCGGAAGGTGTTAAGTCTGTGTACTATTTGTGTCCGCTCGATTGCTCAGAGCCCTCATCCGTTAATGGCTGACTTGCCGTCATCTCGGGTGAAAGCCTGTCGTCCTTTCTCACGTGTTGGAGTTGATTATGCTGGCCCTCTCCAAATGCGTGAATGCCGATTACGTAAAGCCAGATGCTACAAGGTCTACATTGCCGTGTTTGTGTGCATGACCGTGAAGGCAGTACATCTTGAAGTTGTGTTAGATTTAACCACGGATGCGTTCCTGGCAGCCTTTGACCGGTTTGTTGCGCGCAGAGGTCTTCCGTCTGATATTTATTCTGATTGCGGTACCAATTTCGTGGGGGCAGCCAAACAGTTGCGAAATTTGATAAACCATCCCGATAACCACAACCAGATTTCCGCTCATACGCAATGCACGTGGCATTTTAATCCTCCTAGCGCCCCGCACTTTGGAGGCTTATGGGAGGCTGCTGTCCGATCCGCCAAAACGTTGTTAGTGCGTGTCATGGGTTGTCATAACCCCACTCTGGAGGAAATGTCCACCGTTCTTTGTCGGATTGAGGCTGTTCTTAACTCCAGGCCGCTTACGCCAATGACAACATCACCATTAGATTTGGACTATCTAACGCCAGGTCATTTTTTGATTGGGCAACCGCTACTTGCTGTTCCGGACGTACATATTCCGGAAGGGCATGCAACGTTGGTACATCGTTGGAAGCTGTTGCACCAATGCCATCAATCCTTCTGGAGACGTTGGTCCAACGAATATTTGTGTTCATTGCAAACTCGCAATAAATGGACGTCCCAGGGGACAAATCTCAATGTAGGTGATATGGTAGTTGTAAAAGACCACAAGGGCCCCCCCACATCCTGGCTCTTAGGTCGCATAACCAGTCTGGCACCCGGTAAAGATGGGGTGGTGCGCGTGGTGAAGGTTCTCACTTCCCAAGGGGAGTTTACACGGCCGACGGTAAAATTGGTGTTATTGCCCATGGAGTGACTCTCCGTTGCTACAATCTCCATAAATTAACCGTACTGTTTGTTTTTTTTTGCCACAATCTCTGAAACTTAATTAAATTGTAAACCTTTTTTTTCTTATCAAACACGATGAGTTTATCTATTGTATGTAATTTATTGTAATTTAATGTGTTTTATAATTTATCAAGTTGATCTTGATTACTGTAGTTATTTAAAAAAAAAAAAAAAATGTATTTGTCTTTTTTTTTCTGTATGTTTTATTTCATGTGTATTAGGACTCCATGGATCGCTTCAGTCACACATACACATCTTCGTCCATCATTTCTACGTTCTACTTAGCTTGACGTTTACCAACCAGTTGTGATGCTGCTCATCCCAACGGGGGAGTATGTTTACGCAAGCAACACTGCCGTCGATAAAATATTATCTGCAGATAACGTCGCAACGATCGTTGGACTCCGCCGCCGCTGATACTCGCGACACCGCCGACTTGTCGCCACCGCCAGTCAGTCAGTTGTACGCACATCTCTGTGCTGGACCGGTCGACACGACGCCTACCTGCGTCGTCTGTGTTTTTCACCGGACAAATAATTTATAAGTCGCGCGTTCGGAGTGTGTGCCTATTACCTACGCTATCGTCTTCGGTAACGTTGTCGTCTCCCGCACTCATTATTGTGTCGCGTGTACACGCGTCACCTGTCGTGCTATCGTCGAGTGTTTTGTGGTGTGGTGACGACTTACTGCGACAGTTCGCTTTACACGATTACGTCATTCCGTTGTGGCCTAGCCGTTTATTTCGGGCCTGGTGGTTTACCGCCGATCGTTGCGCAACGGAACGCCGTTACTTCGCGACGTATTATTCTCGAGTCGCCACTATCCAGGCGTTCCACCTCCACTGACTCACCGTCGCGGGACCCTCCGCGCCCCGCCGTGCCGTGGCCTAACCGCCGCCGGGACTCGAGCAACAGCTGATCGCCGCCGTCGCCGTCGATTCCAGATAAGGAATATTTTCAATAATAATATTATTACTGTTGTGTTGGCGTGTTTATTATTGACAAACCGCCGTCTCTGATGTGACCTATAGCAGCGGTCTGCGCGCTGTTTAGGCAATAGGTCCTTAAAGTGTATTATTCTCTGTTAGGTATGATCATACCCCTTGCATATTATGTTAATATGAATTTTTACCATTATATTTGTTTTGTGGTACATTGTGCCCGTCTCTGAAAATACGCATTGAGATTATTAATTTTATAAATTGCCTTGGGTACACAGTTAATCCTTTTTACCAGTTACATCCCCGATAGTCGTTGCCGCTAACCGCTACACCCGTAGGATCGGTAACGGCGAAACAGGAAGATTTAGGTAAAATGTCATGGATAATAAAATGAATTGTCAATTTCATCCATGAAAACCATAGTCATCATCAGGTGATAATGATTATTACTTATTAATTATTTATCAAAACTACGACTTATATAGGACTTTATAGGAAACGCAAAAGTTACATGGGTGATTTTCATGAGACAGATTTAAATAGTCCAGGAAAACGGAAAAGATATTGGCAGATTTTACAAAACTCATATTTGTCTCTTGGGCACCGAAATAAACTTTTACTTTCTCAAAACTTGGCCATGAAAAGAGAAATAACAAACTTCCGCCAACTAACAAATCATATAAAAAACAAAAATAAGATTACTGAAAATTGTTTCTCAGTTTTGAAGGTTAGAAAAGACTAAAAGAGTTAGATGCTCATTAATAATTACCAGTTTTGGGTAGTATTCCAAATAAAGTATTCTGAATACTTTTAGAACACTGTTTCACAAATGTATTTTATGCTGTCTTCTGAATACTTTTGAAACTATTTACAAAATAATTTTAAAGTATTTGGAATATTTTATTTAGTATATTATATTTATGAAGTATTCGAATACATATTTAGAATACTATTTTTCATGAGTATTCAAGTAATAGTAAATAAATGAAAACTTATATTATTCGTTAAATACGTTGTTGAAAGAAGCCACTCAGTAATGACACTTCCCATTGACTTGACTAACTACTTTTTAACTGTTTTATCATTTATATAAAAAATGCATTGTATTCAATTAAAGTTGATATAAAGAATATAAGTAACTATAACTATATAATATAACATATAACTATATTTTAATAAATTTATCTTAAAATGTAATTAAATACCTATTTGAATACTTATTATTATTATTCATTATTACTCTATATTCTGTGTATTGTATCACAATATATTTATTTGAATTACATTTCTTAACAAATATAGTGTACTGTCAGTACAAGTTTGTCGTGTCATAGGCTGACGCAGTTGCGGCGGAGACTGTGGTGTCGGCTCTCCGCGGTTGGCCGGTCGCAGGTGTAGTGTTGACGGGTGTGGGTGACACTCACAAGCACACGATAATAAAATAAAAAAAACACAGTGACGAATCAGAGATATGACCAGGTGATGTCTCTGGGAGACGTTTATTGAACAGTGATGTCACAAAATGGAGAAAAATGGTCGAGCGGTGTTCTCGGGGAGACAGTCGACGTAAAGGTGTGTTTACACTAGTGCGCTTTTTCTTGCGTTAGATGCATGCGTCATAGCGCACCACAAGTTGCACAAAAAAGCTTGCAATAACGCATGCCCTTTCGAGTTGAACGGCAACATTTTCGTGACGCACGCTTAAACGCAAGGACTTCCGCGCTCAGTGGGAATCCGTTCAACACGCCGTGCATTTTAGCCACTTTTGAGCCCTATTATTTTGAGCCATTACCATTTTTACTTAAAGCCATACAAACTTAAACATTACTTAAAGCCATAAAGGTAGTTATTAAATACCTATTTGTTTTTTTATTAAAAAATGGCTGAAAGTGAAGACCAAAACCAAACATCACGTTTCATTGAAGAATACAGGTAATAAATTATTAAATTAATATTAATTTTTAATTTAATACATTTGTTTATATTAATTATTAGTTTATACATTTGTTTAATTTTATTTACATAGTAATTTAGGTATTTTGTTTTTTATTTTTAGATCGTTTCCGCTACTGTGGGATGCCAACCATAAATGGTACACTAACAAAATTAAAAGAAACGATGCCATTGTCGCGATCGGCACATCATTTAACATGGACGTGGCAGCTGTAAAATCTAAAATAAAAAGCTTGCGATCATACTTTTCTAAAGAACGACAAAAAGTACTTAAAAAAAAATCTGGTTCCGGAACGGAAGATAATTATTCTTCCTCATGGTTTGCATATAACTCGCTGCTTTTTATTTCTGATTCAACAACACCAAGGGAAACTAGGGATAGCGAGGAAGATGGTAACCCGACAACAAGTGTTAGTAATAATGAAAACGTAAGTCATTTTATTTGTAAGTAATTCTATTAGTAGATTTTGTTATTCGTTTATTCCTCAAATTGTATTATTAGATTCTGTGCGTTTTTTTTATCTGTTATCTGCGATAACCATGCAAAATACTGGGTTTATATTATTATTATATTATTTATATTATCTGTAAATAAATAAACCATATAATAATATAAAATAATTTTACACTATATTGTATAATGATAATAATATCTTGCACATAATAGTACTTATAGTACGTAAAAATCTTATATAATCAAAAAGAGAAATAACTCAATATTTCTGCAATTCTATTGTAATTTGTTTACAAGTATATATCCTGAAAGGGAACTGATCCGATTTCGGACATGAAATATTGCATAAATTCTTCCCTGACATTTGTTGCTGTTGTCGCTGGTCTTCGTGGAATTGATCGAAGTGGCATCAAACCAGTGTCACCAGAAGTGATTTCTCTCCACGATCCAGAAATAATTTCCCCTGTACATGAATCATAACTATCGAAACACCCTGACGTTGAATAAAATTGTCTAGAATCGGGTTGCACTCTTAAAAAATTGTGAAGGTAAACACAAGCCAGTACAATATTAACTATTGTGTCTTCAACTTTTATTTCTATCGGCTTGCGAAAAACTCTAAACACAGAAGAAAGTAATCCAAATGTATTTTCTATAATACGACGCGCTCTGGACAACCTGTAATTGTATACTCTTTTTGGAGATCCTTTGTTTAAATCTGTCTTGTAAGGTTTCATAATATGTTCAGTTAGTGGGAATGCATCATCGGCCACTAAAACATAAGGAAGTGATAACGTACAACCAGATAGTGGTTCATTTTCTGGCAAATTAAGTTCATTTTTTTCGCGTTTATTATAAAACGAAGTATTTTTGAAGACACCTCCATCTGAAATTCGGCCTTGGCATCCAACGTTAACGTACAAGAAACGATAGTTTGCATCAGCTATTCCTAATAAAACAATACTATTTGTTCCTTTGTAATTGTAAAACTCACTTATCGTATTTTCTGGTTTTTGAATTACAACGTGTTTGCCGTCAATGGCACCGAGACAGTGGGGGAAATTCCATAGCTTATTAAATTCGTTCGTAATAGATTTCCATTCTTGTTCACTTGAAGGAAGCTGTAGGAAAAATGATTTATTATTATTATTATTTATAAGTTGCAGGATCTACAAGATGAAGAAATATGTGACAATCTGCAAAATACTACAACTAATGATTATGAATTCATACAACCCATAAGGGCAAAGAGGAATTTAAAAAAAAGTTTTCGAGATGAAAGAGAAGATGAGGCGTACAAATTTATGAAAAAAGCAGCTCACGAAATATCGGCAAAAGATGAATTTTGTACATTTGGCACTTTTGTAGCGGATAATGTGAGAAAGCTCAAACCCATCAACCAAATTTTGGCCAAACGTCAGATTACCAATATGCTTATGGATTTACAAATTAAAGAAATGGAAACATGTGAAAGACAACGTTTGATTACTGAATCGTCAGACACCTCAACTGGAACATTTAATAGTGATACCCAGTCTTTTACAATTGACGAGTCTTCAAATCTTGCAGTGAACACAGTTCATCACTTGACTTCACATGACAACATAAACGACTCGTTCCGTATCGGTGAATATTTATCATTCAGTACAGCCAATAATGACATTTAATGTGCCTAAATTTTTTCATTCTCATTTTTTAATGTAATAAAAAGACCTACCTATGTGTATTTAATATTAAAATATTTCCTATGCTCTACTTATTGTTAGTTATGATAAGAAAATATTTAAAACGTATAAAAGTATTTATAAAACAATAATTTCATGATGTAATAAATAATAATATGTAATTACTTATAACTTATGTCAAATTTTATTTTATGGATACATTTACTTACCTTGATATAATTCTGTAGAGCTTTTACTATAGCTTTCAAAACCGTGGGCAACATAGTCGATATGAATGGCTTGGAAACTTTAAACAGGTACATTAAAGAAGAAAACGAATCTCCAGTTGCTAAATATCTTAGTGTTATTAACAACCTAATTTTAGCTGGAACAGGCTCTCTAAAACGAGTGTTTTGTTTTTCTATTTCTAGTTCAATTATTTGTAATATTGAGTAAAAATTTGATCTGGATATTCGCGTAAAGTTTTTAAATAAAATATCTTCGTCTAATTGCAAATCGTCTATTATTCCAAAATTTCGAGTTTTTAAATAATTTTTAACCCACAAAGAACGCTTTTTCCTACGTTTTTTATTTGCACTCGCAATCATTAAATAGGCCGCACTGACACCAAGAAGTACATGTAAGTCCGACATGCTTTTTATTAACAAGTTGGAAAACGACTGCTTTGTGACGTCGCTAGTGTGAACAGAAAAAAACATGCGTCAATAACATTCAATAAAGGCATGCACTTGGTGAAAGTAGAATTGAATGTTGAGACGCAAGTTGAATTGAAAATTGAAGTGGAAAGCGCATTAGTGTAAACATACCTTAAGATGGTGAGTTGCCGCCGGCGGCCGGTACTCGTTTTGCGCGACTCGCCTTCCCGTCCCACCTTGTGCCTTTGTGGCGCGGTGGGAAAGTTGGCGTTGTCGCGCTGTAGCACGTACTGATGGTTGACGAAGGTATAGCCCGGTCGCTGCGGCACCTGTACTTTGTACTGGTGGCCGCTGCGTACCGTGTCAAGGCGTAACCAGACCTCTAAAATGTGGGGTGCTATGCTATTAAAAACAAAAGATTGATGGTATTTCATTATAATTATGATAGTTAGATCTTAAAAAGCAAGAGGTGCTAAAGACTCTTTTGCACACCCCTAGTTACGCGGTCTGTATATCAAAAAATATATTAATATATATATATATATTAACATATTATGTTATTATTACTTTAATTTAGGAAATATTACCTCCCGTTCAGCAAGAGCACCATAAAAACAATTAAATTTGAAAACGGGAAGAGAAATTTCTCCTGAGCTCCGTTGTTTTGCTTTAACATAACATTTTTATTCACCATCAGCATATAACTATGCCCGAAAAAACTTTAATAAATGCCTACCGTATCCAAGTACGCTTCGGTGATGGTATTCGTCTATTAATGGATCACCTGGATACACAAAAGAATCAATGCATGCAATCAAAATTAAAGTTGAAAAGATGGTTAAAAATGGGGTGAAATATGAATGCCAATGCTTTCAGTGACGTTGTTCTAAATTACTCAATGGGTAGAAGCAGAAGAAAAGTTTACTTTTGATGTAGGCTATATTGCAGGCTATATAACAAGAAAAATTGTCAGAACAATTAAATGTAAACCCTGTTCATTAGAGTGTATGGATTCCAATAAAGACGCGTAGTCGCCAACTTTATTAGGAATCAAAAATAAAGGAGGCCTCACTCGACCTTCAACAGATATTATTTCCTTGTGTAGGGCAACTGAAGCACTTTTTAACGCAAACAAGTTTAACTTAAAACTTAATAATCCTATAGAACATCTAATTATTAAAACCTGCTCAAATATAAATATTCATAACTACTTCAAAAAATTAAGCACACATATTTTATCTCAATCTCCTCTTAATAACCATCTATTACAATTAATCAAACTCATTCTTAAAACATACTTTTTTATCAGATTACATCATTATAATGAAGTTCTAAGTTAACCACAAGATCGAATTAGATCTCATTTTATAAAGCTCATTTAAGACATCAATAATGTACATGCACAATTTGTCTACTTGTTTTTAAACTAACAAAACATAACATTTGTATATTGATTAGTGATTACCATACAATTTGTATAATATTAAATATGTACTTTGTATTATCCATATATTAAATGACAATAGTATTATTCATTTTACCTCAGTATCATCATTCATCAGAATGTTCTGGGCATATGAGTGCATTGACATTAAAATGGTATGTTGATTGGCAATTAAGATCACCTGACATTACCAAATATAGTATTTACAATTTACATTAACCTATAAATATATCTTTGGCCGATTATTTACAAAATAATATCATAGCAATGTTTACTTCTAAAATCTTTTGAGTACAAACATAATATGTTTACCTAAATTCAAACTATGAAAAACATTGTAAATACTAAATTGTCATATTGTATTCATTATCTAATACTTTTTTTGATATAAAAAAAGCCCGGTTCCACGGAGAGTAAAATAATATAACTCTTTCCTCCATGATATTTTACCTAACAGTATTCGTGATGATGGCTGTTAAGTTCGATTGGCGTGGGGGTCAGAAAGCGCAGTCCATTTATTATCAGGTCTATGCTTTTTACCATATTTTATAATATTTGATAATACCGATATTTGAGACAAAAATATCGAATTATAAATATCGATATTTCGATATCATCGATAATATTCTGACATCCCGCAGATTTGAGAAATAACATACTCGCAGGTATACATAACGTCGCTTATAATGCAACAGTGCGTATCTCAGTTTTTGATGTTTTCCACAATCATCAAAAAACATAATTTAAATGATTTAATCTGACTAAGTTTAGTACATGTGATGTTTAATTAATATAGTTTTTGATAATAAATAGTTTTTAATAGATAAATGTTATATTTTGTTTAAAAAACTGGTTTTAAATGAGATACGTGTTGTTAAAAAGCAATAATAATGAGATAGGTGGTTTTCTAAAATTGATGTGTATGAGATATGTGGAATTATAAAATAATTATATTGAGATACGCAGTTTTAATGGATTGCTGTGTATGGTTTTTAAATTTTTTTTTAAACATATTATTTTGTTTTGTATAATATGGATATTATATAGTTACCTTGACAGTTCTTTTTAATAGGTTTAAAAAAGGATAGAACATAATTATAAATCAACTTGTATAATATAAAAACAATAACATTTCTTTTGTTACTCAACTTATAAAATAATATCAATAAAAAAAAAATAATATTTAAGACTTTGATAACATTATTAGTAAAAATATATAAATATTAAAAAAAAGATAGAACATAATATAAATACAATAACATAATATTTTATTTTGTTACTCAACTTATAAAATATCAATAAAAACAAAATAATATTTAAGACTTTGATAACATTATTAGTAAAAATATATAAATATTAAATATATTTGGTGAGCTGAGACAGCTGACTTGGTAAATAATAATCAGACTTCTTTAGTTTCCTTTCAATCACACTATGTATACTGTCACACTCCATTTGAGTGTGACCCTTCTCTAAGAATTTTTGTGTTATACTAATATTATATTTTATGCTGAGATGCAGTAAAGCATTAGACATAACACAATTGCGATTCTGTGCTGTACAACCATCAGAATAAATAATAACTGGCTTTAAGCATTTGTTTAAAGTTTCTTCAATGATATCAATTAAACATGAAGCAAATGTTGATGCCACTTAAGTTCTGTTCACCTAAAAATATTCAAATTTAACAACTTACTATTACAATTACTTTAAAACAACAACACTTATCTCATTTTATATAGTGAACTAACTAGGCTTATCTCAAAAGATTAAATAGTACATTTTCAGAAGTAAATATATATTTTTGTGTATGTTTAATTACAATAATTCTTTCAGTATTTCACATCAAATATTCTAAATATTCTTAATACTCTTAATAAAATTAACCACTATCTAAAGAATATATTTACTTAATTTATAAAATAAACTTACTTTACTCTCGAGTTTTCAAAATACTACTGCCATGCTGTGTTATTAGCTGAGATACGTTATGTTGATACAAGGTTTTGATATACGCTGTGTTATCATTTTCCTGATTAACAGTGTAACCAGGAGTCTAACAAAAAAAATTATAGAACAAAATATTTTATACACGCCCTGTTTTATCAATATCAATAAAAATCTCATTTTGTCAAATTTTGAGATACGCCCTGTTGCAGTATAAGCGACGAATTAAGCACCTTGGGATTTTTACAAAAATCTATGAAAACCTATTATCTATTTTTTTTTTTTTTTAATTGTTTAGAATGGTATTTTTACTCATATTTTGATGTTGGAAAATTTTTATCAACCCTAAGACCAAAATAATGAGGTGTAAATTATGATATTTTGGATCGTCATAAAAAAATATTTTTTCGTAGTAAATAACAAAATAAAATATTCATAGTACTATGAAAAAAGTTACATATAAGATATAACTGTTCAACACAATCTGGACTATCAGAAAAATACAACTTCATAAGGTTTAGGTAAGATTTTAGTCGAATTTTACTCGGCTGTGTTTCAATCTAGAGGCTTATTTCTTTCGCGAAAAGTTTTACTTTGAGTTATTTTACAAGAAGTATTCCAGGGGTCGGTACGTCCTTGGCCCCTCCCCCTAGGTGTATTTTAAAAAATGTTGAGTTTTGTCTCACATTTCTGAAACTCGGAGGTTTGTTTTTCCGTAGTACGGTTATCGAATTCGGTGTGTTGGGTCGAGACTGTAGGAACCGTTTTTACCCCTATTTTGGGCGTCAGAAATTCAAAATTAGAGTTTTTTAGTCGATTTTCACCCGGCTGGGTTTCAATGTAGAAGCTTATTTTATACATAAAAAGTTTTGTTTTGAGTTATTTTACAAGAAGTATTCGGGTTTCAGTACGTCCATGACCCCCCCCCCCACCCAAGGTGTATTAAAAAATGTATAGTTTTTGTGTCACGTTTCTGAAACTCGGGGATTCGTTTTTCCGTAGTACGTATATTGAAATCGGTGTCTTGGGTCGAGACCTTAGGAGCGGTTTTTACCCCTGTTTTAGGCGTCGAAAGTTTGGATTTTCCATTTTTTGGATTTGGTCGGTGCGGAATACGTAGATATCGGCCGATGGGAGCCGGTTTTTCTGCATAATGCATAGAGATTTTTGTTCTGAAGCGAACGGTACCAAAATCGTGATAATCAGACTTTTCGTTTGGGAGTTATTAATTGTTTTACCTTTTTTGGTACTTAGAATTTTTGGATTTGAATTTTCGGCCGATTTTTTTAAAATTCAAGTTCTTAGATGAAAATGCCAAGACGATTTAAAAAAGGTCTATGGTCGAAACTCGTAGGATCATTTTTTTTCTGAAATCGGGATGGTAAATTATTTGATAAATGAAAATCTGAATATTTCAATTTATAATTCTACGAATTTTCCGAATAAGTTCTATATTTTGTTTTAATACATAAATTCAATCAAAGCAGTTATTATTTTTATATCTTGTACTATCAATATTATGTTTTTAATTATTTATATTATATTATAGTTTGTTTCATGGTATGTGAGTTATAAAAAAAAGTTACATTTTTTTTTTTGGTTACCTACTACACGATTTTAATAGGTGAATCCTGGTCTATCAGAAAAATACATCTTCATTCAACTAAAGGATAAATTGACTTATGTTCAAAAAATAACCAGCTAAATTTACGATATATTGGATAGTCACAATATATTTATGTTAAAAATCATTTAAAATAAAATAACCATTGCAGTATGACAAAAGTTATATGTAATTATTCAGCACATTATGGACTATTAGAAAAATAAAGTTACATAAAGTTTAGCTAAAAAATAAAGGTTAAATAGGCTATTGAAATCGTTTCAGATCCACCCGTCGTCGGCCTGATAATTGATAAGCTTTCATCGCCAATAAGTACCTAATGGATTTATATTAATTGTAGAATATTAATTGCTTAGACATCTAATACTATAAAATAACAAGAAAAACAGCTGTCTGCAAGCCACCCTGGGAACGGAAAACGCTGGCTATAGTGAAACCGTGGCGTAAAAAATTAAACACCTTTCCGTTTCTACAGTCCGCCCGACCAGTTCCCGTCGATTCCTTATCGCGTCCAATCGCGTACCTTCGCTGCGGCGGCGGTTATTTTTCAAATGTTTCGAAAAATATTACGCTTTTTACGCTGTTTTTTGACATTTTCTCATCCCCGTCACTCCTCTATTATATAGTTATTATGGTCCTCTACATAAAGTTCGTAGGTAGTAAGTACAGTAAGTAGTTGTAGTTGTAAAATAGCCAACGTGTTACACGTGCCTGGTTTGAAATTTAATTTATAGTCGTGCGATTATGGCCCGAAGGAGAGGGGGATTAAAGGGTCGTCACGACCCCTCACTCATTTTACCTATTATTTCAGTCACACATTCGCATTGTCAAATACAAAAAAAAAAAATGTATAAAATATAAAAATATGAAAAAAAGTGGGTTAAGTTGATGTCGCCTTGCTGTACAGTAGGTTACAAGTGGGTCACTGTAATGGATGGTGTTCAATTTAAATAAATCCTAAGCTATAAAAATTGAACATTTTATAAATGTTTAACTACAAAATAATTATTAAATAATAGAATAAACAATTAAAATGATCTGCGAAATATGCGATACCACCTTCGGTTAAAAAATATTAACTGTGGATACCACCGGTATATCACTGAAATTTGGCAGAAGATCAGCATTCAAATATTTGTATTTTTTCAAGACAACTGAACCCCCGTATTAACCAAAATTAACCCGAATAACTTTTTTATCATTTTGTATTCCGGTATTAGAACACCTGAATACATCTAGCACAATAAATCGGAGTAAATGATTTGAATGCTAATAGATATATTTGATAAAACCACCTCGTGAAGATCTCGAAGTTAAACCAATTGCATTCCTCTTTGCGAGAATATTCTTTAATTTGCTATGGCCTATGGGCAACACAATTACACAACTTAAGTTGTCCACCAGGTCATCAAATATACGTTAACAATGGTGAAATGTAAACGATTGATTTCGTACCAAGAAACCAACAAAAAAAGTTTACAAATAAATATTTAATAACACATTTAAAGAGGTCTACTATAATTGTAGCAGATTAAGATAAAGATATCGATAAGATAATTTTTATTCTTTTAGTTTTTGTATTCGTACCTACGCGTCAACGTTACAATGGAAAAACATACATTTGTTCGATTTGGTAGAGTTGTCAAACTTAAACGTTGGTTTAGGTTGGAAAAAATGGGAAGCAAAAAAGGGAAAAAATTGCAACTATAGGTAAATATAAAAATTAAAATTAAAAACTATTTATATTTGCAGCATGTCACTCAGACAAAAGGCGTTTTTCTATAAGTCCCATCTCAGCCTCTTGGAAATATGCAGCTTTATTAATTTGTGGACGATGATTAAAGGTATAACATTTTAAATAATTGTAATTTGTCGTTAAGTTTGTCTATAATTTTAAAAATGTGTAAAGCTAAAAATTTAAAAAATTTAGTTTAAAATAATTTAATAGCATTGCTTTTTAATGTTGTGGCTAACGGCCATTAGGAAATCTAATATACTTATATCATTATTTATAATTTGCACACATACATTTTTTTAGCGGTTTTCGGTTAATAGTTTTTACCAAGTTTTGTACTTCCATGATCTCTTACATTACTTAACGCCAATTTTGCTTGGTCTGTAGCAACTTCCATTTTCATTTTTTTAATCAAATTCCAAATTGTAGGATGCTTATGTTATTGTTGGTGCAATGCCCACCTTTTAATGTTAATTTATGTACATTCCACGAAGACGGTGGAAATATTAGAGGTATTTTACGCAAATGCAAGGACGAAGAAGTTCCTACTCGCTTATATGTACCATTTACATAATAAAAATAAAAATAAAACAAAAGGTCTCCTGCATGAGGTGGTTTTCTTTCAAGCATTTCATTACATCTAGCGCTTTATCCAGAGGCAGAAAAGCTAAGCTATCGATCATACCACAATACTTCCTAAAGTCACTATCTTGTTAGTAAATGGTTGTCAAACCAAGTTTTATAATTTTCTATGAGTCGACCGACATAAATAATAAAAACAGCCATTTATCATAATGTGGCTGCTAATATTTTTAGAGGCATTTATTAAAGCTAATCCAAGTGTAAGTATCTTGGAGCTGGATACATTTCGCGGGTCTTACATTAATTTATTATAATATTAAACATTCCCTTGTATGTAACTTGAGTTTTGCGCTCAAGAATACAATAAACAGCTGTAACAAACACAGATCTTTTTTTTACACGTATCACATATAATTGTTTGAAAAATTCAGGAGCAAGGCCAAAGATTCCATTGCTAAACCATGTATCCGACTCGGGTAGTAAGGACAATCCTATATTGGTGACAAACATAATAATCCTATCACTGCAGGTATTTGGGCCGTTATCGTAGAGTAAAAATCTTTTTTTATATTCACCTATTACATTTTAAATTAAATAAGTACCTATATGTTTCAAAAATCAATTTCTAATTTAATAATGTACAAGTGCGTTACATTGGTAGAAATAGGAATTATACCCAAAAAATAAGGTTAATTTTTTATTGGTTTGTTATTCGTGATACAAGAGTGCTCATCTCTAAACATTGTACCTACCTTGACTTTTACAGTATTTTTATTTTTAAACGAGATGTGAGTATGTAAGATATTGAAATTCAAAAATACTCGTATATTTTGTTTAAGCATTAAGCGAAGGTTTAAAAAATAGTTTTAAATATTTTAATTTACCTTCAACAATTATTTCTGACAGGCATCTCGGTTTTGGTGAATTTTTATTCCTCTATGATTTCGAATAGTTCTTTTTAAGTAATCTTCCCTCGGCAGTACGGCTAATACACTCTCCAGAACATTTAGTAGCTAATGCACTTGAAAAAAAATTAGCTTTTGCCTTATTATTTGTTTCAATTTTTACTGCAGAAAGCATGTTTTAATTCGGCTCGTGTGCGTGGTTGTGTTCAAAGGAAATTAAAGTTGGACTATCTATATTTAATCGGTATTCCTAATACAGGGACGTTTCATTGAACTTGATTTAGTACATCTCCAACGAATCATAGTTTTGCATTCTTTTTGAATGTTGTAAAAATTTCCTCCGTATAGAATTTGAGGTTTTTTATTATTATTTTGAATCACTTCCATTATATTATATTCGCAAAATTAATTCCAAATAATCAAAACGTTACACGATAATATCCAGATGAATGAAAAATGCGTACTGAAGAGAATATCATACCTAACATGAAGGTTACACATGTAGGTACACATTAATTTAAAATAATAACAACAATAACTACACGAACAAAAAAATCACATTTGTAATAAATAATAATAAAATGTTGTAGATACTAAGATACCAATAATAGTTTACAGATAAAGTCAAATGTCAATTATATTATTACTACCTATATAATTTATTCTCTTATATTTCAAATGTATATTATTATATTTATATACAGAGTGATTCATTTAACGTAAAACACTCTATATTTCTCAAAACCATTTACTTTTTTCAAAATGTTAGATCCATGCTGTTCTAGAACTATATAATTTTTTTTTATTTTTCACCCCTATATTAGGTAAACCACTATCAACTTTTGATTTTCAAATGACAACCTATACTTAAAATTTTATAAGGTAAAAAGCCTATTTTTTTAATGAATTTCACATTTAAATTTTCATTTTTCGTTAATCCGTTGACGAGATATAGCCTCTCAAAGTTGGATAGTTTTGGGTGGTGTTTGTGTGTAAATACCACTTAGACAATAGATAGTAGATACCCTAGGATTTTTATGCCAAGGTAAAAGATATTACATTTTTCAAATTAATTTATCAAGTACACTGTACTGTAAGCTTTAGTTTTGCCCCAAAATGTATTTTATAATACTCATTTAGCTAATGGTATTGCGTAGTTCACCCCACTGAAAATGAAATCCGGTATTTATGGCCGCACTAGTCCAGAAGTTAAATGTAATAACATTCGAGTCCAAGGTATAATAGTGATAATCTTTGTACTTTGTACCTATAGCACATACTCGTTACAATAACTGATTGTCATAGTGCCATATTATAAGAAGTAATTGACAATTGGATCATAACTGTCACTTATCGCATACCTACTTACCTACTTGAGTGTATTCATCACTACCCTATACCCATTTACGATTAGATACAATAGACTAATTTTGATCAGATATTATTTTATATTGTTCTGCTATCTGCTGTCTTCTGTGCACTCTGAGCACGGTTATAGTACTTGTCTACTATCAATTGCTATCAATATATCATGCGTTTTGTTCTGTGCTGATATCATAGTTCCATGGACTACATGGAGACAGATACATGTCGATATGAGTATACTCGTTACCTGGTAACCATGGATCATACCACGATAATACGTTGAGTAGATAAACCATAGAGTAATATAGAGAGGCCGTTCCCAATATCTTTCTGTACAACGGAATGAAGCGCAAACGGGGTCTATTTTACAGTACCATTACTTTTGAAGAAAAAAATATTGTACAATATTTGGTACGATTATATTATGTTGGCTGTACCATAGAGTAAAATGTATGATAAAAACCATTAGTATATTGCGGTTTATAAACTCATTAATATTTTGAAATGTGATGTTTGCAAAGATGCCTTGTGAGCTACGGATAAAAATTGTTTTTTAAATTCTTTAATATCTATAAAAAATGAAGGAGGTAATAATGGCGGTTTGATTTACCCTAGTGAAGATGTTATTGATGTTTTTTTCATAACTGAAAAAATACTGAAATGTTTTGATTATACAAATAAAGCTGTGAACAAATTAAAAATACAATCCGAAGTTCTTGATCATTATCTACACAGTTCAAATATATTCAAATCATTAAAATCTCATAATAGCGAAACTAGAAGTACATTTACCGATCATATTACTCTATTAATTAAATCCATAGCATCAACTTATATAAACTTAAAAATTAACTACAATTTAAAATCCCATAATGAAACTCGTTCAATCAGAATGTGGTATAATACTGTTATTTTTATATTTAGGTATATTATACTTTTTAAATGTATTGTTATGTAACTAGTCAAGTTGACCAAATACTATTATTAATAACTATATTATTTTATTTTTTATTATATCAGAGTTTGTGGTGTTTAAATTTATTGAACTGTTTTTAGTGTAAATATGTAATTTTAATGCTACGTACTTCAAACATTTTCCTTTCACTAAATTGGATTTATTCAAACCTTTAAATATAATAAGTATAGAGTAATGGTTACTAGTGAAAAATTTTAAATTATATAGAATTACCTTTAGGATTATTAAAATTTAAAATAATTATTTGATATAGTTGATACTTGATAGTATCACATAGGAATTATGATTTTAGCACTGATAACATATTTCAGTATAGGTAATCGATGAACCAAATATTTTACAATATTCTTTTTTCCAGAAGTATGTACACTGTAAAATAGACCCACTTTACGCTTCGATATTCAGATGGAACGGCCTCTCTATATTACTCTATGAGATAAACGGTTGGGGTGTGTAGCCGTTCTCTTACAACTGATAAGAACTGAGGAAAAAAAGAAAAAATTGTTCAGATCATGTACACCAACACTAAAACATAAATTCCCTACACCGTTACCATGATGACATTACCAACATAAAAATTTATAAAACTTATATTTTGTGTAATATGTAATTTGTATTTAGTATTGACATATATAAGTGCCAAGGAAAACTCAAAAGTATATTATAGTTTCAATAATAATAAAGAACACTATTTTCAAGTGTGTAAACATTTTTTTTTTTAAAACGCTATCTATTAGCCATGGGCCTGCAGATAAAGAATTTGAAGGATTAGGTACAGACACTGGTTTATTCATGGAACATGATAAAAGAGGCAAAGGACCATCGGTAAATAAATCTTCAGATGAAGTAATAGCTAAAATTAATTCACATATAGCAAAATTTCTTATAGTTGAATCCCACTACTCCAAAACTATTTTGTGATGTTCTTCTAGCACGAGAAAGTCTAATTAAATACGGTTTTTTCGTAATCATCACGTGTTTCGATTCTAGTATATGGACGCATCATATGAGGTTCTAGACGGAATGCTTCACCCCAATATGTACATACGGCAATTTTTTGTTTGAATTGGGCAATATTTCTGGGGGAGGAAAATATTCACCAGTCTTTATTAATCGGAGATACGGCATTTGTTAAAAATACCACTGTCCCCTTCTTTGCCGTATACACCAACATCCATAAATATAAATTTACAATTTGCATCAACGATTGCAAGTAGCACAATTGAAAAAAGTCTTTATAGTTGAAAAACAACGAGCCACTTTTTCCCAGACCAAAAATTCTGATGTGCTTTCTATCTATGGCACCGACACAGTTTGGAAAATTCCATTTAACCCAAAAATCCATGGCAATTTGTTTTAGATTTTCTTTTGTCGGAGGTGGTAATAAAATAGGTGTTAGTCTTTCACTTACAATTTTTAAAACTAATCTAACGATACGGCTAATATAACTTTGTGAAATCCTAAACGAAAACGCTAGTGATCTAAAAGATTCACCCGTTGCCATGTACCTAAAAAAATAAAAAGAATAAGATTTAATGATTTCTAAAATTTTTTTTTCTCAGACCCACGCGCAACATATATAAATCGCTTTCACCTAACATTGTTTTTATGATTTATTTTTGATTAATCTTGAGTACAAAATTTAAAACTAGGGCCAGCCCTAACTTGGGTATACTATGTTGAACAAGTCTTCCGAAGAACACTGAACAAAAGAAACCAATTATTGTTATTCCTCATGATGATAATAATAGTAAGAAAATTGACATTTGTATAAAATTAATTTCATTTTTTTAAATTAAACTGCATTGACTCTATAGAAATCACACCTATCAGACTTGGAGTTTCCAAATTTTTGGATTGTCCTGCGATGGTTATACCTTTGGAAGAAAGCTCTCACAAATTCTCTCAAAAACTGGTAAGTTTCCAGTCATAATTGTTGACTAACTTAAATAGTAATAAACTTTTATAGCTATGGATAGAAAATTTAAAACAAGGTTCCGCGTAAATAGTTTATATATAAATTACTTTATTCACAATAATATCATCAAATATATTTAGTATGTAACATCACAGCATTTTTTGCCCAATTATGATATAAACCACGAATCTACCTTATTATATTGTTACGATTATCACGCGTCAATGCAGAAATGACCACAGTATTATATAATAACTGTCCCCTAGAGGTGGGCAAAAAACATCGATGTTAATGGTCGATACATCGATGTTTAGTTATTGATACATCGAAAAAAATATCGATGTTTTGAAATTACAATGTTGTCTCTCAGACCGCAGTGCGAGACTCGTACCAAAACTTTTACACATGTTTTCATGTTCATTGTATTTTGCGCCACACTGTTTTTTCTCTTGGCACACCGTGGCCGTGATTATGCCCATAGACTATGGACGCTGCTCATAATCTCATATCACTCATCCGCATTCCGCTCCCTCGTGGCTCGTGCTATGGTTTTATCAGATTCTGCGACCTGCGTATTAAGTGCACCGTAATCCATAAACTGTTAACTGTAAAGTGTAAAGTGTATACTGACTACTGAGTAAACATCGGATTTTTGCGTTCTTTAATTGCCAATTGGCGTAATTGCGTTTTGTAATTTGTTTATGTAAAACTGTATTCAAAAATTAAAATGAGTCGAAGCGATGTGTGGAAGTTTTTTGATAAAAGCGACAACAAAACCGCAGTAAGTAATATATGTCAAAAGACACTGAAAACATCAGGTAGAGTACCTATTTGCAGTATTTTATATAATATTTATAAATAGTTATATTTTATATAACTAAACCAACATTTTTTTTTCTGTGATGTGGTTAAGTGCCATAACTATAATTATATTTGTATTGATATTATAACTATCGAAGTAAAAATATAAAATTATTTGGTACAATACTATTTGAAAACAAATATTTAAATAAACAATTAATATACTATAGCTATTAAGAAGATGTACATTTTATCGATCATAACTTAATTATTTTTTTTTTAGGCAATACTACTAATTTGAATGGTCATTTAAAAAATGTACATGGCAATATTTTATCCCGAAAAGTGAACACAGAAGTATGTTCTGTGGAACGTACTGAATCGCAAGAACAAAATGAAACCCACCAAGACGACCCAGGACCATCTACTTCTAAGACTAATATTGATGAATCAACTGAAAACAGTGATAAGGATAGTATGAAAAAATATGACCCAAAATACATTTATGAGTTCATTTAAAAGGCAAAAGACAACAAATGAATCATTTGTATTTTTAAATTCTTTTAAAGAAGGCGGTCAGAAATCTAAAAAAATTACTCATGTAATAATGTACATGGTGTGCAAAGATAATAAACCACTTAGCATTGTAGAAGATAAAGGCTTTGTACATTTGATGAACGTAGTTGCACCAAATTTTAAAATTCCAAGTCGGAAGGAAATCTCTCGTAGAATATTTTTATTGTATGATTCAATGAAAATTATGTTTATTGACAAATTAAAAAATGTTCAACACTTTGCGTTGACTACCGACATATGGACAGATATACAGACAAGAAGTCATATATTGGCATTACCATACATTTTGTGGACAACTTTAAAATAAATTCAGGTCTGTTGGGCATTTTTGAACTGGACGAAAAGTATACATCTGAGTACATTGCTTCGAAGTTAGTAGAAGTGTGTGATAAATGGAGTATATCGACTACAAGTTTAATTGCTGTTACCACAGATGGAGCAGCAAATATGATAAAAGCTATTGATTTAGCATTTGACAAAAACGTCAGATTATATGTTTTGCTCATGTATTAAATCTTGTTGCTCAGCAAGCCATATCAAATGTTC
Source organism: Sitobion miscanthi (assembly GCA_008086715.1). Taxonomy (NCBI): domain Eukaryota; kingdom Metazoa; phylum Arthropoda; class Insecta; order Hemiptera; family Aphididae; genus Sitobion; species Sitobion miscanthi. The sequence goes on from CM017804.1 coordinate 4,426,478, forward strand.
CTGAACTTACCTCTTTAATTTCAAAAGTTAAAAATATTGTCAAGCGTTGTTGCGAGTGACGACCTTAGAAAGGCAACTAAGGGTAATGGAAAACTGCTTCAAGAAGTTCCTACTCGCTGGAATAGTACATTTTATATGTTGGAGAGGTTTATTTGTTTAAAACAAAATGTTAATGACATTGTTCAAAGGTATATTTCTGCTCCAGATATGCTATCGGCAAAAGAACTACAAGATATCTCAGATGTAATAGATATATTAAGATCAGTAGAAGCTGCTACCAAAGAACTGTGGGCCAAAAATATGTAACGACAAGTATGGTGATTCCTATGGTTTATATACTGCAGAAAAATATTAAAGAATTCCAACCAAAACAAGAAATTAGACTTCAGCTAAAATCCACCATTATTGTACAATGTGATAAACGTTTCAGTTATGTAGAAAGTCGTTCCCTTTTGGGTATGGCAACGGTTTTGGACCCACGATTTAAAAAACTTTATTTTAAAGACACCGTTGCACTATCCAAGATGTTGAGGTATATATCTAATGAGATCAAGCAAACCCAGACCATGAGCTCCAGTGAAAATTCATCTGATACAGACAACACAAGTATGAATATTATACAATTAATCATTTACAAAATAAATCTATGATGTAACTTGTATGCATAATATTTATTTTTAGATTCTGAACGTAGTGATGTGTTTTTTTTTTGTTTTTGTGTCTGTGTACAGCAGAGCGACATCCACGACTTACCTGCTTTTTTATTTTTCAGCTGTAGAAGGACCTTAGTCATTCAATTTGTGGCAAGATCATGCTAAACACGTTCAACAATCTACCAGTGGTAAATCCCATAGAGGACGGTTACAGGAGGAGAGGGGATTTCCTTCTGAATTAAATTTATACCAAAAGAGCAGTCATGCCAGACTATCAGATGATCCATTACTAATATGGAAGGATATGTGCAAGGTGTATCCAATACTATCCAGAGTTGCTATTAAATATCTAGTACCTGTTGCGACATTTGTCCCCAGCGAAAGATTATTTTCTAAGGCAGGATTAACATTATACAAACAACGAAATCGATTAACATCCAAGCGTTTAAATCAATTGTTATTTTTACAGTCTTTAGACGATACTATATGGTTAGGTTAGTCAGTTAATAAAGTACAGAGTCAGACAATAAAGTATATTATTAAAAAATATCACGCTGTTTTTTTGTTATTACTCATGCATCAAAGTTTAATATTTAATTCAAAACAAAAATGCATAGTATTATATAACTACTTAGACACAAAATTTTTTAAAATATGTAATGATTTATTTATTTAATACCATTTGAAGACAAACTACATAACATAAATACTGTTTTTTCAATTAGGAGAAAATGCGTTTATGACAGTAGAAGGGCAACATTTAAAAAAAAATCAAGTTTCAAAATTCAAATTACTTTGTATGAGTATAAAATAAATGGGTGAAAAAAAATTAACAAAAATATAATGCATCAAAATAAGTAAGTTAAAATCTTCCGATACTTTTTTTGTTTATTTAAATTTTTCCATATTATGAAAAAGTTTTATGTTAAAACATCGAAAAAACATTGATGTTTTTCTCGAAAATCCGGTATATCGACAACATCGATGTTTTAAGTTTCGATGTATCGATGTTTGAAATGTTTGCCCATCTTTACTGTCCCCCGACCCCCACAACCCTTAGTGTTCGGTGCCCGCACGTCGCTGCTCACAGCCGCCGATGCCGTCAGCGCCTCCGTCAAGTCCAGTGGCACGACACCGGCGGAGTAAACTGTCAAAACAATCCCATAATTATTAAATTCCCTCGAATACACGGCACTGACCTACCACAACAGCAATAAGCTCTGTTGCCAGGCCACGGCCCTAATTATTTTGTGATTGGAGGTGTATATATACTTCCCTATTCTCTTTCTAATCACATTCATTCTCAGACCATTGATTGAATCTCTGGATCAAATTTACACTTTTTACAAGTTCTTCATTTGCGATGATTATAATTCACCTGAAATTGTATGGGACAATGATGATTGTGGTCTTAATTACTCATTCACTTCTAGTTCTCGTGCAGCATGTATACCCGGAACGTTTGCGTTTAATGGGTTTTTCCAAAATAATAAAAATTTAAATGGTCATGGATCAACCCTAGATCTAATTTTTTGTTATATTCCTTTCATAGTTGAAAAATCCTTGGAACCAGTAGTCCCTAGTGACCCATACCATCCTCCGTTGACTTAACTCTTCCTTATTCTGATCATACAAATCCTTTAGATAGCCATTACTCCTTTTATAATTTTCGTAAAACATTACTATAACGTAACCTCGTTTATTGGGAGTTATGATTGGAATACAACTCTATCCACCCTTGATCTTGAGACTGCTTTCAATACCTTATTTGATGCCTTTAAGTATTTTAAAGTTTGTACCCAAAAATAACTTTTGGAGTACTATCTCCCCACCTTGGTTTAATTCAGAATTAAAACTTATCAACATCAAAAATATTCATTGCTACGTGCTCGTTTCAAATATATGTCCAAAAAGTGCCTTAATGAATATAACGAATATGTAGAATCTTCTTTAGCAAATAATACAAGTGACTTTTGGAAATATGTTAAAAAAAATTGTGTAAGTAATGTTATGCCTATGGAAATTTCTCACAACGGTTATGTTTCGTCTAATAAAACTGAAATTGCTGATATGTTTCCTTCGGTGTACACAAAGAATAATATTAATACTACAAATGATCTACCAAATATTTCAAAATTTGACTTGCCCAATAATGTTTATTTCTCTTTGGATGATGATTTTAATGGTCTGTAGCTCTCAAAGGAAATGTTGTGAATTTTTATATCAAATAAGGTCAATCATTGAATTTCCACCATTCTCTCTTTTTCGGCGTTCACTGGATGAAGGTATTTTTTCCTCAATATTGAAGTTGAGTAATGTTACACCAATTCCTAAACAAGGTAATTTATCTAGTGCATTGAATTATAGACCGATTTCAATACAGTCACATATCTAAAAACTATTTGAATCTCCAACTTTTAAATACATTCAACCAATGGTTAATGGAATTTTGATGGAAGAGCAACATGGTTTCCGTCCGGGTCGTTCTACACTTATATGTAATCTTGTATTTACCTCATTAGTTTATGATGCCTTTAAAAACCACGGTCAGGTTGATGTCATTTATACTGACTTTAAAAAAGGCATTTGATTCGGTGAGTCATGAACTATTAATATGTGTGCTTAGAAATTCAGGATTTGGTGAACCTCTCATAACTTGGTTTTCTTCTTATCTCTCTGATAGATACTTTGTAGTAAAAGTATTTGGTACTACATCTAAGGTATTAAAAGCTTCTTTTGGTGTTTCGCAAGGTGGTCATCTGTCCCCAATTCTCTTTTCATTATTTGTAAGTAGTGCTAACAGAGTTATAAATCATTGTAAACTACTTTGTTTTGCTGATGATATGAAACTAATTATGCAAATAAATTCCCCTGATGATTGCCTTAAACTTCAATCTGACTTAAACTATTTTTACAAATGGTCTCAAAAACTAGGCTTAACTTTGAATCTTGATAAATGTCATATTATGTCATTCAGTAGAAAACATGCTGTAATAAATTGGTCTTACAGTCTAAATAATTCGGAAATCTCCCGTGTTGAAATGATAGTTGACTTAGGTTTTAAGTTCAACTGTTCTCTTGATCCGGGACCGCTATGACTATGATATGCTGTAAAGCTAGGACAATCTTTAAAAATTCTTTTTTGTTCACTTGTCTGTCCTATATTAGAGTAAGGTGCTGTTCTTTGGAATCTACATACCGCAGGCAACTCTCGACAACTTGAAATGGTGCGAAGAAAATTCCTTAGTTTCGCTGGGCTTATTCTACATATACACCATCAGCCTCACGATTACGCCCCTATTTCCGAATTCCTCAATATTGGTACACTTTCTAATCGGAGAATCACTCCAGGGTTTAAGTTTCTGAATGGATTGTTGTCAGGTAACATAGATTCGCCTTAGCTTTTAAGCCTTATTAATTTTAGAGTACCTCAACGTTTTTCTCGAAATAATGCTCCTTTCTACATTCTTTCTTACACCTCTAATTATTTAGCCAATGAACCTATCACAAGATTAATGTCTTACCAATGTTAACGCTTCCTGCCTCTGTTAATGCTTATACCATACCTATGTATATCTTTATAATTATAATGTTTTTTGTTATCTAGTACTTATAACTAGAATTTAATTGTAAATCCGTATATATCTAACTTTGTTTTTCCAAAGGGCTAGCCGTAAATATAAATAAATAAATAAATATCATATTAGCATGCGTAAAACTGTAGCAGCCTCAACACTTATCTAAAATAGATGAAATAGGCCGTTCATGTTTCTTTTGCAGTACTGGATAACAGACTATATAATTTGATTGAGTGAATACATTAATAAAAGTAACTTATTTTATTATATAGGTACTCAGTTTCTCAAAAATCATAGATCGATCACTTGGCAGTAGTGAAACAAACACCCCTGAAGCTTTGTATGAGGCAAAACAATCCTTACTGCGTTCATCAAACCTCGTTCATAATCTGTTATGGTGGTTAACTGGTTGTAGTTCAGAGGTAAAATCTGTTGTACAACTCTAAATAAGGACTCGTATGTGGACTGTGTCATTTTTGTAGTCAATGCATACACTATTGGAAAAGACTGGGTAAAAAAAATCATATTAATTATAGATATAATTAATAGTTTAAAAAAAAATAACTTACCACATTTCTGAAAACTATATGAAAAGTGAGCAGGCAGCATTTTTTCAAATTTCTCGGCACGGTTTTAAAAGTCCCGTCAACTCCTGCGATGGTAACTGATTGGAGTAGTTCTATACTATATTTTGCAATGGCATCTGTATTAGCAAATACTACTCCAACTTGTTCTCTATCTACCATCAATGGACAAACATGTTGAAAAAATCTAACTAAAATAATAAATAATTGTAAGTATATAATAAATAAAATAACAAATATTTGAAATTTATTTCATGAACCTTGAAGAAGGGTGCTGCAGGGTTGAAATATATGATGTTGATGTTGTTGGTTCATTTAGAATATGTGCTAACTGTTCAATGGTAGTTGGATTTTTTGGACGACGACGACGTTGCATTTTATTCAGACAAAACCGGGACTGTAAATGTGTATAGTTTTGTGCAAGTATGTATAACTCCATATGAGTTATGGTTTGATAAACTTCCTAAAATAGAAAAGTTCGTAGAATTTGGAATAAATGCATATAGTTTAGTTCCAAAACAACGACGAAAGAAGTGGGATGCAAAAAGTCGAAAAGGATACTTTGTTGGATATTCAGAAACTTCAAAAGAGTATCGTATTTGGTATAAAGAAAATAACGAGTTGTCACTTAGTAGAGACGTTATTTTCAAGGATTAAAATGTAAATGACCAACGTGTAGAATGTTCTAATAATTTAAATGATAGTAATAACATTGATGTTCTTAGCTTACACTAAGACGGCTCTTTAGAACACAGCAATAAATCAGAAGGAGATGAAGTCATGGAAAATTAATTTGGATCAATAAGTGTAGATGACAATGAAAAACAAGAACATGAACAAGGAAATGGATCCAATGTCAACGTGTACAACTTGCGAGACAGAAGTAATATTAAGAAACCATTACGTTATGATAATTCAGCCTTTTTCGTAGTCGAATCCGATCCAGTGAATTTCAAGGAAGCTGTGGAGTCACAAAATTCAGAAAAATGGATAGAAGCCATGAACACTGAAATAGAATCTCTTGAACAAAATGGAACATGGTCTGGTAGCTCGTAAGTTTACCTAAGGACAGAACTATTGTAAATTGTGGTTGGGTGTATAAAACAAAATACAATGTTCATGGACATGTTGATCGATACAAGGCTAGGCTAGTAGGAAAAGGGTATAGTCAAATGTTCGGTATTGATTTTAATGAAACCTTTAGTTCTGTAGTAAAGTTTGATTCAATTCGATCTATATTAGCTATATCAGCAGCAGAACAATTACAACTTCGACAATTTGACGTTCAAACAGCCTTTTTATATGGAGATTTGGACGAAGAAATTTACATGAGACAACCAAAAGGGTTCAACGATGGTACTGAAATGGTGTGCAGACTTCAACGCAGTTTATATGGTCTAAAGCAGTCACCACGATGTCGGAACATAAAGTTCAAAACATTTCTTCTTAACTTTAATCTATTAGAAACAAAAGCAGATCCCTGTGTTTTTGTTAATAGAGAAAATAACAAAGTATTAATCGTTGCTATATTTTTTGACGATGGTCTAGTTGCAGCTACATCGATTCAGGATATACATGCATTAACGGAATATTTGAGACAACATTTCAATATTACCGAAGGAGGATTGAATCAATTTTTAGGTACAGAAATTGAGCGAAAATCTGATGGATCAATTGTAATGCACCAAGGGTTGTATTGTAAAAGAATATTGGAGAATTTCAATATGACTGAAGCAAAATAAGTTCAAATACCAGCAGACCCTCAACATTCATTAGATGACAAGCAACAAAATACTAGTTTAACTAGTAAAGTCCCATACCGTGAAGCAGTCGGAAGCTTATTATATCTCAGTCAGATTACAAGACCAGACATAACTTTTTCAGTAAATCTAGTTAGTAGATACATCGAGGATCCAAAAGAACAACACTGGACAGCAGTGAAACGAATTTTAAAATATTTAAAGGGAACTATTAATTTTGGATTGGTATTTAGCTCTAGACAAAAACTCATGTTAAAAGGATACAGTGATGCTGACTATGCAGGTGACTTGGATACAAGAAGATCAACATCAGGGTCAGTATTTACATTAGGATCTGTAAGTATAGCATGGAGTCATGGGCGGGTTTTATCACTCACCAAGGGGGGGGGGGCTAATAGAGGTTCAAGAATTTAGTTGGTTGTTTTTTAAATCTATATAAAATTTAAAATTACAGATTATGTTTTTGAGTACCTCATAAGTAGGGAACGGATTTGAATGCAAATTGCATTTTTTTCTGAATGTCCGAAAATATTGGTTTCCAAGCAAAAAGTTCATTTCATACATCAAAGAATTGAAAAATGTAACTTTTATTTTGCATTTTTTTGCATTTTTTGAATTTTTAAGACTTAAATGCATTTTTAGAGCATTTTTTGAAATTTTAAGTGCATTTTGTGGTTTTTAAGTAATTTTTTCAACATTTTTTCCACATTCATTCTAAAAAAAAATAAAATACCTAAATGGTAAAAGGTAAAAGTATAACGAATATACCTATCTAAATGGTATACCTATTAAATTTTAAATTTTTTAGGGTAAAAAGAAGATGGACAGAAGATAATTGAAAGTTAATTAATTAAGTTTGTATTGTATTTAAATATTTTTATTAGATTTTTCATAATAATGTGTTTTTTATAAGTTTTAAATTCAAAATTTTGTTTTTATTGAATATAAACCCATTTTTAAAGTTTTTTAGGGCATTTTTTGATGTCAAAGCATTTTTTAAGGCATTAAATCGTATTTTTTTAAGGCATTTTTCTTGTTTTTTAGAGCATTTAAATCCGTTCCCTACTCATAAGTAAGTCCTTTTTTTTCACAATAGTGACAAATTTTAAATAGTTACATTATTGGTATCAATATTTATCTGAAACTATTTATTTATAAAAAAATATACATAAAATAGACATAGGTATTACATTATCAATTCCATATTTCTTTTTTTAACTTTTTAAAACCGTTCAATGATGTTGTCTATTGATACTTCTTTTTCCTTATGAACATGAAGTAAAGCTAAACCATTTAATCTATCTTGACACATTCGTGATCTTAACCAATCATTTAACCTAGATTTAAAACATTTTAGTAGAAAAATAAGATTATTTGGTTATATTAATTTAATATTATAATTTTGAATGTAGATAGATATACCTGAGCAAAGTAGAAAAACTTCTTTCAGCGGATGCAACGCTGATGGGTAGACAACCAATAATTAAAAGCAATGTTTTAATATTTGGGAATAGTACATCCTGACAATGATCCAATCCATCTATGACAGTAATTGGTATATAACCTCCTTGAAATTAAATATAAATAATTTTAGTATAAAATATAATAGGTACTAAAAAAATAAATAATATATTTTATATTTACCTTCATTTTTAACTCTGGTCCATTTGGCAATCCATAATTCAAGTTCAGAAGTTAAATATTGTTTTTCTATGTGTAAATATGAGTATTCTTTATCAACAATTTCTGCAATATAATTTATATCATCCGACTTGATATCAACAACACTTTTTGGTATAAGAAGTAATAATTTTTAAACAGTTAAATTTTTTTTACTTAAATATCTATCTTTTAGATCAGGGGTCGGCAACCCGCGGCCCGCGTAGCAATTTTATGCGGCCCGCCATAATAATTTATAGTTAGTTTAAAAATATTATACAGCACGTTATCTTTGCTGATAAAAATTGGGATTTCTCACGAGAAGTTAGTTATACAATTATTGAACAAAAATAGATATTATGTATAGAAACATTGTACACGTTATCTACGTTTCGTTAAACATCGATAATTTATTATACAAAACGAAATACGACTTAGTATTACTGAATTGATTTTCTAGTGAAGTGTAATCGTCTCAATTCTGTGTTTCAAATTTTTGTACGTGTAACTCTATGGTACAGTGATGTACTTAAATAAATTAAATTTTAAATTACTACAATATTTCGTTTAAATAAAATAAAGTGTATTCAAATTATGGCCCGTGAAAAAATTTATTTTTATTTTTTGGCCCTTGACACCAAAAAGGTTGCCGACCCCTGTTTTAGATCATCGAGTACATGATCATACAGTACATTATATACAGAAATTCTAAAGTATTCTTCAATAGACACAGATAAAATATTTGGTCTATGCATTTGATGCTTAGTTATGCGTGGTAACTTAAGTTCCACATCTAATTTTTCCATCAGTTTTTTACTTTCTTCAAATATTGTTTTGAAATGTATATCACTGTTTGACCGCCTATTTACCATAACGTTTATAATATCCTTAAAGCAATCTTCAGCAAAATTTAAATCATTTTGAATACCTTGAAGTAGTTTACTTGCAGGTGCTGTTAAGTAAAGTAAATCTGATAGTGTAAACAATGATATTATAAATTCACATGTAGTTAATGAATTTAAAAGAGAGTAAGCTTTCACTGACGAATCATTATCTTGCCACTCGGTTATAAGGTTCAGAGATTTAATAATATATTGTAGAGAATTCTTAAATATTAAAATGCTATCATGTCTTTCAGTCCATCTGGTTTCACATAGACTCATTAAATGTTTTTCTTTACCAAATACTTTTTTTAGAACAAAATTCCTTTTTGCTGACATATTAAAAAATTTTACAGTTTCTTTAATAATACCAACAGAGTTTTTAATTGACATGACACTAGATGATTTAGAAATTGATAAATTTAAACAATGATTAGAACATGGGCTATAGACCGCGTTTGGAGTTGCGTTAGATTGAATATATTTAACAGCGCCACGAACAGTGGAAGTCATTACCGAGCAACCATCAGTAGAAATTCCAACACAGTGTTCTAAGTTTAAATTTAAATTTTTTAGAATATTAATAACTGTTTTTCCAAGAACATCACCAGTGAGTTTAGGTTCAATAAGAGTGTTTTCATCATTTTCTGTAGATTCTTCATTGTCATTGATCTGTTACTCTTGGTTTGATTTTTGGTTATTATAAAAGTATGTGTGGCAGTTTATGAATGAGACAAAGTCTTCTTTTATTTTTCCACCAAAAATATATCTTAAAACTAGTGTCATTTGAGATGAATGTGACACATCTGTAGTTTCATCAAATATGATACTATAAAACTTATTAGATTTTATATCTGTTAATATTTTATAAATAATTTCTTCTTTACAGCATTCTATTATTTCTTCTTGAATTGTATTACTTATATAAGTAGCTTTAGCATAAGTTATCTTGAGATGATTTTCTAATACCTTATCGCCAGATTTTATTCGAAATTTTAAAAGTTCTCTAAAGTTTCCTTCATTAATAACAGGTGTGTTTGAACTAGCCATAGTCAATAAATCATTATCATCTCTATGTCCTCTTAGGGGAATGTTTTGTCTTGCCAAAAAAATAATAGTTTCAATAATTGGTCGAATTCTTTCTCTATTTTCAAGTATTTGGCGTTTTCTCTTACTATCAATCATATTAATAACTTCTTTTTCAGGCTGCTCATACCGGGACAAAAATTCTTCAGCTTTTGACTAACTGCATTTTTATGATATAAATTATTTTGGTGAAATTCTAAATCTCCATCTTTTCCCAATAGTTTAGCAAATGTATTTAATGGTACAGTGACTAATTTTTTTAAAGATACAGTATTTCTCAACCCTCCTTTATTATTAACAAGAAAAAGTACACAAAATGTACAGAATAACCCAGATTTAATTGATGAATATGCTAACCAAGGAAATTTTGTAAAGTGAGATTGATTTAAGAATCGTTTGCCTTCTTTGCCTTTTTTAACATGTGTTGAAAACGGATAAATAAAATCAGATTCAGGCAAAAAATTTTTTTTAACTAAACGATATTTTGTATTTTGATTTATTGACATTGAGTTTGTATAATATCCAATATCGTCATTAAAGTTGAAGGTTCTAAAATATTATTTTCTATAGTGCAATCAGTATTCTGTTCATTTTCAGATAGTTGAGAAGTAGATGGAATCGGAATATTTATGTTTTCTATTTTAGTAATTGGTTCTGTCGGTTCTGATAAAATATGTTTTTTGTTAAAAAATTTAGAAATATTTACTTGTTTTCTTTTTACAGTTGTAGTTTGATCTCCATCAGAATTGCTCATTGTGATAGTGGTGTTGATTTAATAATACTAATCGTAATCGTAATCGTAATCGTTATCTGCACTTCTGCAGACTGTCGTTTGAAAATTCCGGCTATTTTTCTACCATTTGCTCGATTCTCGTAATAAAGGAAGATAACCAATTCTTTATAAGTAATACATATATATTATATATATATAATTATTACTAATAAGTAATATTATTAAACTGGGCTCCGCGTGGAGCCATATATATTTTCATAATAATATTACACATCATGTCAGACGTCAGTCGTCGAACGAAAAACAAATTATTATTATATCAATAATCAATATATCATAATATTTGGCTTCGCAAAATAGTTAGCTTAGTCCCAAGGGGGGGGGGGGGCTACTGCCCCCTTAGCCGCCCCCTTAAACCCGCCCCTGCATGGAGTTCACGTCGTCAACAGTGTGTTAGCCTTAGCACAACTGAATCAGAGTACTTAGCTTTAAGTCAAGCAGTACAAGAATTAACTTGGTTAAAATTGTTTTTAGGTGAATTGCTGGACCAGCCAACAATGTATGGAGACAATCAAAGTGCGATTAAACTCGTAAAAAATCCAGTTGCATAGAAGAACAAAGCACATAATTGTTCGCTACCACTATATAAGAGAAAAGTTCATTGAGGGATTGTTTTCATTGGAGTACATATCCAGCAAGGAGCAGATTGCGGACATTATGACAAAACCAACTTCACGAACGCGGTTCAATGAGCTAAGGGAGATGTTAGGAGTTATAAATATTGATGTATAAGGGTATATTGTTTAAGGGAAAGTGTTGGAATTATAAACAAAACACCCTATATAATGTAGTGTATAAGTAATATATTCACACTGTAGTTCATCAGACGCTGACTATACATTTTTATATACCACAGCATATATGTCCTGCGTAGTGTAGCCGGGTATACATAGTTAGTCGTTGATTTATATTATGCCTCGTAACACTATTGTACATCGTATCATTATACCTATTATTATATTATATATATCCGATCTTATTATTATTTACCTTTTAACTTCTGTATATCTGTGTACTTCAACAATTATCATTAAGTATATATATACTATACAGTATAAATAAGTATATACTCAATCGTTAAGGTATCTAACTTTATATGCGGGACTACTGGATATAATCATACTACTCCCCCAAACCTCAAGACAATAAAACCCCAAACCTAATAATGTTATATTAACATAATATGAGGACAACTGGTACATTTGGCTCTAAATAGTTTGGGTGGAATTGGTATGAAAAAAATACTTTTGGGGGCAACTGGTACATGCCCTTTTCAATGTCATGCAGTGGCGTATTTAGGTTTGGAGGTTTATTGTCTTTTTGAAGTTTTATTTGTATTATTTAATTTAAATTTTTATACGATTTTTTTTTATGTGGTACTGTTTTTAAGAATTTGTTATTTAAGTCATACCAAAGAAGGTAGTACAAATCAATTAACTTCGTTATTTTTATCTTTATTTTGAATTTGATATATTCTTAAATGTTTTTTATTTTAATTATTAAAATAAAAAGCAGTTGAAAAATAGGTATTACAATTAAGCATTTTAAGTTCGATTTTTGATTTATCAAATTTAAAATTTGAAAATGATTTTGAAGTTAAAAATTCATAAAATGTTCAACTTATAAAGCTAAGGAATGAAAAATATTTTGGCTGGAAGTAGATTATTCTATAAACAAAAAATATCAGTTTTTTTTAAAAATTATTTTATTTTCAAATTTTGAGGAAATTACATATTAAATAATCAAGAATTGAAAATATAGAATTTAGTTATTTTGTTGTAATTTTATAATATTTATTCAACTTACCAGATACCGTATTTATAACAAATACCTCATAACAATATTAATAATATATAAAATTCAAATATCAACACTGACAAACCTTCACCTCTCAGAATCGTTTCTCGTATACAATGATATGATATTAAATTCAAATTTAATACCGTCCATCATACAGTGACCCACTTGTAACCTACTGAACAGCAGAGAGACATCCACTTACTTACCTTTATTTTAAATTTAAAAGTGAATACTGTATACTTCCATTTTTTTAAATCTTTATGTGAATTTTTTTATTAAACTTCTTACAATAATTTAAATCTTATATACAACATACGCATGATTCAGTATTGCTAAAACAATGAAAGGTATTTAAATGTCAAAACATTTTAATAGCAATTGTATTCCAATAGTTAAACATTTTATTTATAAGTTACATGTTTTTAAAAATATATTATGTAGTTGAAATGTGATTCATTTTTAAAATATTGAACTGCGATACGTTCCACTCTGGTATAATCTTTGTACCAGTACTGTACAATCTTTCAAATCTATAACAAGAAGTTTATCCGTCTTTTAAGTACAAAAAAGGGTAAAATAACATATAATCTAGTTTTAAAAAGTTTTAAAAGTTCCATGTTATTTTTCTAAATAATGGAAAAAACAAAAAAAAGGAATTTACATTTGGTTTTTGACAAATTACAATTTGTTATTTGACTGCAATTCAAAAAAAACAAACGTAGATATTTTCACCAAATATTTAAATTTATATTTTATAGACATGATAATGTAACTTTCAAACTCTTGGGTCGTTTTTATTTATTTATTTTTGAATTACAGCTATATAATAAAATCAATCATTTAAAAACTGGTTTTGCGTTAATAGTTATTCCCATTATTCTGCCGTCTTTTATTAGTTTTTCTAATTATTAAAAAAAGTACTGGGCATTTCAAAAACATTTATACTACTTTTTTTTCTGAAACTTGAGCATTATATTACATTTCCTATAGGTGTTGTAATATTATGCTTTACTTATAATTAGTTTTGTTGGTCAACGTAACACTTATATTATCTGTTTAACTACGAGTATATACTCTATTGACTATGCAACAAAAGAAGCTACCCGGGCGTCCTACATGTGTGCATGGGTGTGTTATCATTGTGCATATATTGGCTACAGATGGTTAATTAAGTATGGTGTTTAATAGTTGTGTGTACCCTGACCATCACCGAAGAACACCAGTTCGCTTATTATGTTTGATACAGTCTTAAATAGGGTACCTGTCGAATGGAGCTGCAGTTTTCGATTAAGCTTGATCAGATTAATCTTCGTTATACAGTGGGAGCTGATTATGTTGGCAAAAGTTATTTTAAATAATATCTCAATAAAAATCACTGTAAAATAGTAAGTTTGATATGTCTGGTGGGTAATGTGCACTAATAATAATCAGCAGTTATTATGTAAAATATTAATTGGAATTCAAATTACTTTGCTTGGAGAAGTATTTGTAGTAGAGAGCGTTGAAATGGTTTATATCCCAAACCAAGTGTATTTATTTGATATACCGTGCCTTCTGAAAAAAAATATATTAATTATGTTTTTACATCAATAGTTACTTCTACAAACCAGTTAATTTAATTCCTTTGACGTCTACAATAAATATTTGAAGTATTTGGTTAGGTTCCAAGGCAATGTTTTTTCGTATAGAATTACTCCAATTATGTGAAATTCGTTCAAGCTCTTCACTTGCATTAAAACTTAGATAAGAATCGGTATTCTTGTTTTCGTGTAAACTCTTTGTAATGACAGACATAGCCTGTAGGTACAGTTTACTTTATATATTTTTTTTAAATCCATTTAAAATTTAAATACAATTTCATTGTTTCCATATTTCATGTAAACTGTGTGGTTAACCCGTTACCACAATATACCAAATAGTTGAAGATATTCAACAACATTACCGTGGGTAAGGCGTTTCTTAATGACGAATGATTTCATTTTTATTTTATTTAATTTGATGAATAACAAGAAAATACACGGAATACAGTGACTGGAAATGTTCCTACCTAAAGTGTGGTAGGATGATGATAGCCTGCTCGTGGCCCTCTCTACATGTACTAGTTCGATGTGGGCTAACAAACAAACTCAAATTACTAGCACAACCGATTTGGCGCTGATACCCAGCAATTAAAATCAATTAAATGAAAATATAATGCTAAATATATAAATATATATAACGCTAAATATTGGTACAGATAATATTGAAAGTATCTCAAATGTTCAAAAGCCAAATATGAAATACAGTGGTCGCCGCTTATTGGACTCACGGTTAATTGACTGTGGCGGGCGGCGGCATTACGTTTTATCAGTCAATACAGGTTAAAAATAACATAATATTATTATTATCCATAAATATTTTCCCGATCGTCACCGACCACTTTTATTTTATTTTTGTCAATCTTTGACTCTCTTGTGTAATAAATTGACTACGCATACGGCATTAAACGCTTGGTGTTAATATTTAATTTACTCTTTAGTTTTTATTGTTTATAATTCGTTCTACTTTCAAAATTAGTATTCAGTTGTCCAGTATTCCTTCTATAAACTACGGCTTTAGACATACCTAACTGGTATTTGGTAAGTACAATATTATACGTTTATCTATGCACTGTACGTGATTAAGTATTATAAATTATATATTTTAAATTACTATATTCTGTAATAGATTATACGTGGATTTTCAATATGGGAGCTAATAAAAAGCTTAGTGGTTCAGAATATAGAAAGCAAGCAAAAGTAAAACAATTAAAACATGTTGCATTAATTAAGACTTGTAGAAAATTAGATGGTATATTCAAGCCATCAACTATTTTAAGTAAGTTGTTTTTATTAAAGTACAAATAATAATTGGGTGTTTCAAATTTTCAAATTTCAAAATTATTTACAATGCATCTTATTTTATATTTAACTATTTAAAATACCTACCTACCTGTTCTGAAAAAATGCCAAACTCGCATTTTTATATTAACCTTTAATATTGGACCATTATAATATTGTACCTAGCATGGACTATCTGACTATACCTAGCAGGGACGCCCGGAGGGAGGGGCCAGTGGGGGCCATTGCCCCCCCTGAGATTTTTCGTGTCACTTACGAAATTGGAAGTTTTTTTACATAAAGTTGATCTTGAGCGACTATTCGACAATCCTTGTATCTAACAAGTCATATAGGAGGTATTTAATCGCAATAAAAGACATTACGATTATTTTCAATACTTTTGGCTGGTTAGGCGTAATTGCCGAAATCGTGTATGAAAAACATAATATTATAATAATCAAATCAAAATACTTGGAAAGCAATAAAGCAAACGGGATTATAAATTATATCGTATAATGTATGACGTTTACGACAGAATTACAGATAATATAATATTAAAACCGATTAGCGGTTTCTGCGATTGCGATATCGATATCTTACAAATTATAATTCCCAATATATGTTCACATTTCCTTTCGATAGCATTTTTCATAATTGACCGTATTGAAATGTCTGCGCAGTCAGTCTGTACTCTATTCTCTGTAGCAGTGCTTTCAATTTGTCTTATAATCTGTTTACCACCGCACATAAAATGAGCAAAGAATCAAAAAACAATATTTTGAAATACTTCAGCTCGACTACCTCAACATCAACAAAAACTATTAAAAAACGAAAACTTGACGACGATGTTGTTCAAAATAATGACATTTCAGGAAAACAGGTAAGATTTACTATTATTTTTATTTTACAAAGATTTTAGATTATATTATAATGTAGACTTTTTAATTATTTAAAGGTAAGAGTGTATAAGACTCTTTCTTTTAACATATTTTTATTTTACTCATTTAATTGTAGTAATAAGTAGTAGTAAGTATCTAATACTTAAAATTTACTAATAAATAATGTAGGTATAAATTTAAAAATAAACTCAAAATTCTTTGATTATATTCTTATTTTAGTAATTTAGTTGTAATAAGCATTAAATGTATTTATTATGGTTTTATAGAAGTCACTTGCTATGATTGGTGACAAAGATAAAGTACTCATAGAAGAATGCGTAGCTGATCCTGCATTAATTTCTGTAGACCACACCAATGTGCTTTCCAATAACGATTTAGGACATTTTATAGAAACTTATTCACAAATTTCTGAAGATAAAAAGTTTGATCTTTTAACTAATCCATGGATGCCTAGTAAACATTACAATTTTAAAAATGATGTTGAAGACAGTAAACGTCCATTTTAGTTTAAATGGTTTTCACAATACCCATGGTTAGTTTATTCAGAGTTATTGAAAGGAGCTCTTTGCCTTACGTGTGTTCTCTTTCGGCCTCGTGTGACACACGGTTCATGCTTTGGATCTTTTATAACTAGCTCATTTGTAAATCATAAAAAATTTATAGAAAAGGCTAATCAACATGAGAAAAATAAATGGCATATTGAATCTTTCATACGATCCAAAGATTTTAAAGATATGAAAAAAACAAATTGTGGTATTGACCAGGTATTAGATTCTTGTTATAAAAATAAAATTGAACAAAATAGAAATAAATTAAAACCAATAATTTCTTCACTTCTATTTTGTGCAATACATAATTTACCGATTCGGGGAGATACAGACAACACTGCAGTATTTAATGACTTATTACAATTCAGAGTTGATGCTGGTGATTTGACTTTAAAAACTCATTTAGAAAAGTCCAATAAAAATGCATTATATATATCACACCGTGTGCAAAATGAATTATTAGAATGTTTATCTTCTAGTTTAAGATCAGTGATTACCAATGAAGCTATGCAAGCATTTTGTTTTTCATTAATTTTTGATGAAACGGCTGACATTAATGGTACTGAGCAGTTATCAATTTGTGTAAGGTATCTGGATAACACAAATTTGCATGAAGAATTTTTAGGGTTTTTCCCCTTAAAAGAGTTTGATGCTTCATCTATTACTCAAACAATATTAGAAGCATGTACTAACCTAAACATTGACATGAATAAATGTGTTGGACAGGGGTACGATGGATGTGCTACGATGGCTGGCCATATATCTAGAGTACAAAAAAAATCAATAATGTGTATCCCATGGCTAATTTTTTCCATTGCGCTAGTCATCGTTTAAATTTGGTAATAAATGATTTAAATTCTCTTGCTGAAGTTAGAAATTGTATAGGGAAAATAAAAGAAGTTACTACATTTGTTAGAGATAGTGCACTTCGTAGAAATATTGTAGGGAGTCATTTGACAAAATTATGTGAAACAAGGTTCGTTGAAAAACATAAAAGTATCAGACAATTTAAGGACCAATATGTAACAATTGTTGAAGGCTTGGAAGAAATATCAAAATCCAATAATTTCAACAGCAAAACTAGACAACGTAGCTATGAAATGCTTACTGCAATCACTACTCCAACATTTGTTGTAATATTATCAATCATGGCAAAATATTCTGCGAAATTTGAAACTGTATCAACACTTCTTCAAGCGGTAGATGTTGACCTGCAAGAAGCTACAAAACATATTCAAGACCTTTTATCAATGTTAGAAATAGACCGTAATAATTGTGAGAATCGGTTCAATACAATATTTAATGAAGTAAAATTAGTTGCTTCTAAAATAGATTTGGAGTTAAAGTTACCACGGCGTAGTATTAAACAAGTACATCGTGAAAACTATCCAACTAATGATGTTGAGATATATTTTAGACAATCATTATTTATACCATACTTGGAATCAATTATAATGTCTCTAAAAGATAGATTTTCAGATGAAAAATTAAAAATATTTACATTATACAACCTACACCCAAAAAAAATGAAACTAATGAGCGACCAAAAATTCATAGAAAGTATTGAAGTTATTTGTACACTTTATGGTTCACTTCTAGACAATTTTAAAGAACAAGCATTGTCATGGTATGATCTATGGAAAAATAAAGAAGTCAAACCCACCATGAAATTAATTGATATTCTCGATTACGCCACATATTACCCAGCGGTATGCCAAGCTATACAAATTGCAATTACTTTACCTGTAACTTCCTGCTCAGTAGAACGATCGTTTAGGTACGGTTTTTAAATCAGTATTTTTACAAATTGTATTCAGTGTATAAGTTCATACTTAAAATAACTTTTTAATTATGTTTCAGCACTTTACGCCGTTTAAAGACTTGGATTAGAAATAGGATGGGAAACGAAAGACTGAGTGGGGTTGATTAATATACACCGCCAAAGGTATGATCATAAACAATTTTTGAATCAACAAATTGATGATTCAATTAATTTGTTTGCTTCAAACAAAAGGAGATTGTCATTACTTTTTGAATAATAATAATATGATGATAATATGATATAAATTAAATTAAATAAAGTGGTTTTTTGTTTAAAATGTATTAAGTATGTTCTTTCTTATAAATATTAGAACTAATAGTGTAATTTTATATAAAGTTAAATTTGTTTTTATTTAAAAAAAATTTTGTTTGCCCCCCCTGAGCTGCATCTCTGCGGGCGTGCCTGATACCTAGTATCTTATAAGTTATATAACTTATAACTATTGACATTTATAATGATCCAATGTTTGTATTTGATTAACTAGTTGAAGTTATTTAGTCAATTAAAACTAATAAACTTGTAAACTAATATTTTGAATTTTTATTATTATAATAAATTTGGATAATAATATTAAATTGAACCTCGATGAATTACTAATTAGAGATATAAACCTAACTACACAAATAATTAATATGAACCTGAATCATTCAAATGTAAGCAGTTCTGGACAGCGTGACTACAAAAATTAGTAGAAATATTGAGACAGAAATTAAACTAAAAATATATTTATTTTATATTTTAAATTAAATAATTGTATTTTATTGTTAATAGATACAGATGATAAACCAGAGATGTTAAACCAAGGTACACAAATACAAATGAACCCGAATTATTCAAATGTAAACAGTTCTGAACCTACACAAATTAGTGGAAATATTGAGACAGAAAGTAAATTAAAAATGTGCTTAATTATTTTATATTTGCAATTAATTAATTGTATTTTATTGTTTAATAGATAGTGTTTCTGAGATAAATACTGATATATTGTTATCTAAGAATAATGATGCTATTGCTGATGTTTTGTTTGAGCCTAATGATAATCCTGGGTAAATAATTGTATGTTAATATTTGAATAATTACTTGTAAGATAGGTACCTATATTATTTTAATATTTTTAATATGAATATTAACACAAATACTATTCTAATATTTATTGTGTACTCTTTTGGTAGATGTTATGAAATAGTTATACAGGAATTAACTGATTAAATAAAAATTACTATTAGTTTTCTTTTAAAATAACCATGTTCAGTGCTTGTAGTGTCTTCATAATGCTTTTACATACCAGTCACTTACTTTTAGTACTTATAGATTAATTAAATCAATTAAAATATTATAGTCATTATTTCTTATAGATGTGATCCTGCTTTATGGAAAATAAACGAGTTAACTATAGAATATATTTGTGTAAACGGATTTTCTCAAGATTTAAATGATTTAAATTTTACCAAATCTAAGCGAGCATATACAAAAGTTCACAAAGGATCTACTAAAACCTACTATAGGTAAAAATTTAAGTTTTAGTAACTTATAGTATTTTAATATTGTAATAACACAACCTTATTTTATTTTGTATATAATTTTAAGGTTTTGCAATAAAAACTATTGGAATACAAGACTAACTAATGGTGATTCATTTAAATGTAATTTCATTTCGTATTAAGAAAGTAAGGGTGTAATTTACTGTATCCCATGCTTGTTGTTTGGAAACCTAAATTCACCTTCATTTGTTTCAAAAGGATTTTCAAACTGGAAAAGAGCCGACGAGCTCATATCACAACATGAAAATTCTTTAAAACATCGTTCAAATATTCTAGCAATGAAAAACCGAGGACAAATACTTCAAAGAATTGATCAACAAATAATACAACAAATTGAAAATGAACGTATTTACTGGATCAATGTTTTAAAAAGAGTAGTGGCAATTGTTAAAACATTGGCATCAAGAGGTGTAGCATTCAGAGGACATACTTCAAAAATTGGATGTCCACATAATGGCACTTGAGTTATTAGCTGAATTTGACCTTTTTATCTCAAACCATATTTCCACAAACGGTAATCCTGGTAAAGGTCATACCTCATATTTATCATATTATATTTATGAGCAGTTTATTTTATTAATGTCTAAAAAAGTAGAAAATACTATTATTCAAGATGTCAATACTTCACAATATTTTTCCATAAGTGTTGATTCAACACCTGATATTACCCACACTGATCAACTTTCTTTAGTTGTACGATATATTGATGAAAGTGGAAATGTATTTGAGCGTTTTTTATGTTTTATGAATAATGTTGGACATAAATCAGAAAATATGGCTGAAGCAGTGATAACAATTCTGAATAAGTACAATTTGAATCTTAACTATTTAAGGGGGCAGTCATACGACAATGCGAGTAACATGTCAGGTAGTTACTCTGGATTGCAAGCTAGAATAAAACTGATAAATCCATTAGCCAATTTGTTCCCTGCTCGGCTCGTTCATTAAATTTAGTGGGACAAAATGCGGCCAGCTGTTGTAGAGAAGCTATTAATTTTTTTAACTTTCTTCAAAACTTGTACACATTCTTTTCGGCATCAACTTACCGTTGGCAGATTTTAAATTCTTCAATCAAGAGAATGTCAGATAGAAGGTGGTCTGCAAGAGATGATGCGTGTCATTCATTGAATAAAAATTGGTTTTCTATTGAAAATGCTTTTATTAAGATTGGAGGAAATGAAAAAGAAAAACCAGCTATTCGATGTGAAGCAAACGGCCTACTCAAAATACTTAAATCTTTAGAGACATCCTTCTTATCAATTTTTTGGGGAGACATATTACATAGGTTTAATATAGTTAGCAAAAAACTTCAAAGTGTAAATATTGATTTAAGCGTTGTTGTTGAGCTTTATCAATCACTAATTAATTATGTTGGTGATATTCGTACAGATAAAGACTATTCAAATTTTAAAAATACTGCTATTGATAAATGTGGTATTATTAACTTCAGAACAACTGCAAAACGACAAAAAAAAAAATTAAAAAATTTAGTAGTGACAGTTCAACAGAAAACATTGTCACTGATTTTAAAATAAATACATATTTTGTAATTTTAGATCAATTGAAGTCAGAATTGTTGAAAAGAAAAATTGCATATGACAGCCTTTTAAAAAATTATTCCTTTTTATTTAAATTAACTGAATTGACAGCAGCAGACATTAGGATATCTGCTGATATTTTAAGAAATTAATATGATACAGATTTAGGAACTTCATTTTCCAATGAATGTATTCATTTTAGCAGCTACTTAAAAACAATTTCCAATCCTCCACAGAGTATACAAGATATGTTAATATTTATAAGGAAAAATGAGCTAAAGGATATCTTTCCTTATGTGGATATTGCTTTAAGAATGTTGTTATGCACTCCAGTTAGCAACTGTTCAACCCAGAGATTTTTTTCAGTCCTAAAACGTATAAAATCATACTTAAGGTCAAGCATAGGAGAAGAAAGGTTATCTGCATTAGCAATTATGAATATAGAGGCTGATATCACTACAACAATAAGCTATGATAATACTATTCAAGAATTTGCTCAAGATCGTGCACGTCGAAAAATATAAATACATTTTTTTAAATATTGTTTGTTAATTGTTGATGTTTATTAGTAATTATTTTAAATATATTTATTATTTACAAAAAATATTAAATGTATATTTCTTTATGGGGGGGGGGGGGGCGATAGAAAAATGTTGCCCCAGGGCGCTTAATGTATAAATGCGCCACTGCAGGTAGTGTATGAATAGGTGTCGTCGTGTTCAGTGTGTTGTCTGCGTTTATATTCTGTGTACAAATTTTTCATATTTTGTGTTACAATGAACAAACGACGTGATTTGAGTGTGGAAGAAAAATTAGATGTTCTTAAAAAATATGACGAGCTTCCGAAAATGGCCAGCGACAAGCAGTATGTAAGTTAAACGTGTCTCAAAGTTTACTAGGTATGATGCTGAAAAATCGACAGGAAATCGAAAATGTGAATTCAAAACGAAAAACAAAAAGGGTCGGTAAAGAAGAAGAAGTTGAAGTAGCTTTGAAACGATAGTTCACAAAAGTCAGAGAAAAAGATGCCCGAGTTACAGGACCACTGTTGCGCCAAAAAGCCGAAGATCTCGCGAAAATAATGGGTAAAGATGATTTTGTGGCAACAAAAGGTTGGTTTCACCGATGGAAGAAATGCGAAAACATTTCATTCGTTAAGCCACATGGAGAACAGGGAGAAGCAGACCAAGTAGCTGCACGGCTGTGGATTAATTCAGAATGGTCATCTCTTATCGCCAAATATCCTCAGTCTTGTGTGTTCAATGCGGATGAAACTGGACTTTATTTCAGGGCATTACCTGAGCACACTTACGCGTTTAAAAATGAAAAAACTAGAGGAACTAAAATTAGTAAAGAACATCTAACCGTATAATGTTGTGCAAGTATGGATGGTGAAAAAAGAAAACTGCTTGCGATTGGTAAAAGTAAAAATCCCCGGTGTTTCAAAGATGTTAAGAATCTACCGATAGATTATACTGCAAACAGTAATGCATGGATGACAAATGAAATTTTCACCGAATGACTGACCAAGTGGGACAATGAACTTTGTCATGACGTTTTATTGCTAGTCGATAACTGCAAGGCTCATGTGGTTACAGTGAAATTCAAATATATTAACCTCGTATTTTTACACTCTAATACTACATCAATCATACAACCGTGTGATTATACGCACTTTTAAAGCTTATTAAACAACAGACGTGAGAAAGACTGTGATCAGTGGGATTGATGCTAACCTGGAACAAGAATTATGTACCTTACGTGCTCATGAAATCGCCTAAAAAATAACTATACTTGAAGGTTTGCATTTGGCCTACAAAGCGTGGAATATCGTCAGTAAAATCACAATACGTAATTGTTTCCGACACGGTGGTTTCATTCTCAGTCTAAAAGAAGTTAAAGCTCCTATCGAAAGACCCACCGACCTATCAACTGAACTTTATAATGAATGGATAAATATTGACGAAGAAGTCCAAACTACTGAACTCGTTACTGAGGAAGATATATGTGGTGAAATACAGTCAAAACAGCTTAAAGAGAATGTGTCTGATGATAGTGACGAAGAGGAATCTGATGAGAAACCACCATCATATAAACAAATGCTAGAAGCGCTTCAAATTTTACGTAGAGGGATTCAGCAAAGAAGCGATTTTGATGTATTCGGGAAACATAAATCTTATGAAGATATGATTATGAAGTTGGCCGAAGAAGGGAAAAAACATTAGATGGATTTTTATCAAAAAATTAATTTATTTTATTTTATGTATGTATTTCATTCATTTTATTTTATTTTTAATTGCGTATAGCTAGATTTTTATTTTTATACATATCTTGAATCTCTATAAATATTTTTAAGTTCTAAGGTTTTAAATTTAAGCATTTTTAAAATATTTTAAGTCATTCGCCTTATTGACTCATTCGGTTAATCGACTCAAATTGTTAGGTCCCAAAGTGAGTCCAATAATCGACGACTACTGTACTATTAAATCAACTAACATAAATAATATGGATGGGATTGCCCTTCAAAAGACACACGCCTGCAAAAAAACAGGTTACATACCCGTATATATATTTATTGGCACCTATATCTATATCTTATGGACTTTAACAGCCACAACAGTGTAAGGGGAAATTACCAAAGTGGAGAAAATGGTTCACGAATGGTTTACTCTGAATAATCTGGATCTCATCTATAATGCCAAGGATAAGGGAACGTTCAGGTCAAGAAAGGGCGAAAAGACTACACACCTCAAGGAGCATAAACTCAAGGACTTGCTTAGATGGCTCAATTATTGTGACAACGGGATTTTCACCATAGCCAACATAGATCTGTAATTTAAAATATGGTCTAAAAGTACCACTAATATGTGCAATACTAAATCCACGGCGGAACTTAAGAAAGGCAAAATGAAGCAAATACTCTATAATAAACTACCACATGATTCAATGGATACCGCCAACAGTAAAATCCTACGAACGCTTTGTTGGTGCTGTCGAATCAGTACCTAGCGAAGAAAACATGTCCCCAGAGTGTTAAGAAAACAATTCATCCCAGGAACCAATCATGTAGCGTACTTTTTAAGGAGTTTCAAAGTTTCTTAACTGTGGGTGTGATTGTGTGAAGAACAAATACAGTGCAGCATTCGTTGATCTGTCTTCGGCGTACGACACTGTTTGAAGACAGAAACTATGAGTACGTTTAATAAAGTCATACCATGTAAAAATCAATTAAAACGTTTAGACAACATGCTCACTAACCGTTGCTAGCATGTTTTAGAGAGTCAAAAGAGAAGCAAGTGGCGCATAGCCAATAATGGCCTCATCCAAGCATCAGTACTGGCTACAACCATGTTTAATCTGTATCTACATGATATACCCGACACAAAAGGGCTTAAGTTTAGACTTCCCTACGATATTACGATCGTCACTAAAGGAGGAATTTTAAATATGATAGTAGTACTTTAATATATGACCTTGCTAAATGAAGTGACTATTTCTATAAATGGAGATTAAAACTCAACTTTCATTATTTACCTTGCAATATTCGCTATTATATTAAATGTTGAGTTATACATCCAACCTTAATTTAAAATCAAGAAAACCCTTCTGGAGTATAGCAAAGAAAAGCTGGAAATCAAACGTTGATGGCACAAAGGATTAGCGTGAAAATTGGACAACAACGGATATCACATATGTCTTGTGCCTGAACAAATAAGGGTGTGCCAGGCATGGATTTATCATGAGGTGTATGATCCATATTCAACAGAATTTGAACTATACATAACCAGTGCGGCACCATGATGTTGAAATGGGGTTTAAAGGATAATCATACATGCGGACTGTGGTTACAACAACCAAACAATGCAACATATGGGATTAGGTTCCAAAAGAAAAAGTTAAGTCTAGGTGTCGGATATAGACATAAATCGTTATTGCATAACTTAATATCACGTCCAGTCTTGCACCAAAAATTAAAATTTACGGTTACCGGCGAACCTACCGCCCGACCCACTCCAGTCTTGTCCGACCAACGATGACGTGCCGTACCGTCATTTATTGTGAGGCAAAATTATTATTTTCTTTTATACAACTACACATTCACATTATACCACCAACATCATCCCGGAGCATGGACCACCATATTCAATATCCAATGGTTTAGTGAGTCAGCTGTCAGCCACTTATATTATTATTTATATATAAACATTATTCCCCTACTGGTCGCGACCATCCCTAACAAGTGTGTGCAATATATTAAGTACGAATAGTTCAAAATAACACATGTTGTACTTAGTCAACCCTCAGGTCCGATAACTTACAACGCCGAGCAACTCCCGCGATCTGTGATCAACGGCTGTTCACGTTACACTAGGTATGGAATAAAATAAATTCCTAGAAATACAAAAAATGGACCTTAACTTATGACAACCTGTAAAATATAAATATAGATTTAGAGTTTCTGTGTTTTGTTACCAATAATCTATTAATATTTTCATTTAAGATTCTGAGTGGAACGATGAATGTATTAATTTTACAATGATGTGTATTTTTTTCTTTTTGTGTGTCTGTCATCACCTTTTAGCGACAGTAAAAAGGCTTAGATTTTCTTCAACAGTAATTCTGATAGGATAATGAATCTAGTTGGTACTTTGGGGGGTTAAAAGTAAAAATTTCCCAGTAGTTTTCAAAATCACCATGAAAAACATAAGAAAAATTAAGGAAAATGGGAATTTTTACGCAAAATCTGTTTTTGAGAAAATCGATTTTGGTTTTTGGAAGAACTCTAAAACAAATGACCATAGATACATGCAACTTTGACTGAATGTTTATATTAGCATTTTCTATACACCATACAATTTTCCAAATATTTTGAATTATTTTGAACTGTTTACGAACATTTTCAGTTTCCATTTTTTTTTAGTTTGTTTTTTCTGGGTGTTTTCGATTTTAAATCACTATTGTCCTTGTACAAATTTCGAAAAGGACTCATCTCGGACAACTTCATGAATCACTTTTCCAATAAAATTTCACTTCAAGAATATTATATTACATGGGCATAACATTAAATAATAGTCTCTAATTATTTTAGAAAAAAATTGTTACAATAAAATAAAAATTAAAAATTAAATCAGTTTTTTGAATTTTCTGAAAAATTTTAATTTTCAGATATGAGCCCTTTTTGAAATTTACAATTCATTTATTTATAGGTTCGATATAGATACAATATACTTTTCTTTGTTTTTCAAATTCTTTTTTTTTTGTAAGAAGAAAACTGGTAGGTAATATACATGAATTAACTTTATAATTTAAATTTTACTATTCCCTCAAATTTTAGTAAAATTATATTAGCTTGAAGCAAGTGCTGTGAAACATTAATTTGAATGCTTAGAATATTATATTAAATATATGTATATTTGTCGCAATGTGTCTGAATAGATTAAAATATGTTTAACAAGCGAAGTCATTATTTATCCAATTCTTACTTGTTTAGTTCCTTTCTTGAATGATTCGAGGTTAAATTCGGGGTCATGTTGCCACCGTAACATGGCTATCTTGATTGCATTTTTGAAGAGTAGAGGATATCCTATTCTATACATTTCAGTGAATACCCAACTGTCGTTCATTGAAATTGGATTATAATTTTCAGATGTACATGGTTGAGATATTTTGTATCGATTCAAACTATCCGTAAAATAGGTTACAGGTACTTGATTTATTGATTGAGGATATAATTTTCGAGTGTTGTATATTTTTTCCCGTAACTTGGGAATGATTTTACAAGTTGAGTTAAAATGTTTCTTATTGCCATATTACATAAAAATTACATTAAACCAATTAATTAATTGATGTTATTTAGGTACCTATATTTACTATAGAAATGTGTTTTGATTTGATAATCATATTATATTATGGCAACAGATTTGATTTTAGCCAATTAATGGAAGTTTACATAAAATATGCTGTGAAAAACCAGTAAATGTAAGGGTGAACAGTCCAGTTATTGAACACCCTCCAGTCATTGAACAACGTCAACAAATGCTTTAAAATTAAGAAAACTATAGGTATTTTATTTAATAAATAATTTTGTTTTCAATATTAGACATAGTGGTCATACTGTATAACCAAGGTTTGATAGTTAACATTTGATAACAAACAAGTGATAAATATTTAAAATCACAGTCATCAAATTTTCGTGTGTTGGGACCAAATTTGTTTAAGTAAGTACTATAAATTACCTTTTGTGGGAACTGAATAACTTATGGAATATTTCATTATATACGGCAATTATTTGTTTTTTTATGTTAAATATCTAATTTTGTATCATTTTCTTGCTTAAAAATCTGAAAAAAATGTTTACCTTAACTACTTATGTAGGTTTTCAATTACTAGTTACTAAAATTTAACAAATCCTTTGTTCAATTACTGGTATTGCTTTAATATAATTTAATCTAGTGATTGAACAGGTATATTAATATTAAAATTAATATAATACAAATCTTTTATTATGTTAGTTACCTAGATACCTACCTAATAATTATATACAGTAGAAACCGTTTATAATGACACCGGTTGTAATGACATACTGGGTGTAATGACCTTTTGCAAGTCCCGGCAAAACTCTTATATCGTATGTACTAATTTGTATCGATTATAATGACGTCTGTATAGTGACTATACGGATGTTATGACGGTTATTTTTGGTTATATTGGAAAAATATTTTATCTATAATGACTTTACTTAATCGAAGGTACTATTACAATACTGATAATACCGATAATTTCATCGTTGTTTAGTCGTCAGTTTTATTTTATTTTATTTTATGGTCAGTATACGGGTAATTGTCGTGCGGTTAAATGTGTTTTGTGCTCGTGTGTTAAATTGTATTGTGAAATTGTAAAATCAGCAAACGAAAGCAATTCACCATCGAAGAAAAGGCAAATGTCATTTTTCGTTTAAAAAAAGGTGAAAAAAATTCCGACATAGCTAATGAATTAGGCGTAGGTCACTCTACAATTTCCAACATAATGAAAGCTCGAGACAAAATCGAACAAGAGTTTCAAAATAAAAAAATATCAGTTAAGAAACTCAGAAATTGTACACATACAGATTTAGATAATGTTTTATTACGATGGTTTAAAAATCAAAGAAATCTATGCATTCCAATTAATGGACCAATTCTTCAACAGAAAGCCAATGAATTAGCTGAAGGCCTTGGTAAGCATAATTTTAATTGTTCCACTGGTTGGATTCAAAGATTTAGAGCGAGGCATAATATTGTGTTTTCAACAATAAGCGGAGAATCAAATTCGGTCAATACTGGAATAACAAAAAATTGGCTCGAAAAAGTATGGCCTAAATTACGAGAAGGATACACAGATGATCAAATTTATAATGCAGTTGAGACTGGACTTTTTTACAGAATGCTTCCTAACAGAATATTAAAATTTAAAGGAGAAAAATGTTCAGGTGGTAAAATGTCCAAAGAATGTCTAACTGTCTTATTTTCAGCAAGTATGACTGGTAAAAAAATGAAGCTGATCATAATTGGAAAATCCCGTAATCCACGATGTGTACATAATTAAATGTTTTTTACTTACTTTATTACTTTTTTCTATATTATACATTGCATAAATAAATACATATAATAATAATATGTATTGAAGTTACAATTTTTTTTCGTACTTTTGGTTATAATGACAACGGTTATTATGACCTATTTTCTTGGTCCCTTGAACGTCATTATAAACGGTTTCTACTGTATATTCTTCAAATACTGAAAATATTTTACTGTAGACTTAAAAAAAAATATTATAAATACAGTTTATTAAAATATTACCAAAGATAATCAAATATATTTATTACTTATATTTATGGTTTTTTCTTTCAGAATGGCCAACAAATTTAAATATTCTGAAGAACAAATGCAATTGGCTTTGGAAAATGTAACTTCCAAATCGTTGTCATTAAATAAATTATCAATTAATATAACATACCCAAATCAACTTTATCCATGAAATTATCAGGAAAGACTCTTTTAGCTAGAAAAATGGGCCCTTGTTCATTTTTGAGCAATGAAGAAGAAAAAAGAAGAAAAGCTTGGATTTTAAATAATGCTACACTTGGTTTTCCTTTAAAGGAAGAAGACGTTAAAGACTCTGTTCAAAAAGTGATCAAAGATTTCCCAAGGACTACACCTTTCAAAGACTCCAGACCTGGGGAAAAATGGATGAAATTATTTTTAAAAAGAAATTCAGAAATTACTAAAAGAAACACTGAGGTAATTTCTAAAGCTCGAGCAGCAGTAACTGAGGAAAAAATTCGTGATTGGTTCCAAGAGTTGGATAATTTTCTTACAAATGAAAACTGTCGGGATGTATAGGATGGCCCATTGGATATCCATAAATATTGAATATTCAATTGTGATGAAACCGGTTTGCAAACTTGCCCTAAATCTGGCAGAGTATTAGGTCCAAGGCATATTAAGGACTTTTATGAAATCGCACACGGACAAGAAAAAGAATGCATTACTGTATTATGTATTTATTCTGCAGATGGTACTGTTCCACCACCAATGGTAGTTTACCCATACAAGAGAATCCCCACTTCGTTAATGGCAACATTTCCTAATAATTGGATGATTGGAAGGTCAGACTCAGGATGGATGGTCAGCAGTATTTTTTTTGAATTTATTTCAAATGGTTTCTTTACATGATTAGTCAAGAATAAAGTAAAATTTCCTGTGGTACTGTTTGTTGATGGCCACAAAAGCCATTTAAGTCTGGAATTGGCAGATTTTTGTTCTCAAAATCAGATTATTTTATATTGCCTTCCTCCAAATAGCACTCATATAATGCAACCATGTGACGTAGCCATTTTTAAGCCTCTAAAGGCCAGCTGGAAAAATGTAGTTGCGAAAATATAAAGGTTTGGCAACTCAATAAATAAGAATAATTTTGTAAACCATTTTCAAGAAGCGTTCGACTCTGTACAAACAAGTTCAATTGTGAATGGTTTTAGAAAGTGTGGATTATATCCATTGATCCCAATGCAGTTGATTTTTCTAAATGTATTTCATACCGAAGGGATATACTGTTTCCAATAACAAATAATGATGCGAGCTTACAAATTACTATTCAAGCTACATCAGAAGAATATAAAGCTGCATTAAAAGTCTTAGAAAATTATATTCAGCAAATACTGAAGAATATGAAAAAAAAAATGCAAGGCCCTCTTCTTGAAGTTGAAAAATCGCCTTCCTTGTTTGATTTTTGGGTTAAAACTAAAAAAAAATACTGAAAAATTTAATATTAAGATATGCCTGTAAAAAAGTGTGATGATCAGTTGTATGAATGTGATTTTGATTTTTTGGAGAATCATAGCATTATCTTGGGTAACTATGTTTTAATAGAATAACTTATTTTTAATATTCTAAATATTAATAATTAATTAATAATTTTTTGTTTTAGAATCTGAACAACCTAGTGCTGGAAGTAAATAAACTGAAAATAATAATAGTTTAACAACTGAAGATATGGAAATTAATTTAGATAACATTTCTAAAGAAAACGAGACTGCTAATATCATATTTGAAACTGAAAATATGTATGAAACTGTTAATAAGACTGAAAATTGACACGGTACGCAGCGGCCACCAGTACAAAGTACATGTACCGCAGCGACCGGTCTACACCTTCGTCAACCACCACTACGGACTACAGCGTGACAACGCCAACTCTCCCACCGCGCCTCAAAGGCACATGGCAGGACGGGAAGGCGGGTCGCGCGAAACGAGTACCGAAGGCGGCGGCTACGACGACGGATCATCTTGCGTCGACCGTCTAACCGACAACTACCCGCGCGACCAGCACCTTATTGTTTTTGAACATACATTGAGAGATTTGTCTCACTCACGGCATTCGCCACGCCCTTTCCGTACCGTTGTTTTTTTTTTGTCGTGTTTATTAGTTGACAAATAAACGTCCCTCGTGGGCAATAATACGAACCACGACTCGCCGTTTTTTTTTTGTTCGTCTTCAGCATCGTCGCTAGAATTCCTAGCTAGCACCTCCCGCATCAACGACCGGCCTACTGCGACCACCTCACCAACATCGCCGTAGCCGCGTCAAAATAATATGAACAAAACTGCATTATGTGATATAGATTGTAATGTTAAAGAGACTGATAGTATAATAAGTGAGGGAGTTATGGAAATTAATATAGTTGATAATTGTGTAAGTGAAACCAGCAAAATAGCATTAAGTGTAAACAAATCTAATTTGAGTCCTACAACAATTGAAGAGTCATGGAGCAAACATTTGTTTTGGCCAAAACCTGACACAAAAAAGAAACTAAATAGAAGTCAACTACAGTTACCGTTTGCTGTTACAGCAATTAAGTGGAGGGAATATCATGCTAATAAAGAACAGGAAAAAATCAGAAAAGAAGAAGAACTTACACAAAAACGAAAACGTAGGGAGGAAATAAAAAAAGAAAAATGTCTTAAAGTTGCCAAAAAACCCACAAAAAAACAGGAACCAAGAAAATCAAAATGTACAAAAAAATTTAAACCAAGATTGAGTATAACTATGGGGTCTGAAGATGATGCTACATGTATATACTGTAAAGAACCTTACTCTTCGTCAAAAAGTTGTGAACCATGAATCAAATGTTGTGGATGTGCTGAATGGGCCCATGAACTCTGTGCTCGTTCTGAAAACACAGTTGCTTACATTTGTGAATTCTGTCGTTAAGTTTTTTTATTTTACTTACAATTGTTAATTTTTAAACGCTTATTATAAAACTACTGTTATTTAATATAGTTGAAACATTGTTAATTTCCTACAAAGATATTTCAATAATTACCAAGTTGGTTTTCACTGATATATTTACTTAAGTCATAAGTTACGTTTGTTAAAAATTTTTATTCTAATCATGTTACTAAGTTTGTAATAAGGTATATATTTAAGTTATGTGTTATTTTTTAATAAAGGAACTACATTTTATTCATGAATTATATTAAATACAAATTATTTTATCATATATTTGTAGGTGTTCATACACTGGGTTTGAAGTGTTCATAGACTAGCCTGGTGTGTTCAATCACTAGGATTTCACTTATTTTTTCAAAAAAACTGATATGCTTAATAGTAAATTAGTTTAATATGGTTTTATCAATGTTAATTTAATAATAAACAGTTGTACCAATCTTAAAATCTAAAATGTGTAAATGTGATACTGAAAAGCAATTTATGAATACATTTTGATTGCAAACAAATCCTTACCTGTTCAATCACTGGTCTGTTCACCCTACAAGAGTCTATGAATAGTACCCAATGCCGCAACAACCGAGGGTGCTAGGGGTGCAAGGAACCCCCGGGCCCCCATTAAATCATAACAATGGGGCCCAGGACTATTTGGAACTTTTTTTCTTTTAAAATATTTATTTGTTATTTAAAAACAGAAGGTTATTAATTATTATATAATATTATTAACTTATGCCTAGTGACTAGTATGCTTATCAGTTATCGCCGTGCAATCCGTATCGCCAAGACACGCCATATAAGACGTCAACGACTGTACAAAACATATTTTCTCTATTTATAGTTATATAAGGAATGACGAAATATTATTGATAAATCCCAATTTCCTATAATACAAACACTATAATCACAACCAGCCGAATTGTCTTAGGTTAAGCATCTAGTATCTACGCAGTGTAAACCGTTAACAATATAATATTATTATTAGGTAATAGGTATATCAATAATATTAATTAATCAATTAATAAGTTTTTTGTACTAATAATTAAAAAAATGTATGAACAATGAGCTCGAAAGTGAAAAGTGGTCCTGAAAAACGGCGATTGAAAGAAAAAGAATTATTTTAAAGAGCAGGAACTAATCTGAAGCAGAAAAAAGTATGGTCATTTGTAAAAATCAGTGGTGATATTGAAGTAAGTATATATTTTCCGGTCTGCCCTACACAATTCTATATATTAGACAATTTAAAAAAAAATGTATAATGCAAGGTATGCAATGTTATAATTAATTTTAATTTATAAAATATTATTATGATTGTTGAATATAATATATTAATATTGTAGTTTATTTGTAAAAAACAGATAAAAACGAACTCAGACAATGCTCATGATAGTATTACAGCAATTGATCCAAAAGTGCCCCTACAACTTAGGCAAAATGTGAGCTAGATCTACCAGAACAAGACTGTGAATTAACATTAGAGTCAACAAGTGTGTATATTATTATTTTAATTAAATAAGTAAACAAAAATAATATTGTTAAAACTAATAAAAGTAACTTCTATTTGAAGAGGAATAACTAATTATATTTAAGTTGTCTATAAATGTTTTTTTTTTTTTTTTTTTTAATAGTTTATTTTTATTTATTCGATTAACTTTTAATACTTTTTAACTAATGAATTGAAAATATATCAAACATAATAACTATGAATTTAGGTACCTAACTATTAACTTAACTAGTTTCTATACAAATTTTTCCTTATAATTTGTTTCCATAAATACATTTTAATTTTTGTGTAGGTAAAATATTAATAATAGTATATTTTGGTGTAGGAGGCCGATGTCAATACTTTATTAAATCATGATAGATTAGCAGTGGATGTGGATTGCAATGAAATCTTGTTAAATTAAGTAGATGGTGGTATGTAAAATTGTATTACTACTATTTATTTATTTCATTATAGAATAGAATAGTTTAAATACTATAAATATTAAATAGTATTAGAAAATTCTATAATTTGGGGAAAATGTATATTTAACATATTTTTTAAAGCAACCATCTGTTCTAAATTAAAAATAAAGTACTAATATTTTCACAGGATTGATTTGAATGTAGATTTTCCAACTGATCGAGGTTATTTTCCCGAGACATTAACCAGTTAGGAAAAAGTATAATATTTTATTAAATTACAGTGTATAGAAAAAAATTTGTAAAAATAAAGTGTTCTTGATATCATTTTTCTTTATAGACTATTTTCTTATTTGTTGCGTGTTTATTTTCAGTCCTTTATCTTCCAATAATTCCAAGAGTTCAATTTCTAAAGCTACCGTATCCATTGAAATCGATTTTAATATTGTCTATGTCTGTATGATATTTTTAAATTTATGGTATTTATGAAGATAAAATTTAATTTGAGATTATTGTTATCGTATTCTTCACATTTTATTAAATACGATACCTTATCTTATCTTATTTACAATATCACATATATATAAACATTTTATAATAATATGAATTTTTTTTTACATTTTGGCTCTTCCATATTTATTAATATATTTGGTAGCTCGCGAGTCTTTTCTCGCTGGCCACCCCTGTTATAGACGATTAGACCAACCACCCATCGATACCGTCATACGTCCTAATTGTCCTATATCATCGCGTTTTAGCTGTTTGCTTGTCCATGCCGACGCCGTCTTCCATTTATTTTGATAAACTACTAATGGCTATCTCCCAATATGCGGTCTACCACAAAAATATGCGGTCTACCAAAATGGACGTGGTCTACCGTAATAATATTAAAGTAATAAAGTACAATATAAGTATAATTTATAAAAAATATTGTATATTTATTTTTATTTAAAAAAAATTAATTTATTAAGGATCCACAAAATTATCCACAAAGCATAATTTCATATCTCTAAGGAAAGCATCAAAAATATTATCTGTTTTATTTAATCCTCGCCACCAATACTCGGCTAAGTACCTATCTAAGATGTCTTCATTAGTACCACACATTTTTTAACGATTTTGAGTCTAAGAGGCCTCCAAAGACTTTCAATTCGTTGTGTATTGGCACCAGTTTCCGGGTCCACAAAATTATTTGAATGATTAACTGTTTCATGTACATAGCCCTTTTCAGATAAACCTTTATATCCAAGCCACGAATCAGAATGAACTGTTGTACCAGGTAATACCTTAAAATTAAACCCAGATTGTTAGATAGACAGTTATGTAAACAGTACACATTATTTCATAGGTACCTCATTTTTAATTATTCGATGTAATGTTTCTTTGTCTCTTTTTTCAACAACAAAAAATCTTGCATCAATTAAACCATTTTCCAAAACACAACATAATCCGACTACCCACGGTCCACCAATTCTCCGACCATAATTGCGATTGGTCTCTTCTTCATCTTCTTGTCTAGGTATAACTGCAGCTTTTAAATCGGCAAGTCGAAAGCGCCCTTTATTATTTTTCCGTGCGCCTCGTAACAAACACTCGTCAATTTGAACGATCTGACCAGGACCCCCCAAAAGGTTGTCTTTTGTTAAATAGACGTACAGGAATGTCTCTACAGAGATTCATCCAGTCACAAATAGTATTTTTGGATCTCCCCGTAAATTTTATTATTTGAACTAGTTGATTTTCCGTAACCCAGAAGTACACAATCTCAATAATTTCACTGAGACTCAATCCACTATTGCATCGACCATTTGCATCCACATAAGTAAAAAATGAATTATTATTACGTACCGATTGGGTAGTTTGGCAACCTTTTTTTTTACAACGGAAAACTTCTCTTATTTTTCCTCGGTCATTTCTTTGGTACTGTTTTACTTCACTGCCACATTTGTGACATTGTTTTGCACAAGGTAGTAAACCATAATCTTGCAGGTATTTGACAGTAGATTCTTCGGTTAAAAAATTTTATAAAACTCTTTAACTAGCATTTTAAAAAACTATTTTTTCAACTCAAAATTTAAAAAAAGTTGTATTACTACAAACGACACTAAACCAACTAACGTAACCTATATTGTTACCTATATGATAAAATATATATCGTTATGAAAAATTAAGATAAAACATATAAATTGGTAGATAATAAATATAAATGATGCGGGATTCCCAGCTATATAGGTAGAACACATAATATTGATAGACCGCATACTATACTCATATTTATAGTTACGTAGCACACAAAACAGAGGTAGACCGCATATTGGGAGATAGCCCTACTAATAATAATAATAATATGTAAGTTTATAATAATTATAAATTTTAATTTAAGAATACAAAATAAGTACTTAGGTGGGTGGTGGCTAGGTATATAGATTAATATCTAAATATTCAATAACAGCATGAAAAAAAATTAAGCGGGATCATGCCATACTGGTAAATTTTTTTTCTCAGTGGTTTTTGTAAACGAATTTTTGTATTGTACAGTGAAACCTGTCTTAAAGGACTCGTCTCTCTTTAAGTACCTACAAATTTATAAAATCCCGCCATAAATAGCCTCGCAATTTATGTACCTGCTAACCCATCTAGTTGCACATACCCTTAACATTTTGACTTTTTTTTTAAACCTAATTTAAATTGTATATCACATAACTTTGAATTTTTTGAAGGTCTTGAAAAATGAACATATACAACTTCAAGTACGTTAAATACTGTACGAGCTCCCTAAAAAAAACAATGACAATGTGTGTAGTTTAAAATTACTAATATTTATAAATTTAAGTGGTGTAGACTAATGACTTACCTTAATATTTTTGCACGTATCAGCAACAACTAAGTTTGGTCGGTGTGCCATGCAGTGGGTGTACATTGCACAAGGATAAAAGTCTTTTATTTTTAATTGGACTCCATTAATATGACCTAACATGACACTTGCACCATCATATGACTGGGCAATAATCCTAATAGCATTCTGGCGAGGATGAATACATTTTAGACAATGGCTTATGCTGTATTTCTCCTCAAATTAAAATAATTGTTGACTATTGTAATTTATAATGTCTACTGATGGTTATTACAATGTTGCGTTAATAAAAACAGAACAGAACCGACTCACGCGTCAGTGCTGTACACACCAAACAAATAGTACACAAACAAAGAATATGGCAGGGAGCAATGTATATTATAACTAGGACTCGGATTTATATGTATTAAAAAAACCAAAATATGTAACAAAAAATCACTTTGTATGTGATTAAAAAATGAAAATATGGAACACAAAAAAATATAAAAAATTGCTTTATAAATGACATTATTATCTAATTTACTTATTTTACTACTATTAATCATCTTGATCTTGATTTTGAAAGCAATGAGATACCATATATATGCTCAAATTGTCAAAGTTAAATGATCTACGATTTGGTCGTAACACAGATTTGTACCGACTGAAGGAGCGCTCGACTTCTAATGGGTGCGAATTTCATACTTGCAATGTCCAAAACAGTGAGTTCAGCTGGAAATATTACCCCATTCATTTCGTAATGTGTATCCCTAATTAATTGTAGGCAGTCTAAACCAGGATTTTTATGTAATACACTGTGCCTTTTTTCTTTGACTACAACTCCCAAGGGTCCTTGTACTATGCATTTTTCAGCTTCTTCTATAAGTCCTAAACTTTGAACTAAAGTCATTTTTCTTGTTTCTAGTTGTTTTATTGTATCTTCTAAACATCAAAAATTAACAGGTATATAAATTAAATTATTTTTAATATTATCTATATTTAATAAATGTTTCGCTTTTTGAATAGAAACTGCTGAAGTAGAATCCAACGTTGATACATCTTTTATTTTTTCAAAGTTTTCGCAATAGTATTTGACTGCATTCAACTATATCCCCCATCTAGTAATTATTGGTTTTTGTCGAATTGTCGAAATATGCAGGAAAAAATGGAATTATTGAGAAAAATGTAAAAATATGTAAAATAAAATATAGTTCATTAGTCATTACATTGGAAATCGCTTGAAACGAATTTATCACTTACCTAAATTAATTTATCAAGTCACAGTAAAAATATGTA
This sequence comes from Sitobion miscanthi, assembly GCA_008086715.1. Lineage (NCBI taxonomy): Eukaryota > Metazoa > Arthropoda > Insecta > Hemiptera > Aphididae > Sitobion > Sitobion miscanthi. The sequence goes on from CM017804.1 coordinate 4,465,276, forward strand.
TTGAAATATAAATCCAAGCCCTAATTATAACTTAAAATAAGGGCGCACACTAGTTGCCTCCCGAAGTCAAAAAGGCCCATAATTTGTATACGAATTGCCTCCCGACTATATACGAGTTGCCTCCCGACGTACCCTAAATTTTATCATAAACGAAAAGGGTCTATTGTGCGTTTCACGAAATAAGAGACTCGATTCTAGCGCGACCGGTGGACAAACTTTTGAATTTCAGTGTCGATCAAACTTTTCATTTGCGCGGTAAATTTGAAATGATACGTACATATTAATATGCACGTAATAATAATTATTATTATAATAATTATAACAATAATAAAAATTATTACGTGCATCATTATTTAATATTTTTATATGTGAAAAAATATATTATTTACCAATATACATATTAATATTTTTATTAGGTTGGAAAATATTTATAAAAAAAAATACAAGGGTTATAACAAATAAAAAAAATTAGTTAATTAAAAATAATTAAAAGTCTTCGTCGTCATCTTCACTGTCGCTGGTTTCATCGGGGTTTATTGTTATTATTATTGGTTCTAAAATTTCGTCCCGTAAACCTTCTTTTATAAAGTCTGATTCCTGCAATTCTTCGCAGTGCTTGACACAACGCTTCCAATCTTCGACCGTAACCGAGTCTATGACTTCGTTCACCAGTTTTTCGACATCGGCAATTTTAAAAGTGGTGTTCAATTCGGCAACCTTATTTTTGATTTGAGCCCATATGAGCTCGATGGGATTATACTGACAGTGGTATGGCGGCAATCGTACAACCGAATGTCCCATTTGTAATGCAATGCCATCGAGTTCATATTCCTTTTCCTTGGGCGTTGCAGCTTTTACCCGTTCACGTAACTCACTCACAGTTTCTAGTGGAGAAAATCTATATTTTTATCGGATAACCAATGTTGGATATCAGATTTTTTCGCGTTTGACTTCGGGTAATTTACTGTTAAAGTGGAGTGGTATGACGCGTTGTCCATAACGATAATGGATGGTTCTTCCAAATGGTTCAACATTTTAACGAACCATTCTTTAAATATTGTCGAATTCATTTGAGTATGGTAGTCTACATTCGTACCAGATTGACAACGGAACACTAATTTTGAACCTGCTACAAATCCAAATGAACTTGACCCGGCATGGCAGATAATCAAACGACTACCTTTTCCAGTAGGCACCTTCAACCCTTCAGAATTTGTTTCGTTCTGCCATATATATCCACGAGTATGGTTTTGATTTACCCAGGTCTCGTCCAAATAAACGACAGGGCGAGTGTCATTATTTTGACGTAAATTACACATCGTTCTTAAAAATTTTACGCGCATTGCAACGATGTCATTTCTTTCCATAAGAAATTTTCTACCATCGTTACATTTCTTATATTTGAAATGTAACGACTTTAAAATTCGCCACATAGAAGTCTTGGATCCCTTATAGTCGGTTTTTTCTTGGTACTTACTCAGCAATTTAGTTGATGTAGGATACTCAAGATTGTCGTAGAACTCATGGATAGTTCTACGAACAATATCCGCATCAAAGTCGTCAATGTCCGTTGCATATTTAACTCGCTTATATTGTTTACGTGGAGAAGTAAACGAAGGATTTGAAGGGCCGGCCTCTGGTTCTGCATTCACGATCGATTTGTTACCTTCACTTGTTATTCTTTTTACTGTACTAAGACTGACTCCGCATGCTTCCGCAGTAACTGATTGAGGCAGGGAAAAATATTTCGCAACTTCGGGGTTCGTTTGGTCTTTTGACAATTTTTTAAAATAATTGTACACTTTAAAAATGGTGTCTTTTGTTTGCGAGTGAATATCAACACGTACCATTATTAAGAAAATAAACACTGTGGTTTTCAAATATCCGCGGGCTAATGGCAATCAGTAAAACAAAAACGATAACGGAACAACAATATTTACGGCTATAGCACGTTAATTAATTGTTAATCACAATGATATCAAAGTACAAAATAAACACGTGTGATGTGGTGTACACGTCAATAATATTATCATTAATCTGGTATCATTTTGTTATCAAAATAATCCAGTGGTGTATAAAACGGTGAAGCATATCAATAGCAGCAGCTGCAATCTGAATCATTAAACTCAACATAGTACGATTGTGGCTATGGGTATGCAGCTGCTGTCTGATCAGGTGTTCAATTTTCGCGCGCATTGTAGTACACATGTTGAGTAGCCCTAATAATTTTTGTCCACCAGTCGCGCTAGAATCGAGTCTCTTATTTCGTGAAACGCACAATAGTACTAGTTGCCTCCCATTAGTCAGGTTATAAATATAAAAGTGGTTCCAAACATTTTCAAACATCATGTATCAAAATAAGTTTGTAATTTCAAAGTCGTAATTTATGACTTTTCTTATACGATATTACTTTCGTATTTGATATTTGATACGATTATATTATCTATACAATTAACCATTAAGATAATAATATACTCTTTTGCAGGGGTCGGCAACCTTTTTGGTGTCAAGGGCCAAAAAATGAAAATAAATTTTTTCACGGGCCATAATTTGAATACACTTTATTTTATTTAAACGAAATATTGTAGTAATTTAAAATTTAATTTATTTAAGTACATCACTGTACCATAGAGTTACACGTACAAAAATTTGAAACACAGAATTGAGACGATTACACTTCACTAGAAAATCAATTCAGTAATACTAAGTCGTATTTCGTTTTGTATAATAAATTATTATCGATGTTTAACGAAACGTAGATAACGTGTACAATGTTTCTATACATAATATCTATTTTTGTTCAATAATTGTATAACTAACTTCTCGTGAGAAATCCCAATTTTTATCAGCAAAGATAACGTGCTGTATAATATTTTTAAACTAACTATAAATTATTATGGCGGGCCGCATAAAATTGCTACGCGGGCCGCATGCGGCCCATGGGCCGCGGGTTGCCGACCCCTGCTCTTTTGTGTAATGATAAGATATAATGCAAACCAGACCTTTATACCAGAACGTTTATAGTTGATTTCCAACACTCGTTCTCGTTGTACGATATTATTTTTACAAATATTTTTTAGAAACATTTTTAGAATGGATCAATGTGAAGTGCGAAATATACTTAGTGAAAAGGGCAAACGTGTTAAAATAATTAAAAGTTTTAAATTTAGTTTTCAAAAAAAGTTAGCCTTCAACAAAGAACGGTGGAATTGTACAACAAAAATATGTAAGGCTTTTTTAAAAGTAGATGAAAATGACAAAGTATTATTCAATGAAAGTAAGTTGATTCATAATAATCATGTAGCATTAACTGAACAAGTACTTAATAGGCAAGAAATTAGTAACTCTTTAAAAAGAAAAGCCGTCACTGAAACATTATTATGTGAAAGGCCTTCAAAGTCATTATATGCAGAATTAAGACACCATAAAATAGACACTATCACAACTACCGATGTATTATACATAAAAAAAAAATTACACCGAGCTCGTAGCTCAATTTTGCCGAACTTACCTAAAACGAGAAATGAAGTTCATAATGTTTTAGAAGAGATAGATATTATTTCTGAAAATAAACAATTTTTATTACACAATGATATAGAATCCGGAATTGTTTTATTTTCTACTAAAACTAATTTGAAATTTCTCGTAAAAATTGATACTCTATATGTAGATGGAACATTTCAATACTGCACCAAATTTATTTATTTATTAATTTATTTATTTACCATTCATGGATTTCTCAATAATTATTACATATCTCTTGCTTTTTTTTGTTAAAAGATAAAAGTGAATAAACATATACTAGTACATTTAATGTATTAAATACGTTGTGCTTAAAAATAGATAGTAATTTTAAGCCAAACATAATTTATATTGATTTTGAAAAAGCCATACACAATTCTATAACATGTATATGGCCAGATATTTCTATAAGAGGTTGTCGATTTCATCTTGGGCAAGCTTGGTGGCGTAAAATTCAGTTACTTGGATTAGCTTCGCAATACTCTAATGACGATTCGATAAGACAATATTTAACGTACATATTTGGCTTATCATTTTTGAACCCAGCGGAAGTTGGAGATATGTTTTCAATGGAACTAGCAGCCATACAGCCTTTAGATGATGAAATAACTTAATTTTCAGACTATTTAGTAGATACATATATATCAGAGGATTCAATTTTTCCACCTCATATATGGGCAGAAAAAAGTTCCAGCATTCATCGCACAACCAATGCATGCGAATCCTTCCATAGCAAATTTAATAGTTATTTTGAGTCTCCACATCCTAATATATTCAAATTTATTGACATTTTAAAATTAATTCAGACTGAGACTGTAATTTTAATACAAAGTTCTCATAAGCCTAAACTACATCATGGACGATTACAAATTAGAAACAAAATAATTTTCATTGATACCCAAATAAAAAAGCTAAATGAAAAAAAAAATCAAATTTTGAGTACTTACAAATATTGGCTAAAAAATACAAGCCTAAGCAATGTTATAAATAATGTTTTACCATTATATGCATATTATTTATTCATTTATTTATTTATTGGAATATACGGGCTAGGCCCTTTTTTACATAGAAAAAACAGGTAATAATATGGTTTACAAAGAAAGAAAAATAAATAGAAGATGGAAGAGAAAAAAAAACAAAAAAAAAAATTATAATAATAATAATAACAATAATATTAATAATATACATATGCATTTCAATACTAATAAATATGACAGAGCTAACTAAAAGAGAAAGTGGGGTCCAGATTGGCATTATGCATAATACGCCTTAAAGGCTCATTTAGTAAGTAGTTGGTGGAACAAAAAGAGACATGAAATGTAGTAATGGAGCGGGTGGAGCGTTGGGATACTTTAAAATTAATTAAGGATAGTAAAGTTGGGGAATCAACACTACCATCTAACAGTCCATTCAAGAACTTGCTACCCATAATGCGCCTGCGCTCTACCAGTGAGGCTAGATTAAGTTGAATAGCAACTGGGGAATAATCACGAGGTGGAGATTTAATGCCTAACAGGAAGCTTGCAAATCGCAAGAACCTACGCTGTACCCTTTCGACCTGGCAAGCATTGCCGGCAGTATGGGGATCCCAAAAAATGGCACCATATTCAATAATTGGCCGGACTAACGAACAGTATAAAACTTTCAATGACGAAGTTAGGTCAAGGTCCTTTGACAATCTCATTATTATACCCAACATTCTTAGGGCTTTGCAACAAGCCATTTCAATATGAAGGCCCGGGTCAAGGTTACTGGAGAGTTTGGACCCAAGATCCATTGTAAATCCATCACAGCGAGAAATTATTGATTCATGAATATGGTAGGAGAACGTTAATGGAGAGCGGGTTCTAGTAAACGTCATGGCTTTACACTTACCTAGATTCAGTGACAAACCTAATTTAACAAAAAGAGCAACAAATCTATCTAAATCACTTTGTAGTTTAAGACTGTCCTCAATGCAGTTTATTTTCATAAAAAGCTTGATGTAGTCCGCGAAACATAAAACTTGACAGTGATTTAGTGTTTTGCTAAGGCTGTTGATGAAGATGGAAAAGAGCATAGGGGACAGGTGTCCACCTTGGAGAACACCAAAGGGGGTAAAGAACACATTAGATTTAACATTGGGTAGTTTAACCCATTGGTATCTGTTATCTAGGTAGGATTTAAGCCAAGACAATAGCGGCTCACCAGTGCCACAATCTTTTAGAATTTTCACTAAGACAGCATGGTTCACGGTATCAAAGGCCTTATTAAAATCCGTGTAAATTACGTCCACCTGTGAATGATGTTGGAAAGCGTTGAAAATATAATTATGAAAAATTAGGGTGTTAGTGATAGTAGAACGACCAGGGCGGAAATCGTGTTGCTCTTCCATAATAATATTATTAAATGATCTAAGAATATCATTTTGGACCAATGACTCAAACATTTTGGCAATATGCGATAAAATTGAGATGGGTCTATAGTTGGAGACATCAGTTGGGCATCCGGACTTCAGAATTGGCGTTATAGATCCCAGTTTAAGAATGTGTGGAAAGATGCCTTCATCAAGTGATCGCCTAAGAAGAATCCAAAAGGGGTAAGATATAATGGATTTCAGCTTGGAAAGAAATACACCAGGTAGGCCATCCGAACCGACAGATAAGTTACAATGTAGTTCAGATAATTTTTGGTAGACATCATCTAAGCTTAAAGAGACGTTGTTGGCAGGTCAAAAGAGTAAATGTCTGGACTTTCAAAGTCATATGGAATCACCTTGGAAGAATAAACTGAGGAAAATTAGGAAGAAAACATCTCAGCTGACTCGTGCTCGTTACAAAAAGATGTGCCATTAAGAGAAACAACTTTAGGGGTATCCTTGTGATTGGATCTACTATTGTTCATGAATTGCCAGAATTTTTTTGGGTTACTTTTTAAGGAGCAATCTGCTTGTTTGGCATAGTCGAGAAAACATTTTTTTGAAAGGTATTTGAATTTAGCTCGGAGAAAGGAGAATTCTTTGTAGTCATGACTGCTTAGAGATGACTTGAATCTTACGTGGGCCGTTTTCTTTAACGCAACAATTTGTTTCAATTTATGGGAATACAGTTACCCCTCGTTATCCGCGGATTTTTAATCCGCGGTTTCGATTATCCGCGGTTGGGTCTTCGATAACATTTTATTTATACATACGATGAAATTTTATCTTTATTATACCCATACTTATAACAGATAAGCTACATAAAGTAAAGAGGTAAATAGAGACGACATAGAAGAAATGATGTTGAACTATGATCAGGAACTTACGTTGGAGGATCTAAAAGAAATTACCGAAACCCCGAACGAAGCAAAACAATCCGAGAATGATGAAGAGGAAGAAGAATCTGTGAAGCCGGATTTCTCCTCTAAATCAATCAAAGAGATTTTTTCATTAGCAAACCAACTAACTGAACAAGTTCTTATGATGGATCCACTCACTGAAAGAGCATTAAAGTTCAAAAGAGGAATCCAAGAATTGCTGGTGCCTTACGAAGAAGTTCGCAAAGACATAGAAAACAAAAGGAAACAAACATTACTTACAAATTTTTTTCATCCTTCTTAATATATTATGTATGTATAAATAATTAATAAATTATGTATATTAAAAAAATAAATACATAATAATTGTAAAATATATTAACCTTTTTGTGTAATAAAAATACAAATAAATAAAAATGTCTAATAAAAATTAAAAATTGTATGTAAATAAAACCTAACTTCCCGTTTACATTGCTTTATGGTCTCGTTATCCGCGGTTTCGATATCCGCGCAACTTTCCTGGAACCTAACCTCCACGGATAACGAGGGATTACTGTACCAAGGTGGATATGTTGATTTGCGGAATGTACACTTAGGGACGAAATCAAGTATAGATTGGTGTAGAGCGTCGTAAAAAGTGTTGAACGCCGCATCAATATCAAGAGGATGAAAGGTAGAATACCAGTCAAAAGATCCCAAGAAAGAACTGATTTTTAAATAATCTGCTTTATTAAAATTAAAAAATGATTGGCTACGGTCACATGGTATACTACTAGAACTATTGGACAGAGATATGCAAAGTGCTGGGTGATATGAATCTGTAGGAACAGTTGGTTCGAGTGATTTATTGACTATGAGAAATTTGTTGGAGGTAAACACAAGATCTAAAAGAGATCCATGGGCATTAAAAGAATTGTTCATTTGATAGAAGGAATGAGTTGCAAACAATTCGGGAATACAGGGAGCTCTAGTAGTTGAGGAGTAAGAATATAATAATCCACTATCGTCATTATTCCAAATAATTTCGGGGAAGTTATAGCCACCGCAAATAATAGTAGTATGGTTGATATATTTATTAATTAAATTATTTACTGAACTAGCATGGGATTCATACAGTTGAATGGACGATAAAGGAGGAATATATATACCACCAACTAAATAGCTTGAAATACCTATAGAGAAATTAACAAAAATCTGTTCGACATTTAAGCAGTTTGTTTTAATTAAATGAGATGAAATATCTTTACGAATGCCAATAAGAACACCACCACCCCCCCCCCCCCACCCGTAGACAGTTGCTTGTTAAAGAGCATCTGTCAAATCTATAAATATTGTAATTAATGAGACCAAGCTCACAATCTTAAAAGTTGGCACTTAACCATGTTTCTGTTAAAACAATAAAGGTATAATTAAAATCTGATACGTTACATTTAAAGCAGGTAAGTTTGGTTCGGAGTCCGCGACAGTTCTGGTAGAGGCCAATGATGGGGGCGGGACAGATTACTTGAGCTGTTGATTGATGGGAAGAGGAGGGTGGCTTACATCCCTGTTTTTTGAGACGGAAGGTCCAACTTTCGGCGAACCATTTTCAAACATAATCCTTAGACCAACCTCGCCATCCCTTATTCTGCAATCAAGCTCAGCGTGACAATCACACAACAGTTTGCGCTCAAGAACAGTTTTGTCTCTGACTAACCGAAAACCATCCAAAAATGTGGTGCCGGAATTCCTGGCTTGGTTGAACTGTGATAGGGCACTGGCCATCCACATAATGATCTGAAGTATTATCAAAAAAAGTAAATTATGAAATGCAATATTCTATCACATACTTTGTATAATTACAATATGTCAATTTATAAAAACCAGGTTAGCAGCAAGAATTCCAAATGTGACAGTACAAATTGAAGATTGTTCTGTGATTCAATTCTTTGTACCTAATCCAGACATTAAAGATTTAAATAATGTATTGGTGTTAGCATGTTTGTATGTATATTATGAAAATTCAAATCCGACTGAAAAGTACACAGTATGTAATAATGTTTAGAAATATATAAGAGTTATTAAAATAATTTTATAATACTATCATTACAAAATGCTGTCTGATACTAGATCATTATTTGAAATTAATTAATGATTTACCAATTATTTGTCCTCAGTTATCCAATATACATAAACATATCAGAGTTATAATGTGTATTCTACGGTTCTGTTTCATCGAAAAAGAAAATCTAAGAATGACACTACTTGAATTAGTCGATGAAAAATATTTGACGCTTAGTAGATACAATAGTTATACAATATACAACCCGAATAAATCAAAGGTCCATGACGCAAATAAAAATAATAGATAGCATCCAATAGTAAATGACATATTGATCATAACCAAAGAAACATACTTAACCTCAGCAATATTTTATAATGTAATTTTTTTTGTTTGTCTTAAAATATCTGCAATGGTTATGACATTTCAATTATGTATATAATTGTGTGTTTGTTTCAGCTTCCAACAACAATACACTCCGTGACTTCTGCTAAATATGAACCAGTCATTGATAAAACAATCCTCTATCAAAAATTTCAAAAAAAAGTTACCTTTATTAAAACATTTTTAAATTCAATTCTACAACAACATTTTAATAATATTAATTTTCATACAATAAACAAGATATATATGCAGAAAACAGATGAATATAAACGAGATTTAAAGAAGCTACTGCAGATACTAGCAAACGAGAAAACGGATTCATCGTTGTCAGAAGACGAACTCATATATTATATCGAACTTCATAAAAATTCGAAGATTGTCAAACAAACGTCTACAATTTAACCTTTCCAAACAGAATTAAACGGTTCAAAATTAAAGTTTTACCCCGAGCAATCAGAAATTCTTAAATATTTATATCATCATTATCCTTAAAATAATATATATTTGTTTTATTTACATGTCAATATAATGTATGCTTACTTTCAGGAAAAAAAAACCACAACTACCCCGATCGAGACCAGCACTCACGAAGTTGTTCGGAGACCTTAAGTCAGTGTATTGCCAAAGTTATAAAACATTGTTAACATTATATTGTAGTGTAGAGGTATCCGCGTATAGTTATACACCGATTTGACGTTTATTCGTACTTATTGCGGTAATGCGCTTCCTGTCGTCATCCATCATGATTGTTAATCTCCTAAGTACATTCACAGAATAGAAGACTACCTCCTCTTTCCAAGGACGTATTTTTTATAGCTGTAGGGTGGATGGTTATTTTTATATAATTTTTCAAAGTTGTAAAGTAGCACCATGAACCCAGTGCTTCCGTAAACGCATGGAACTCTTTATCAATCGCATACACATTATTACAACAGAAAAATGGCAAAAAATTTAGAATGGCATTGTCGTTGTCGTCGATCAACCCATCAATTTGTTGATGGTATGTATATAAATACTTCATAATTATAAACATTTTTACTACATAGTTCTATTTTTTTTTTATAGATGGCTTGTAATGTTTCAACTTCACACACTGTGACACTGAAAAATGAGAAGCAATAAGATTGAACTGCTCAAATTAATCATTATAAGTTACACGATTATACTTACTCAGAAAGAATATCAGGCGAGTTATATAACATCATAAAGCAGAAGATATGATCAATGCCTTGTATGGAGTTTGTGTGGCTAAGGATTTCATTAATTTTTAATGTGAACGGAAAAGTGACAGACAGAATTGTGGTTTTAAAAATATTTAGTGTCTTTAAGTTCGAAATGTATGAAGGTTTTTGAGTGTTGATGGGTATTTTCATTGATATTAAAAATTCTGAATAGTTTTTAAGTGCTTCGCTTCGTAATATGTCTATGGTCTGTTTTTTAAAGATAGCAATTTTTTTTCCCTATTTTTTTGTCTGTTTTTTCTAAAGAATATTTGGTGGAAATACTGTTAATAATTGTGGGGTCTGACAACAAAATACTTTCTTCCAGGCCATTTGACTCAACATACTTAAAAACATTGTTAATGTTCTTGTATCTTGTGAGTGTCTGTTAATAAATATTGTGTAATTATTGTTAATTGTGTGATTGTAAATATATTATTAAAATTGTTACATACATTTACATTTTTATTAATTAAATATTGAATTTTATTACACTTTGATGTTAAAATCAAATTAAATTGACCAACGCTGTTGATTCTACAGCCATGGCTGTTAATAAAATGCAATAAACTTGATGACAATAAGTGGCTATTGCTGTTGAACTTTAATACTGAAGCAGCAACCGTATCTACTACATTCTATCAAAAAGAAGAAAATACCATATAGTAATGATAATATTACAGTACTATATGTAAAAAAAAGCTTTTTTTTTGGTTTAAAAAAAATACATACCATTGAACGATCTCTAGGTAGTAAGCCTGAGTATGGCTTATCGAAATGCACATAACTTAGGTGTTGCAACAATGTTACATCAAATAAAAATTGTTCATCACAGAACGGACATCTAATGAAGATGAAGTCGTATTTTTCTTTCGTCACATCATAATGACGATCAATGTCATTTCCAACATTAACTAAAACAAAAATTTTAAAAAAGTCCTGGGCATTAGATGTTGCTCTGAAAGCTTAATACCGCAGGAGGTCCATATATTAGGCATCATGCGGCATCCGTATAGTATATTACAACTGGATAAATCTTACAAAATAACCGTCTTTCGTACAGCTACAAAAGTTACATCCCTGGAAAGGGTAGGTAGTCTGTTGTGTGGTTTACTATACAGAAAGTTAACACTTGCAAAAAATGACGTCAGAAAACGCATTACCGCAGAGAGTCCAAATGTATGGCATCATGCGTTTATCGTCATCGTGTGCTACTCTACAACTTTGAAAAATTATATAAAAATAACCATCCACTCTACAGCTATAAAAAATACGTCCTTGGACAGAGGAGGTAGTCTTCTATTCTGTGAATGTACTTAGGAGGTTAACAATCATGATGGATGGCGACAGGAAGCGCATTACCGCAGCAAGTACGAATAAACGTCAAATCGGTGTATAACTACCCACTATGCAATATTTTGTTCTAGCAATGTCAATAGGTTGTCATTTTGGAACATGTAACATCACAGATTGCGTTCCATATAAGTACGTTTAACATCCCTGTGATCTTATTTCTACCGCAATGATGTCTTTCACAAAACATCTTTTAAACGTCACTTTTCAACATCCATAGAACAGTTTAAAACAGCTATCCCTGTGATTGTAATTTTACCGCAGTGATGTATTTCATGAAACATCACTTTTTAACATCCGTATAACAGTTTAATACAACCGTAATATGCATAAAATGTTCCAATTTAAATAGGAACACATAGGATCATAAAATTTTAAATAAATTAACATCAATTTTGAAAAGTAATCATATTTTATTACAAACAAGTTCACAAAATATATTAAATGTATTTAGCATTATATCATAATTAAATAACTGCATGGCATAATGATGAATTGAATGCCAAGTCGCTTGATAATCTAGTAAAAAAACACTTGAATTTAATATTTTCTAAACTGATACAGAACATTTCAGACATCTGAGTAGTGTTAATTATATGTACACCAATTTTAAATGAAGATAGTGGAACAGTAGTTGATTCAGAATAGTTAAGGAACTGTTTGACAAGCAATTTAACAGGTTTTTTATAGGGTTGAACAATATGATGGACAGATACAATTGACCATCATTTAACATAATATTCTTATCTTTTTCTTTAAGAATATTTATTAAGATATTAGAAAATGGTAAAACCAATTTTTCATAAAGTATGTCGGTACTTTTAATAAGTTGAGAAAAAATGTTATGTCTTATTTCATTGTATAAAGCAGGGCTCTGAGAAAATAATTGAGGAGGAAGTTTGCCATATAATATGTTTTGTTTTTCTATTATTCTATTAAAGATTTCCTGTAGTGGGTATTTGATGGATTTTATTGATTTCTTAATGTCACCTAAGTAATTTTCATATTGAAAACAGCTAAAGTTATCTAGTGGACCATGTATGAGTACAAACATTGGTAAGTGAATTAAACTATGTACATTATACGTTATTAAATGAGAGCCATACAGAACTGAATAATTCCTGAAAAATTCTTTAAGAAATTGGAATGCTAAATCATTATATGTACAACAAGTATCAGCACACGTTAAAATTTTAATTGCATATACTAATAACAAAAAATTAAAATAAAATTGTTTTTTTAAGTTGCTTTTTAAGACTATCTGACCAGAATATAACAAAAATGTCCTTAGTTCTGTCGCTTTATAATATTCAATATCGTCCAATGGTCTTGGTAGGTGACAAAGCTCAGCTAGTACATACTGTTTTAAATTATTTAATTCAAAGTTTATCTTTTCTTTTTTCACCTTTTCTAATCGCACTTGTTTATTGCCTTTAACCCACATTTCTATTAACCGTTTAACGACACCCAGACATACATTGTGCATGTAATCTAATACAACAGTTTCTACTATATTAATTGGTAGGCGTATCAATGGACTGTCATCTTTGTGATAATCATCATCAGTCTTATTTCTAAAAGTCTCATTGGTCCTCAATGGTGTATCTAAACCAGGGTATGTCATACGGTGCTCAAGGTATGTCCCTTCTTCAGTGCAAGATGTACATCCAAAATAAGCATTATGACTTTTGACATTAAGTAAAAAGGCCTTTGCCGGAGCATCACAGGATATATTAGATATTTCCAAGGTAAATAATGTATCATTCACGGTTAAACCATTATCTATAATCTCTAGTAAATCAATAATAAATGGATTAAGGAATTCTTCAATCGAATGGGGTTTCTGAAACCCATGAAAAATGCCTATAGGAATCACATGATTTCGTAATTCTTTAAAATTAATAACTGAAATCAATATGGGCCACAGTTGGCTCTTGGAACTTTTGGCTATGGGAAGTCCATCAATATTTATGCCTATTTTTAAAATGTGAGGTGTGATATATACTTGTGCATTATGCTTGCTTAAAAAAGGTAGTAGCATATTTTTAATACCTAAATGTACATACGAGCCACCAGAAACCGCAACAATTTCATGATTTTTAGGTGTTTTCATCAATGTCCTCACATCTTTTGGGACTTCTAGGCCTTCACTTCGTAATATTTGAAGTAAACTATTACAACAATTATGTGATACTTTATATTTTACAATTAATGATCGTAATTTATTACTTAAACTTAAATTTTGTGTTGCATTATTTTCTATTGATGAAGGTGTGTTATTAGTTACTTGGAATTTATTATGGTTATCAACATAAGGGATGCAATAATTTGAAGCAATTGGTTGATCTAATGTTTTAGAACATTCAGCAACAGGAGTTATAATATCAACTGATGTTTGTAACCATGGTGTAACATTTTTAACACAACCTGTTACATTAAAACTACTTACAGTTGGTACTATCTTCATATTAATAGAATTTACTCTTTGGCTACACTTTTCAAATTTTTGTTGTTCAACTTTTAATAATTGTTTGAAATACTTTGATGATACAGCTGATATATCTTTCCTTTTTTTTTATAACAATCCTAATACCAAACAAATAAATAAAACATTATTAGATAAATAAGTAATAGGAATAGTTTAAAACAAATACTCAAGTCAAAATAATACATAAAATGAATAAATGTAATAAGAATTTAAGTCATATTTATATACATAGTATATACCTATATATGTACAGAAAAAGGTTGAATATGAATTATTGTATGCAAAGATATTCATTATTTATTATTTGATCTACCCAATCGAGTATTTCCGTGTCTTAACCAATTTGCTACAACTGTTTCATATTCAGAATCTGTCAATACATTGTTTGAATTTGCTTTAATTATCCCTGTTAACAATAATATCCACATATAAATCAAAAGCTAGATTATGCATGATCATGATTCATGACAGAAAATAATAATTATAATATATGAGTGTTGAATTATCTAAGTATATGATACTTTAACATATGATGCAAACTCAGTTACTTTTAACTAGCTTAATAATTTCGGAACTGCCTAAAGCAACAGATATATTCTTCCCACGAAAAGTCAAAGTGACTATAACAGCGAATTCATCAATAAATATCTTTTGTAATACTCTTGTTATATTATTTTTTGTTCCACACCCACCAATACTTCTAATAAATGATTCCTAAAATGATAATATAATTTTAGATACCAAAAACATGAGTTTAATCTGATAAATGTATCAAGAATAGTTCATCAGCAAAGCAAATACCAGTTTTGAAACAAAATCAAGATCATGAACAATTTTATCTTCAATAGATAAAAATTCTTCTTTTGTCTTCATTGGAAATAGTGATAACAAATCAGAATCAATGTATTGATTAGTTTTTGAAGAGTACCCTATATTATTATTTTTAGAATTGGATTCTAATACTTCAACTTTCGACAACAAACGATTCAACATAAAAGTATTAGCTACTAGTTCCTTTTGAATCTTTATTAGTGTTTCAGAAAGTGATTGATCTGTACTTATATTGTTATCTAGCCAATAAAAACAAGAATAATAATTGTCAAATAAAAAGTAAAAAAATAAATTATAATATTATTTTTACCAAAAACACGATCACTCTGTAATGAATTATATGAATTTGTAGCAATATAGGGTTTATAATGTGTTGTAGAGAAATTTGTGGTTGGTAGTGGATACATTAGCTGTTAACAATAAGATAATAGGTAGTAATATTGTGTTTATACAATAGAAATTAAAATAACAAGTATTTTAAGTACCTGATCTATGTTCCTGTTTGAGGAAAATTGATTATCGATTGAACCAGAAGTAGACGGGGTAGGATTTTGAACAGCTGGTAAAATGGATATTTGTTGATCATAATATATAGCTGGTACTGAAACATTGTTTACTTGCAACTCTGTGTAGTTTCTGCGCTCAAATTGTGTTTCAGAACAATTCGGGGTTTGTGGTGTAGAAATCAACTGTTAAAAATAAAACAAATGGTAATATATTAATGAGCAATAGAAGTTAAAATAACAAATATGTATTTTAAGTACCTGATCTATGTTTTTGTTTGATGAAAACTCATCATCATCAATTGAGCCGGGAGCAGATGTGGTAGGATTTTGATCAGCTGGCAGAACTGATATTTGTTGATTATAATATGTATCTGGTACTTTGTTTCCTTGCAACTCAGTATACTGTCTAGGTTCATAATATTCGCTTTAGATATGTTTTCTACTGTTTACAGGCATTATAGAGAAAGAACTTTCTGTAGAAGACCAAAATAGGCATTAAAAATATTTGGTACTTATAAAAGTAATAACTAAGAATCATTGCTATCAAATAAAAACAAAATACCTTCAACTTGACTTTCATCTGAAGATGAGCTTAGCAGACGTATCTTTTTTTTCTTGGGAGCTTCTTGTTCACTTTCTGTAACTGAGAACTCAATTTCCACTTGTTTGTGCCATGCCACTTTAAAATTCACTAAAAAAGAAGTAATTAAATATTAAAAATGAGTGATTAAGATTAATAAACATTTATTACCATATATTTTACCATCCAAAATTTTTACTTTGAATGATTTCCATGTATCATCTGGATCATCAGCCTTCATCAGTTCAACACTTGTCACTTTGAAGGGTGGCCATTGGCAATAATTAACTAATGAAATATTAGATCCATTCAAATCTTGAAGATTAAAATCTAGTTTAAGCCAATTAATAGGTACAACACTAAAGTCTTTACTTTCTTTGAATATGACAACTACCCATCGTTTTGAAGTTCGACCCTAATAGTACACAACCAAAAAATTAATTTTATATTTTTATATTATGTTACATTAATATTTGTATGAAGATAACTTTCTACAGTGTTGTAAAAATACTCAAAAAGTATTTAATTACCCAGCAAATATTGAAATACTGTTAAGAAAAAAGATATAAAATACTATACAAATATTTTAAAGTTTGAATATGTATTTAAGTATTTTACTAAGAAAACTTTCTGACTTTTTCTCATATAGGTAATTGCTGGTATTCTTGTCGCGGATATGGGGTATTTTATATAGTGTAAATGTAAACAATAATGCAGTTTATATATCTGTATATTTTTTTAATGATGTTTTACTACTTATTAGATAGGTACTTACCTAGAATATAATTTTTTTTTGTATTAAGAAATCTGAAATACATCCTAATTTCTAAATGTATGTATTTATTCATATATCAATTATAATATTCAATTAATATGATAGAGTACTGGGTTGATTGAAAAAACATTTTGGTGAGAGGAAATATTGTTAATATATTGGCGGACAGTCGTTATTATGCTTTGACGGACACACTTTTTTATATTAACTGAAATGTTTATGAATTAGTAACTACAGGTAACCATGATTTATTATAGTAATGTTTTTACATTTGGTTTTTGGGAAAGACAAAAGTGTACTATCATACCAACTATCTACCTATACTAATTATCATTACCTGTATTCAATACCTTCCACAGTTTCAGAAATGGTAAAAAATGTATAATAGTTTCAGTATAGGAACTTAATATATTTAATATTTAAAAAATAATATGTTTAAAAGTGTGCTTAATTGTTATTGGTAGTCATAGATAATAATTAGGTACCTAATAACTAATAAGTATTCAACTCAATTTTTGTTCCAACCATTCGGGGGCCAATGTAATAATTTTTTTTATTTTTTTTTATTTTCTACCCATTCTCAATATTGAGTATTCATTTGATTAATCACACCCTGAACATGAAACTTATTAAATATTAACTAGATGAAATGAAAATCACATAAAAAAAAATGTAATATTATTTACAAATTGTTTAAAATAATATTATAGTTAATAATCAACTACATGATATTAGAAGGTATAAGTAGTATATATTACTAATACAGTACCTATACACTACACACTTGCATCCAAAGATTAATAGGCGGTCAAGATAGTCGTATTTTTTCATTTTCTATTTCTTTATCAAATATCTTGTTGATGAGAGATTAATTAATACATTCAACAATGATGAAAAAAACAATAAAAAACAGATAATTGGGTCCATTAGTAAGACTCCAGAATTCATTGTGGGCAGTTGGTCCTTTAATTAGATACAATAGAGCATATTATTATGATGTATGTATGAAAAAACATGCAGTAGACAGCATTCGACAAGACTACTATATTATCATTTACACTATATAGGTAAATACCTAACTAATAAGTAGTCACATTGATTATAAATACTACTACTAATACTAATACTAGTACCTATACAATATAATGGATGCTAGTATCATTATGTTTGTAAAAAATACTTAAAACTTATAATTTTAAGAATCAATTACCTATATTTCATTTAACAGGATATAGTTGCTGTAGGTATAGATAGGTGTTTATTATATTATAATATTATTACCTTGTAAACTTACCTTAAGCAATTGCTTCTTTAAACTGTTTGAAGACATTGCAAATTTGTTGACCCCGTCGTACAAATCACAAACCACAATTAACTCACAAGTCAAAAAGAGAAAAATGAAAATGTGAAATACACAATACTATAATAACAATATAATGATAACTATGAAACTCCGCGTCTCCACGATCAGCACAGCTCACCAAAAAATTGTTGTTGTAGCTGCCAACGAGCTGATAATGACGTCATGGAAAAACCCTAATAACGTTATATAATTTCTAATAATAAAATAGGATTAGCAGAAGTACGTAGAATCACATCATCACCACCCCCATGGCCCCATTAAATACGATTATTAAACTACATATTATATAATAGGTGTATTAAATATAATGAGGATTTTTATCAACATCCCTAAAATGACTTAATATCATTGCAATGTGATGTTCCGAAAAAGTTAAGTTTGAACGTTGTAGATATGTTATAAAATTATAATTAGGTGACAATTAAAACAAGCCATCCTTAAAATGTCCTATTAACATAGCAATGTGATGTTCCGTATGCAACCCAAAACATACATCGAAGAGATGTTAGGCAACTTCGAATGTTTAGTGGGTATACGTCTTCGGGGGGGGGGGGGGATAAACATTTAAAAACAGTCGTTTTTCGTGTTTTTTGGCAGGAATACTTGGATTTTGGGCGGTCAGAGCCGTTTTTTTAGTCGTATTTTATAGACCACTTTGCCCCGAATCCAACGGCACCAATAGCGAGATGATCTGACTTTTGGTTGTGGAGTTATGATTTTTAGTTTATTTTTTGTACTTGGAAAATGAAGTGGGCGCGTGCATTTTTGATTTTTTTCCCCGTCGATCGGTACCGAACTCTCGAATCCAACTATTTGGCGTACGGGAAATGGAAAAAGCTCTATGGTCCGAGTACGTACGACCTTTAGTTCGTCCGTAAACTGCGTAACACAAAGTTGAAAAACGATTCACGTTATTATTCGTATAACCAGTCGTTTCCTTACAGAATACGTCTGCAATGGTATGCTAAACTATCAGGTTAAAAAATTATTAAAAATCAACCATCGACCCTACAGCTATAAAAAATACATCCCTGGAAAGAGTAGGTAGTCTGCTATCTTGTGAATACGTTTTCAGGGATAACATTTGAGCTGGTTAGCGATGAGGAGATAATTACCACAGAGAGTCCGAATGTATGGCATCATGCGGCAACCGTGTGCTACTCTAGCCGCTGATTCGGTAGTCATGAAAATGATTTTAACAGGACGAGCAGCATTGTCGCTACGAATTTTACCAAGACGAACCAGTTTCGTATTCAAAGGAATAGTATTCCCGAGAGATTCGAGAATATCAGTTATAGCCTGCCTGTCTTGAGTAATACGTTGTGGAATGCCCGTGGAAGCTGATTCCGGAACACCATAGGCAATAAGATTGAGGCGACATCTATCACGTTCAAAAGTTTCCTGCAGTATTTGTCCAACAACCGACTGAGGTTGTACAGTATGACGGGAAGACTCAAGGCTAGATACTTTGGTTTTTAGTGTATTAATTTCATTACGGAGCAAGGTATTTTCCGCCTTAATCTCGGTCAATTGAGTGCAAAGGTTAGTTAGCCCGCACTTTAAATCATCATATTGGGACGCTTGTAGAGCTGAAGAGACTTTACTGGAGGCTAGTATTTCAGATTTGAAGGACTTGAGAGCAATCATAAGGTCTTCATTAGAAATAGATGTAGATACAACGCGATGAGATGAGGCTTTGGTAGTTGTAAGTATCTTGAGTAAAATCTTCACATCTGCAACAACAATAATAATAATACTATTATGATATTTTTTTACAGTGGAAAATTAAAAAGCGACAACAAATTCACCTGCGTGGAAGGACTTTGCAAGCCTCACTTGCACACAATGCCAATGAGTGGCATATCCATTTTTGAATCATCACTCCAGGAAAATCATCTTTGAAACGCCTAGAAATAGAATTCCACTAGCTTATCATTGTGTTGCAACTGTCAGATGCAAACCTTATGACGTTTTCCAATGGTATTCCTTCTTTTCGTAATGAATTTAGTACTTCATATAAATACTTACCGCAGGAGCGCCTTCATTTGCATAATTACCATCTTTAAACAATTTAACTAAATCCCAAAATTTTGATTCTGTTTTATTTAGTTCACTATTAAAATAACGAATACATATATACAACGTTTTTAATGTTCCAACATCTGTGCTTTCGTATATTATGATGCTAAAATTCGTTTTTTTTATATAATTTACTAGATCTATTTTATGATTTTGACCAATTACATTTTTAACTATGTTAGTGCTTTTGGTTCTACCCAAATGAAAGCCTTGGGCAATCTTGGAATTTGGAAAAGCATCTTTCAAAACTTGAGTCAAATGATCCATACTATTGAACAATATATTATGTTCAGCTATAAATCCACATATTTTTAGTTCAGCTCTGTTTATTGCTTCGTCATTTTTCTTTATAGCTATTGTTGTAGAAAATAATCCTGTTTTCATACCAGTTATGGATTTTGCTGGGGTTATATGTTTCGAATTTCTCACGTACTTCTTTATAGCAGTCAATTCTGAAACCATTTGTATTCGGCAGTAACAACAATATGCTTTCAAATGGTTATCAGGTACAGACTCTAGCCAATTTTTAAATTCTTTAATTGTTCGCCATTTATTTCGAAACTTTTGTTTCTTATGACTTAGACTGCTCTCCTCTGGGTGCTTTTGAAGTTGATTCTATATCTGACATATCATACTCTGAATCCATTTAAGATTTTGAAATCATGTGATACTAGATGGTTATCGATTGAAACTGCTGTTGGGCGTATTTTGAAGCAACGGGTTGAGTTGAAAACTCTTTTTAGTATTGTGAGACAGAAGGATAAATTTTATACTGCTGAAATTTTGTTTAGAATGTATAATGACAATAACAATTAGTCATATCCCAATACTTTTAGAGATCCGGTTGGTTAACAAATCTTTTGAATCAAATAATGTTGATCCGTGTAAGTTATTAAGTGATTTAACATTGTAAGTACGTTCAGTGGCCAAACGTTTTGTAAATCCATACTGTAGAAAAGATCGACTATCAACCAACATGGATAATTATGTTATTCCTCAAATGGTTTTAGCAATGAATTTGAAGATCTCATTAAAAATACCAACAAAAAGGACCAAGAAGTTTTAAAAGATAGATCTCTTCTGGTATCAGTAAGAAATACTCTACAAGTTCTTAAGGAACCATTGACACCTTTGATGGAAATTTTTAAATATGATACACAGAATATGGAAAAAGTAAATCATCAGTGGAATAACTTAACTAGTATAAAATGGATTGAGCATATAAATACCACCAAATTTTGGAAAGGAGTTGATGATTATGTCGATGCTTCTGGAAATAATCCTTTTAATGATCTCTGTAAGCTAAGTAAGCGTATTCTTGTGCTTCCATGGTCAAATGCATACGTAGGATTATTCAGCCAAATTAACATCGTTAACACCATGTTGAGAAATCGTATGGGACTTGAATTATTAGATTCAATATTAACAATATGATCAGAACTTAAAATAAATAAAGTATGTTGTGCTGACTATAAGTTACCAGAAGAAGATTTAAAAAATATTCAAAAATTCTTCATATTATCGAACGACCACAACTATGAACATTGACCAACAATATAAGGACTTGGTAACTATATACGATTTAGTACACATTGATAATCCAATAATATTTTAATTTAAAGCAATTAATTTTACAATATCTAGTCAAAAATACTTATTAATTGTTTATGTGTATACTATATCATTCTCATGTACACATTTTAAACAATTTTGTATTATATTTATTTTGTTATACTTATTGCTTTGTTTTGTATTTTAATTTTAAGTTAGTCAAAGAAGACTGCATTATTTTTTACTTTTTTGCCATTTATCCTGTTACAACTTTGATTTGTATTTTTATTTTGAAATTAGTCAAAAGAGACTGACTGCATAACTATTTATTTATTTAATAAAAATTATAGTATTTATATATTATTATATGTGTTTTTAATTATTTTAATTGCACACAAATGGCAATTTCAACTATTTCTATAACGGTGCTAAATGCCTAATAAATTATATAATTTGTACTTAACCAAAATTTTTTTTGATTTGTAAATTATAATCTAGGCACTGGGCTGGTGCAAGTTTTTTTTTAGCTACTCTAGCATATTTGGAAGGGAAAAATAAATAGCATATAGAGTAAAACTTTCGTTAACGGTCACCTCTATAAGACGGACACCTCTATGTAACGGTCAATTTTTTTGGTCCCGTCGAGTATTATCCTAGTGTTATCCACCCTCTGTAGGACGGGCACCTCTAAATAGCGGTCATTATTTATAGTCCCTTCGGTGACCGTTATATGGAAGTTCTACTGTACTAGCTTTTTTTTTTTAATGTGGTTTTTGCATATTTTAGGTTTTATTTTATGGCAACACTGGTGCAGATATGTAGCTTCGGCGCCTGTACTTTGTACTGGTCGTCATTGCGTACCGTATCAAACGAACCCATTTGCTTGAGGATGATACGCCGAAGTCATTCTTTGCTTGGTAGCAGTTAAGCGAAAGAATTCTGATATGAGTTTGTTGAGAAATTATCTTCCTTCATCAGTAATATAATTGAAAGACAGTCATGTCTACAGATTATATCATCGTACAGGAAGCGAGCAACTGATTCTGCACTTTTATCGGGAAGTACTCTTGCTTCAGACCGCTTTGAAAAATAATCGATTTCTACTACAACATAGTTGTTATCGACTACTGGAAGTGTCATAATATCAACACCGATTTGTTTGAAAACTTGGTTAGGTACTGAAACCGATTGTAGATCAGGAATAACATTTAATGTTGCAACGTTTGCTTTTTGGCAGGCATCACACTGCTCTCACATCATTCAACATTGACGGCCAAAATTATCGCATTTCTAAAAGCTTTTGTGTGGCGCCGCGACCATGATGTGAAGACAAAGCCGATGCTTCCAAAGAACTATCAGCACCATCATGTACCAATTTAATGATTTGTGTTCGTTTTTCTGGAGTAATTATTACTTTGGCCATCGTCATTTTGTAATAAAGAATTCCATATTTTACTACAAATGGTCGACAACATCTCCTGAAGTTTACTCGGTTTCCCATATCAGGAATACTAGCTGGATAAACACTGTACTCCAAGTAAGCCATTTTAAATTTACGCGAGTGTTTTTATGTTGTTGGGGTTTATCAGCCTTAGCTGCAGCTGTAAAGCACATTTCCCATGGTCAAATCATATTTTATCCATAGGTCAATGACAATAATACATGTAGAAGCATATACCTATCTAATTTATACTTTCTTTTTTTTTGGGGTGGAGGGGGGGGCAAAAGTATAACATTTCTATCATTGAATTTTAATATACATATAATAGGGCTCGTAAGTTCTAGCAAATGCATATTTTTCTTGGTTCGTCTTAGAATATCCAAAGTAAGATATAATTATTATTGTTTTTACCAAGTCTGATATTTTTAATAATGAATAAAGTATAAACATTATCTATTTATGTGGAACTGTTTGGTGAAGTTTATGAACCACTACTTAATTCTATATGGGAGGCAATTAGTGTGAACATTTTTGGGAGGTAAGTCGTATATAATTATGAACTACCTGGTCATCGGAGGCAACTAACCTAAGATAGATGTGGCGATGATGTACCCGGTTTTGAAAACAAAAATTAATTTTGGGCTGTTTTTTTCAGCCATAACCACTATATATTATGTACTGAAAGTTTTAAAAATTAAAAAATAAATCCTAATGTCAGTATTTAAAAAAACGATATTTATCTATACACGAACAAATATAATACATTTTTTTTTAATATGAAATAGTTATTAATTTATTAGTTGTCATTGTTCTTAATTAAGTTATCTTTTTAATATTGAATACAGAAAACTATTACATTTTGGAATATAAATGGATTTATTTTGAATAAAAAATAAAATCATTAATCACCAATAGTAATTTGAATCTATTATATTATTATCAAATATAGGTATTTTAAATTAGAAAGCAAACATAATATGTTGAGACTATAAGTACTAATATAATTAGTACCAGTCCGTTCTAAATGTATTTTAATAGGTAATTCATAAATCATAAAACCAATATTATTATTGATTTAACTTTTTATTCATTAATAAACATTTCATCAAATCATAAATATTTTAATTTGAATACGTCAATTTTATATTAATATAGGGGTATAGGACATTATATATTTATATGCATTTATAAATTAAATGTACATAAATATTAATAAACTACAGATACCAAAAATATAAAATAGGTACAATCTGTATAATTGTAATAAATATTTGTAATTGCATACCAATACTTAGATACTGAAACACTTTTACAGTTTTACGCATAAGTATTTAGAATACTGTTAATACGTTTACGCATTTGTATATTCATTTGGTTACATTATGATTATGTTGTCTAACTTATCAATAAAAAATGTTCTTGTGTATTAGTGTATACCGTATACCAAATGCATTAAGAATATTTAAGACTACCTATAAACGAATTAAATCATAAAATTGGCTTACCTTTTAGATTACTATTGCAGATAGACAGATAGTATTGATTTTGATAATATAATATTTAAATACGAGTCACGACAGTTGTACGAGTACGACCATAGATTAGTACACTTGTACACTGAACGTCGGTCGTCAGACATTTGACAATCGTGTATATTATTATAAATAATTTAATAAACAAGAGATAAGGGATAAAGTTATAAATTAAAATAATATTTCAATCATAGACCTAAGTTAATAGATCTATGATTTCGATGACGCCGGTGTGCGGGTATGCAATTACAAAAATAGACACACACACGGGTATCTGGTCACAGCACAGAGACAATTTAGTATTTACTAATAATGAAAAATAATATTTAATATCTACACAAAAATAGTTTTTATGTAAATAGTAAACATTTAATTGTATCTGGTGTACCCAAACATGTTGCATTTAGGGTCTACAACTGTACCCAAATGTATTAAGACTTAAGGCCGTACTATACTATGCGACTATGCCATATTGTCCATATTATATTGTCTTATTATAATATACTAGCTGATCCCGTGCACTTCATTACCCGTTAAATGTACAAACTGTATATGACTCAAACTTTGTTCAATGCGTTATTTAATATTCGGTGTATGATGTTCTAGATTTATCTTAACTTTTCTGTTGCCCGGAATAAAAATAACCCCGTGCTGTTGTACGCAAGTGTATGATTTAACTCTAAAGTATCAAAGTTATACCAAGTTTGTCGCTTTTACTTAATTCCACATACGGTGGATTAATATAATCAATTAATACAAAATTCTAACATAACCTAACCGTACTAAAATCCGACGAATAAAAAAAAAACAAATTTAATCCCAGAGGTCTAATCTATACACAAACATTCATTTATGTACAGGGTCTGTCAGAACAAACGCATGTTTTTCGAAATAATACTACACTAAAAGTAATTTCTGTAAAATAATTTTTATTTCATCAAAAATGTAGAAACATATGCAATTTTTTTTTACTGTAACAAAATTTAGGTTTTAAAAATAATGTCAGTCATATGGCGCCCTTGAGCCGCAATGCAGGAATGCAGGCGCTCCCGAAACGAGTCCATCGCGTCAGTCAGCGTCTGTCCCGGAACTTCACCCACAACTCGTGTGATCTCGTCCTTTAATTCATCTAGGGTTTGTGGCTTGTATTGATAGACTTTTGATTTTAAGTGACCCCACAAAAAAAAATCACACAATGACAAGTCAGGGGAGCGAGGGGGCCACGGAACGTCACCAAAGCGTGAAATGAGACGTCCGGGGAATTTTTGGCGAAGAACCTCCATTGAGGCACGAGCTGTGTGTGATGTTGCCCCGTCTTGTTGAAACCACACTTTTCTAATACTGACAAGTCGTCGTTGAAGCTCAGGAAAAAAAAATTGGGTCAGCATTTCGATGTAACGTTCTGAATTTACAGTGGTCGTTTGTCCGTTGTCCTCGAAAAAATAAGGGCCAATAATTTGCGTTGCACCTATTGCACACCAAACTGTGACTTTTGGAGTATGCAGAGGTTCCTCATGCAACTGTTGTGGATTTACTGGGGACCAGTAGCGACAATTTTGCTTATTCACATAACCATTTAAGTAGAAATGAGCCTCGTCACTCATGAACAAAACCATGTTGTCATTATTGTCAATAATTTCAATCATGAGCTGAGAAAAATTAATACGCTGTGTATTTAATACACAAAAAAATTGCATATGTTTCTACATTTTTTGATGAAATAAAAATTATTTTATAGAAATTACTTTTAGTGTAGTATTATTTCGAAAAACATGCGTTTGTTCTGAAAGACCCTGTATATGTATTGACAAAAATAATAATACAAATCAACAAACATGCCCGATTAACCAATAGCAACCAATATATAATACACACTATTATTATTTTTTCTGGACAATCCTTATCACTTAGGGGTATGAAAAATAGACAGTAGTTGATTCTCAGACCTACTGAATATGCATATTAAATTTCATAAAAATCGGTCAAGCTGTTTCAGAGGAGTATGGTAACTAACATTGTGACACAAGACATTTATATATTAGATTAGTATGTTGCAATATAAAAGGTAGATACCTCTAATTTACTGTTAAATTGTACGTAGAGTTGATTCATCTGTAATTATATTGAATTATATTTCTTAATGATCTGAAAACATCATTCAAATAATGATTTTTAATATTACAATATATTATGAGAATATTTTGAGAATTATTAATTTTATATTATCTTCATATTATTATTTCGCTAATTCGCTGGCCAAAGTATAAAGTAATATATTAATTGGAATATTCTCAAATTATGTTTTTGGCTTTTTTGTAAACAAAATTAAATATTTTTATTGCAATAATATTAAAATATTTTAGACTGTATTTTCTTATCAGGTTAATATACTTAAGTAATAAGTATTATACAAATATTACAATGGAGCTATCAGCTACCTATGTGATGTTGCACTGGCAGCTGGCTGGTAAAATAAATATAAAATAAACAAATAATACGACATAGGCAAACATTATAAGTACATTTTTAAATTGATCGATATCTATTTAATAATCCATTAGCAAATGGCAACGAGGCAACGATAAAAAACTACGGTCGTTTGACGCGTAATCGAATGAAATATTTTACTGAATTAATATAAATTGATTCGTTTCACAATAACAAATATCCCACGTTTATCCATAATAACTAAGTATGATAAATCATAAAATATTAACAGAATAAAAATGTATAACAAAGTGTGGTGCATTAACTATTTATTTATTATATATTACAATACACATTTACTATATTATATTTGCCTTTAAAAGAAAATACGAGTAAATAGATAATTCACACGATCATTATTATTGACAGTATTTACATTACTGACAGAATAGTCCTCAAACAGTTAGAACAAATTAGTAACTCAGTGTCTCAGTATTTTTTTTTTTTACTGTCAACAGTACCTAGTGAGCCAGTTCAGATCGATTTTTGATCCTGTAAATTAGTTAATTAGTTTGAATAATATAAATATTTTTACATTAACAAAAATAGACAAGCAAAAGGCGTGTATTGCAATTATGAATGCTTTTTCTATTCCAAAAAAAATCAGGCAATACGTAAACGGTGGATAAAATAATGAATTGCTAAACGAAAAGAGTACACTAACGAGTTTTATTTAAACCGTTGCACTTGTTTTATTTTTTTTAATTGTTAATTCGAATTTTGATATAAAATTAGTAAAATGTCAAACGAAAAAAAAATTAAATCTAAATCAGTTACAGATTACCAAAAGGCTGCTATGATTGATTTTTTTTAAAAGTCAAGATGAATTATCAAAATGGAAACATTCGTCAACTTTTAGTTTTTACAAAAGCTGCGAAGCATCAATGGGAAGAATTATCGGGCGTATTAAATTCAAGTCAAGCCCCTATAAAATACTGAAAGTCCTGGAGCCGATTAAGTATACTATTTAATTTAAATTTAAAATTAGTTCACTTAGTTAACTTTTAAACACCCATTTTTCATATAGTTGTAACACTTATTGTATAATACATAAATAATAGTTATTTAATTAATAGGTTTACATGTTTTAATAGTTAACAACAGATAAATTATACCTAGTTACCTACGTAATTTATTTAGCAATACATTTTTATTTTATGCATTTAAATATTGGCTTTTTTCAAGTTTATGTATAGGTACCTATTTATATTTTTTGGTACATACCTATTAGCGATTAATGTATTTTACATTTACATCAATGCTTTAAATTACTTGAGATTTATTATAAACAGTAGTACAGTACACAATATAAAGTATTAAAGTAATAATATACGTACATATATTATTAATATTCAATGTTTAAAGTGACACAAGGAATATATTTAACAGTAAAAAAAACTTACTTATTTTTAATTCAATCAATAAATAATATTTAATTTAATGTAGCCTGTTCTCATATTCATAAACCTAATTTTTGATTAAAACATAAAAAATATTATTTATGATAACACTGGACAGATATTTAAAAATACGTAATATTATTCATAATTTTCTTAAATTATTACGTGAACGTCAAGACAAAATACAGGAATTATAGGTAGGGTCAATATAATATTGCTCCGCTTAGAATCTAAAAAAGTTTGTACATTTTGAAATTAAAATATTTTTTATGACTGGGTTTACAACATGACTTAACAAAACTAATGAGATTTCTTGAATTTAATGATATAAAATCATTGAATACGAAAAACTATCCTGAGGATATTTTATGATGTTATTGTAGTGAAAGTAATTTACTTTACTATTAAGCATTAGTAGGTTAAATATATTTTTACCGAACAAATTTGAAAATGTCACTGTTTATATAAAATATAATAATATAGGTACTAACTATAAAAGTTACAACCCATACAGCAAATTTATGATTTGATATTAGCTTGATATTGGGTTAATGTAAGTATTAAGATATTTCGCTTGGTGATATCCTTATAACATTATAGCAATAGTTTAAAATAAATATCCCACTCTTTTTATTACAGTGTTGTTATAATGAAATTGAGATGTTTAAAAGTATTTATTGAAATTATAACTCACAGATATTATTGATGTGATATTAGAATAATATGCATTACTTTTTATCAATATGATATTATTTCTATATTACAATTGAGATATTTAATAATATTTATTGGCATTATAACAAACAAATATTACTATATTCGATATTAGAATGATGTCTATTTTTTCATATCTCTAGATGTTAATTCTATATAAAAATTGAGATACTTAAAAGTATTTATTGATATTATAACAAAAATATATTATTAATGCGACATTAAGACTATTATATTAAATATTAGTATATACTATGAAAGTTTCAATAATGGATATATTGTTGGCAAAAGTTAAATAACCACCTAATTTAACCATAAAGTCATAAAATTCGAGCTATCGAGGTTCCACTATATTAATATTTATGTATATTATAATATAATATCAAAAGATGTTTGTAAGAGACAGCGGTAATATTGTTTGAAAATAAAAATAGCGATGATTTTACTATGCTTGAAACTTCTCCTTTATTTATAACTATACGTCAAATCGATGAACCAAAAACAGTGTGTGTCAACTAACTATTAGTCGAATCAACGAATAACCATTTACGTTTATTGCTAACTACCTAGTAGTCGATTCGACAATGTGTACCTTATGCCGGGTTTATACGGGTCGATCGCGGTCGAACGACTTACGCCGTGCGACGAAATCGAAAGCAAACTGAACGTGTAAACTCATTTTCGACTTAGTCGCACGGCTAAGTGATTCGATTCGATTAAGGTCGAAAAGAAGTCTACTTTTTTGGTCGATTTCAACAATTTAATCATCGTTGCATGACTATAATCGGTTATTACACAGTAATAATAATATATTATAATAGGTATATTCATTATTCTTATATAATAAGTTCAAAATAGGTAGATATATTGAGTAAAATATTTATAAAACTAGAAATGTCTACTGCTTGAGTTATAAATAAAACTGAACATATATACTATATAGTTTATAAATAATAATAAATATTATTATTACATTATTCCTTCGTGTAAATAAAAATACTAGTAAGATAAGAATATTGAAATTGAAATATTTTACTACGGTTATTCTTGTTATTTTATTTCGTCGCCTCGTCGCGCGTCGGTGTTGTTCGTTTAACCAACCTACTATATTACATAGTATATTACGTACACTTTCATTCATAGATCTTCAATAATTATTGAATTTATTATACAGGTTAGTACATATTTTATTTTATTTTTATATTTTATACATAATTTAAATTATAAAATCAATCACAGTGCTTACTTCAGCAGTTAGGGTACTAGTACAATACTATGTTTAAACGGCAGACACTGTGAATAATATTTTTACCAAGCAACATTATCTTTATTATAAACTAATAATTATTATTAATACTTAATTATTATCTTTTTTTATTATTAGTATAAGTATTTTCATATATTCATTTAGTACTTTACCTTAATAATTTATTCAATTTCGTATACAAATCGCTTTAACAGGAGTTGGTCGGGACACGGGTGTTTCAGGTACTACCTACACCCCTCTGTGCAATATTCAATCTCTGAGATGTAACATAGTGATCCCATTGAGTCATGAGAGGTTATGTTTATGTACTCAATGACCATCTTGAGATGTCTCTAGGACGCTTAATGCCCAGTCCCGCGAAGTTACTGCATGCGATGTCACAAAACAATGTTCTATGTTACGTAACATTGTAACATCCGTAGGTAATCAGGTCGAGGTACACGGGACTAACCATTTACCTCGCACTAACTTCTCATAGAGTTCACATGCAAAGTCAATGTCCAGGAAAAAAAAGTTAAAAAAAGACGTGTGGTGCGCGGATATTTTCGCTGGACACGGATTCGAACCAACTACCCCTACTCTAACAGACCTACGCCTAACCTACTGGGACACCTACTAAGATAATAATTAGAAGCAATATGTCATATTTAGACTATAATGTTATAGACTTAAGTCTAGTTAAAAGGGTGAGCAGGAGGGCCATTGCCCCGGGCCCACAACGGATGTTAAGCAATAGTGGGTTAGGTTAATTTCAAATTTATTAATATGTATTAACGTTTCCTATATGCTATATTAATATATCGATAGTGGATTATTTGTTATCATTATTATTATTATAGTATCGTAATATCGACAATGTCATCTATTTTTAGCAGGACGATAATAATAAGGAAATGAGATTTATAAGAATACCTGAGTAAGGTGAATACCATCGATTACGAATAGTTATTACTCACTAACACTAATCAAACAAATTGTATTAACGTTGTTTTTCTACGAAAACAATAAAATTATTTTAGTCTTGTACAGTTTTTAATTGAAGTCACTATTAACGTTTAAAAGTGGTTACTTTTAGTATTTTGTTTTACAAATATAACTTATAAGTATTGAAATTTGTAGTAAATTTGTAATATCAAAATCGAATACGAGTGGCTGTAAAAAGGTGTTCAAAAAAAAAAAAGAAGGATGATTTTTTAATGACACCCGCGTGCAATAAAATAACTGGATTTTTTTCTCTTGATAAACCAATTACAAATTTTATAGTTACAGATCATAGTACTACCTATTTCAAATGAAAATATAAACAATGAAACTAATATTAATTGTAAGTACCTACTTTTGAATATTACCTAGAATAATGAACACATAATATGATGTACAATAATATTTATAATTTATTATTTTTTTTTGTTCAAACACTTACATTTTATAAAAATTATTTAAATAGTTAAGTATAATATACCTATACCTATAAAGAAAAAATATTTTATCTGAAATATATTTAATCGAGGGTCACCAATATTTTGATTATGTTCATAGGCCCCTAATATTGTTTGGCCCTGGGCCCAAAATTATCTTATTCCGGGCTTGGTTAAAGTCATGCATTTAGTATAATATTTCATTTTAAAGAATGATTAGAAAGGGAACTTTTTAATTAACCTTTATGAACAACTGGAGCTTTATTCTCGATCTATTCGTCTTTATTAATTTTCTTAACATAATATGTTACTTTCAATTTACAATTGAGTACCTAAATTATTATAATTAACTATTAAGTATAGTATAGGTTGTTAATATAGATAACAATAGTTAACAAAACAAATTACTTACATATTTTTTTTTTCAAATACATAATTATTTTTAAATAAACTACACTTTAGTAAAAATTGTAACTAATTTATTTTAATACCCATCTATTACACATGAACATAAATTAATTTACTCTGGATGTTAATGTATTCATAAATAATTTGTCCTTTTTGTTGAATAGTTAAATAATAAGTATTCCAACAATCGGCTAGGTAAAAAGAAAGTCACTTTTAATGTAGGTAATGTAAATATTTATAAATTTACTTCATAAAAGAAATATTTTATCAAAATTCTTATATTATACATAGGTAGGTAGACGTGCGTGAAGTTGGCACCACAACTTTGTGCTACAAACTTCTAACCTCAGCAAATATTTTGCAAATCATTTGCTAAAATTTGCTAAGCAATTTTTAAAATTTGCATACATCCTCAATCCCCGCAAAAATATTTTTTCTCTTGGTGGTGCCAATTTCACGCTGGCACCACAACTTTGTGCTACAAACTTTTGACCTCAGCAAATATTTTGCAAATCATTTGCTAAAATTTGCTAAGCAATTTTTAAAATTTGCATACACCCTCAATCCCCGCAAAAACATTTTTTCTCTTGGTGGTGCCAATTCCACGCTGGCACCACAACTTTGTGCTACAAACTTCTGACCTCAGCAAATATTTTGCAAATCATTTGCTAAAATTTGCTAAGCAATTTTTAAAATTTGCATACACCCTCAATCCCCGCAAAAACATTTTTTCTCTTGGTGGTGCCAATTTCACGCTGGCACCACAACTTTGTGCTACAAACTTCTGACCTCAGCAAATATTTTGCAAATCATTTGCTAAAATTTGCATACTTGCTCAATTACTAATTTTATAAATATTTTAACAAGGTATATAATATCATTTAACAATTTATTACTGTATGTTGAAAAATGATTATAACAATGTTGTTGAATTGATAATTAAGATATTAACTATGAATCAACTTTGAAAAACATAATTAAGAAGAAGTAACTTTTTTGTATAAAATAAAAATATTCAAAAACTTTCTTTTTTTAAAATATGAATTACAATTTACATTATTATAATAATAAAATATTAACTTATTACAAACAATTTGAATTTTATAATTAATTTTGAATATAAACAAGAAGATGAGGACATATTTCTAATTTTTCAAAGTTTTTAACTATAGTGATTTTCTTAAATAGATCATTATGCATTTCCCACTTGTTATTTGATCGTCTAATGTATGCAACGTAATGATTGGTACTATAACCAACAGCACCATAAAATGTATAACTGAAAAAACAATTATACTTTAAAAAATAATAATAAAGTTATTTCAAATATTACATACCTTGTGTCGTTTACTTTTATATTAACAGGAAAATTGTCCAATGTAAATTTACTTTGATTAGCATAGATATCGGTTTCAATGAACAAATGATTTTGGAGATGTCTAAATGATGTTATGACCTCATTACAGACAGTGCATTCATATTCTTTTGAATATGTATACTTGCTTAGACTGCATTCCAAGGACTTAAAGCCATCTGTTAGACTTAAAATTATTGATGGACAAGATATTATTTTCGAATAATTTACGCAATTAACATTTGAACAAGAAATATATTCTTTTGCTGATGGTTCATTTTTTAAAAGACTTGTTATTATAAATATGACATTACATTCTGTGTTTATAAGTTTAATGTCTGTAATTCCGGTGTTTTCTGTGAAAATAGTTTTCAATAAAGTACCTCGATCACAGTACGATTTTATTGAAGTACCATTGACGGCCAAATTTTTGCAAAATTTTAAAAAAGAGTTTTCGCTATCATTAATAAATTGTTTGTAACGAAGATTATCAATATATGCCATTGTAATTATTGCTGATACCGAGTCAAATGGACATGTATTATGAATCAAATATTTGTGTTTGCCAATTTTTACGGGAGTAGTAGAGTTTCCATTAATCAACAAACTTTCTGCTGTTGAACGAGTAACTCGAGTATTCAGAATCCTGTCAATTTCGGGTGCGGATTGCATATATTTTGTACTTCTTTTCTTTTTAAGCGGAGTATTTATAATTTTATATGTTAGTTGATTGTCATTCCCTTGACCACGCCAGTTTTCTGTAGCATCTAACGATGAAGCCGAATCATTACTTTTATCATCAACATTTGAGAAATGTTTAAAGGACGAAGATTTGTCAGAGTCATAATTAATTGATTTTTGTTTTGATGTACTCGAGTCACTTGAATTACTGTCCTCATTTGATAAGTGATTGAGTGATGATTGAATTATTGAAGATAATTTTTGTTGACTACTAGTTATTAAATTATTTGGATTAACAGATGGAGTTGATTGTTTTTGACAATGTTGTACATTTTCATTAGAATTTCTTAATTGTGAACTTCTTAATAGTTTTGCATTTGACTCAATACTTTTTAAGTGGGTTATTATAAATTTATCTGCTTTCATAGGCCGAACGTGATTTTTAAGAATTTGGGTTTTGAGTTCTTTAAAATCGTTTTCAACGACAGCTGAACTTGCAATGGGATATGGAGATTTAAATTTAAATTTCATGACATTAGTCCATAATGGAAAATCATTACATAACCGTAATACATGTTTGGTTATGTCTGGCAAAAAATAAGCAGATAAACGATTACCTTTCGTCAATGCATTTGATTTACTATTCTCATAGATATTTTTTATATGATTAGCTATTCCACTAAATTCATGATTTTCAATCTCATTTTCTATCACTAGATTATCGTCTATACACTCCATACCACATACCTCTTCATCTTCAACTTCATAAGGTTCAATTTCTGGCAATCCTTTAATTTTATTCAAAATAAATTCTCTTTTTAATTCTGATGGTGTTTTAGTATCTTCATTGTCAATACACCAGCCATCTGTTTCACTTAGCATAACAGTAAATAACGCTTCCAAAATGGAATTAAAATCGAGTAAAGATTCGCATGACAGAAGCAGCCGTAATGAACGAACGTAAAACTCTTTTAGATTTTTATTTTTTATTCCAACTAAACATTTTAGTCTGCAAAATATTTTTATAATGTGTGCGACATCAATGCGGATATAACAAGGAGGCAATTTTTCATCGTGGCCAATTAATACCTTAAAACAATTATCATTATATGCGTGTAGACTGTTACCATTACAAAAAGCTCTGGATATTGCTCCAAGTAAAGCCTTCGAAAAGTCACATACAACTTCATTTGGGCTTTTAATACCACATTTCATCCATTGCCCTAACCAATAAAAAATTGTCAAAGTATCGTGCTTTTCTGATAACATTTGAGTGACTGGAAGATGTCCAACACTTGAAGTCACGACGGCCTCGTACAAAAAAATATGACCAGATAATAAATTTAATGATGTACGTGTTAATTTCTTTAATAAACCACCGGTCGCATCAATTGAGAGTTTGCAATATTTTTTTGAAACATCTTTATATATTATACTTTGATAATTACTCCAATAGTGAACTATAAATGGAGAGATACTTACACTATGTATTGAGCCAGAGTATTTTGAGTTGAATTGAAATTCTAAAAGAGATTTTATTGGGCATTTGTCAGTTATTTCTAATTTTTTGTTTACTGATTCCTCTTTGACTTTACGTAAGACATGTGTATCATAAAGGTTTGGAGGAGAAAAACGACCAAACTCCATATCCGTTACATTTTCTCTTCTCCAATTACAAGCAAGATTCGTTTCTAAATATCTCCCTATTATTTTTCTTTTATCACCTTTTAGCGGTCTTTTAGTAGTGTGTTGTGATTCATGGCCTTTTGTATTTTTAGTTAAAACAGATATTTTAAGTGGTTCCCCTTCAACAGGTTGTTTATCACACCAACCTTTTAGAACAGCACTACAATCTTTGCATTTGGCTTGAAATGTTAAATAATGTTTACTTCTATTTGTATCTAAATTAACGTAAGATTTTTTGTAAATAAAATTACATGGCAACATATGTTCTTTTATAAATCTGTCATTAATTACATCAACCCAAGCGTTTGGTTTTAATGTCATGTATTTCCTTTTTTTGTTATTATTTTTATAAAAAGTGACTTCTGGATAAATTGTTCTAAATTCATCATACGGCAAATCAAACTTAAAAACCATTTCTTCAGAACACATAGATGACAGAGATTTTAGAGATTCAAAAGATTTTAGGGATTCATTACAATCGTCATACGATGATATTGAAGAGTTAAAGTTAGTATTCAGATCGAAACCAAGAGAAAGTTTTAATTTTTTTTGCCAGTCATATCTATTGTGATACACATCTAAATATATACTGATGGGCGTTTTTTTTCCTCCAACTGCAAATGAAAGATCTCTCCAGACATCTGCAGTAGATGATTTTAAGTCACAATTTTCATTGAAAATATCATGTTTTTTGCTTTCAAGAATTTCAAAAAATTCGTTTTTATCAACCAACGGTTTTCTTCTCTTTTATTAGTAACCTAAAAGGAAATAGATTTTCATATATTACAAAACCTTAAGCCATTACTAAAATTGTCCGTAAAACAATTTCTAGCTTTAAAGACCATAATATTGTAAAAAAAATTATTTTTATAAGATTCAATACTTTATACTAAAACTTAATTTTCTATTTAACATTGAATTACATACTATTATTCATCTTATTTTCATATTTAAGTAATTAATTTAGGTATTTTAAACATAATTTCAATATAAAAGGCATATAGATATCTACTAAAGTGCATTTATAGTTCACAGCGTCCTGAGAAATCACAGTGGGACAGGCCTATCCAATATATTATAATAATTTAAATTAAACATGTTATATGTTTAAAAATGTTTTTTATAAATTCTTTTAAAACTTAAAAACAAAATAGGTACCACATTTAATAACTATTTAAATTATTTGTGTAATAAGTAATAACAACTAATTATATTGAA
Organism: Sitobion miscanthi; assembly: GCA_008086715.1. Classification (NCBI taxonomy): domain Eukaryota; kingdom Metazoa; phylum Arthropoda; class Insecta; order Hemiptera; family Aphididae; genus Sitobion; species Sitobion miscanthi. Next base: position 4,502,851 of record CM017804.1, read on the forward strand.
TTTTAATTCAAAATTATTTTTGTTTTATTGATAATTTAACAGTCCAATTTCTATATTATTATTATTATTAATTAATAATTATTATTATAGTTTTATTTAAATGGTTAATACAAATTACCCAATTATTTATTTATTTCAAAAATGCATTCACGTACCTATAGTATATTAGTATATTATATAGAAGCATAGGCATGTACTATACCAATAGTGAAATAAATGACGTTTCAATATTTCATATGATATATTTTTAAGTAGGTAAATCAATAATCACATCATTGTCTGTTGTGTTATTATGAGAACCTACTATCTACTAACTATTGATTGAAAAAAAACTTACAACTAATATTAATTAATAATTAATTACTTTATAAAATATCATAATACAATATTCAATTTATTTCAGTTTTCTTTAATTTCTTTATTAAGTCTTGACAAGATTATAAATAGGTAGGTACATAACAAATTAGAATTGACCTATCAATATTTAACAAAAAGTAAAACAATACAATACATTTTTAAGTTGAATAATAAACTGATAACTAATAAGTCCAAAAACATTAAGTAATAAAATTTAAAAAAAATTATAATAATAACAACTTTTGTAGTTTTGTCAGATAATACACTATTTTTGTTCTATCGTTGTACCCAAGCGAGTTCTATGTGTAATTTCCCATTGTCCTTTCAAAGTAAATTATTATAACATTTTTTTTTTTTTTAAACATGTTTAAAACATGTTCAAAACAACAGATATGAATAAAAAAAACTGTTTTTTTGTTTAAAATGAAAAAAACTGTTTTTTTCCAAACCCTGCCACAAATTACTAACTAGATTCACTGTCCTACCAGAAAACATGCTGACTAACTAGTTAGTTTTAATTCATAATAACTTTATAACTTTTATAACTATTAATAGATGTTTAACACTTTAAAATTTAATATAATAAAAAAATAAAATGTGTTAAATTTTTTTATAACTAGCCAATAGGTACCTTCTGTAAATAAAATAATAGTATAATATAAGTACAAATTACTGGCAATATATAATGTTTGTATTGGGGCTTTCATAATTGTTGCACCCCTAAGATTTGAACTCTAGTTGCGCCACTGCTGATATTCCAAGAAATTAAGGTTATTACCTACCTATTTGATACATTTCATCAGATTGTCAGTTGACAGTTGTTCAATTAAATTTTTTATTCATCACCAATAATTCAAGTTAGTTACCTACTTACCTACTTAATAATTAATTAATGTAGGTAATACATTACATTTGAACAAATGATTTTTTTAATTTATACTTTAAATTAAAAAAAGAAAACTAGTTTTGTTTCCCAAAAATGTTTAACATTACCTTTATTATTATATATTTTATTATGATAATAAATACTTTTAGCTTTTTCAATCAATATGTAAAAATAAATTTCTGAATGTATTATACTTAGAAATTAATGAAGCAGGTACTATTTTGATTTATAATTTTTTTAGCGCACATTTGATAAAATGATTCCTTTTGTTATCTATGGTTTTAATTTATGGTTAAAATAATTACATTTTTGATACATTTTTTTAATAGACTTAATTATACATAAACAAACTGTGTTCAGAAAAGTTGTAACATCATTAGGTACTAGGTACCTACTTAATAAATTATACAAATTTAAATTTAAATTATCAAAACCAAGTACAGACAAAACTTTATTTATATTATTACCATCAGGTACTATACTGCAAAGGATCTCCAACATTTAAGTTAATAAATACAATTGTCTAAAATAGAGAAATTGTAGAAAAACATATGAATGAATATTAGTTGGTAAAATTCTTAAGCGAAAAAAAGCAGAAGTACCTATTTGATGGTCTCGATAATCGTCACATTATTAATGCATGAATAAAACCCAAAACCAGCAAACATATTTACATACCTAATTAATGACTTTTAGATTAGGAATTGCTTTTCATGATATCAATATTGAAATCACCACAAATAATATAATTTCTAAAATCAGAAGTCTATGTCAAATAATTATTTAAAGAAGATAAAAATGAATCAATATTATTAACAGGGGGGTCTATAACATTAATATTAAAAATTACTTCAATGGAATTAACATTAGAAATTAAGTTAGTACAAACATTTAACGTACCTATTATTAATGAAAAGAGTAACACCATAAAACTTATTATTTACTCCAATAGAATTAAAAGATTGATAACCTTGGTTTCCCATACAATTGTCTTCTATACTTGCCACTTGGTAAGACTTACATTACACAAAATGTGAAGGTACGGACATTGTAAAATATATAAATTTATGGAAAATTTTCTGTTAATTGTCTGTTTAGTTAACCATCATAGTCCCGACAGTAAGGGTTAATCGAGTTTCTACTGTAGATTCTATGATATTAATCTTGGTATTGAAATTTGATTCAATACAACCTTACCGTAGAACAATGGTGGATGAACACCATAATATAAATTATAAATGGTATAACAAATTAAATAATTAAGTATCATGTAATAAGCTATTTAATTGCAATTAGTATTTAGTACCTATAATTAATTATAATATAACAGTTATTGATAATGTAAAATAATAATTAACTTTGTTTAAATAACTTACTTTGCTAGCCATAATGTTATAATAATATGTAGTGTGTAAGAACTTTTCACTGATAAAAAAAATTGTAAAAAATGTAAAAACAAAATATGCCTGGTTATAACTGCAGTTTGTATCATTAAAGTAGGTACCTACGCACAAATGGCAAGATAACTATAAAATAAATCAAATAATTATTTTAACAGCAAAATATTCCGTAGAAAATACAGTCAAATATTGTGTACAATGATTTGTTTATGATAAATACTCGTATGGTGTAAATTTGAATATCTAAAATTAAATGTACCTATAGACGACGTGCATTTTATTAAACACAGCGCTACAGCAGTGTAGTGGACAAATATTGAACTTGTGAGGAGGATATACAATAATCTTCTCTTAGTAAGTGTTTACGATTTTTCCCGCGAGGATAGACAACTTTCATGTCGTTTTTTCACCCCGGGCAATCAGAACGTTATCGCCTTTTTCTTATCAATTTAGTCGATTTTTGAGAATAGATAAAAAACGCTTGATTGAATAAAAAAATCAATACTTCATTAAAATAAAAAAGTAATAGTTGAATAAACAAAATTAAAAAAAAAAGCATAGTTTAATAAAAAATATAAATTTAATAAAAAATCTCAATTGAAATAAAAAGCCTAGTAATATAAAAAAAATAAAAAAAAAATTTGAATAAAAAAATTTGACAAGGATAAAAAATCGTATTTGAAATAGAAAGCCTAGTTTAATAAAAAAAATATAAAAAATAATAAAAAAAATTCACGTGGTAGTGGATGATAGACTTCCACCGAGGTGCGTGAAGTTGGCCGCACAATGTCAATATTTTGGCTCCAAATTTTGTAAATAATTTGTAAGCATGAATTTAGAATTTGTAAGTCATCCCTTCCTTAATAATCCCTAAAAGGCAGTTGGCCATGCTATGTCAAGCTTTTCGAACTTTGACTGTGCCAAATCGTCAAGGGAAATTTGTAAGTATTTGTAAGCATGAATTTAAAATTTTTAAGTCATCCCTTCCTTTTTTTTGCCAAAAAGAAGTTGGTCAAAAATTAATAAAAAGCCTGGTTAAATTTTAAAAAGATCTTAATAGGATAAAAAACTTAGAGAATAAAAAAATCAGCTAAATAAAAATTGATATCAAATAAAATGTTATTTCAATAAAAAAAAGTTTAGTTAAATTAAAAAACCCTAGTAGAAAAAACATTTAAAAAAAACATCTAAAAAACCTAAATAAAATAAAAAGTCAGTTGAATAAAAAAATGTTATTTAATAAAAAATCGAAAATTATTAAAAAAAAGCCTAGTTGAATTAAAAAATTATCTCAATAGGACAAAAAATCTTATATTTATATTATATTATTATTTTAATATATAGATCTCATAATTTTTTTAAATTTAACTTGGCTCCTTTTATTAATATTTGATTCTTTATTAAACATCCATTTTTTATTCAACTGACTTTTTGTCCTATTTGGGTTTTTTTAGATGTTTTTTTCTACTAGGGTTTTTTATTTTAACTAAACTTTTTTATTGAAATAACATTTTATTGGATATTCATTTTTATTTAGCTGATTTTTTTATTTTATTAAAATTTTTTATCCTATTAAGATATTTTTTAAATTTAACTAGGCTTTTTTATTAATTTTTGACCAACTTCTTTTTGGGAAAAAATAAGGAAGGGATGACTTACAAATTCTAAATTCGTGCTTAAAAATACTTACAAATGACTTACAAATTATTTACATAATTTGGAGCCAAAATGTTGACATTGTGCGGCCAACTTCACGGACCTATTCCACCGGGAAATCATATTTTCCGTAGAATTGGTGATGTTGCAAATCAGTTGCAAAATACTGGGACTGGTTTGAAGTCAATAGCTCAAAGTGGGGGTGTCAACTTCACGAACGTCCAACTTGGAAATTCGATTCCGGCGTAACCACGAGATTGCAAATTTTTTCACAAAGGTTGCCTAAAATTGCAAATTAGTTGCTAAATTATGAAAAAAGTTTGAGGTCGATAGGACCTCCACCACATCGGTGGGGCTGCGTGAAATTTTTCCCACCAAGAGAATAAATGTTTTTGCGGGGATTGAGGGTGTATGCAAATTTTAAAAATTGCTTAGCAAATTTTAGCAAATGATTTGCAAAATATTTGCTGAGGTCAGAAGCTTGTAGCACAAAGTTGTGGTGCCAGCGTGAAATTGGCACCACCAAGAGAAAAAATGCTTTTGCGGGGATTGAGGGTGTATGCAAATTTTAAAAATTGCTTAGCAAATTTTAGCAAATGATTTGCAAAATATTTGCTGAGGTCAGAAGTTTGTAGCACAAAGTTGTGGTGCCAGCGTGAAATTGGCACCACCAAGAGAAAAAATGTTTTTGCGGGGATTGAGGGTGTATGCAAATTTTAAAAATTGCTTAGCAAATTTTAGCAAATGATTTGCAAAATATTTGCTGAGGTTAGAAGTTTGTAGCACAAAGTTGTGGTGCCAACTTCACGCACGTGGTAGGTAGTAGGTTATATATTCATGTTTACATAATAAAATTGAAAATTAAAATTCTTGATAAATATAAACAAACAAAATTGTTGAAATCTAGTACAATTAAAAAAACAAAGAAAATAATTGAACAGTTTCATGAATTAATGCTATAGCAACAAGCTTACCATTACCTATCGGTACTACAAAACACTTATGTTGTAAAACGCCTATATCGATTAAAATTAAAGCATTAGGAAGAACTTTGTTAATATAAAATATTTTTATAATATCTGAAGATACAGGACTTTGGAACATTGTACAGTGGTGGTATTTAACTACTTCAATTTTAATTTGTCCACATGTATACTTAATGATTTTATTCACTTTTACTATGTCATGATTTTTTAAAAAGAAAAACATGTCTTTATTATTCTTTGAACTCACAACAAAGTTCTCTAGTATTACTTGTTCATATAAAGTTTCAGTTAATGAATTATTTTTAGATGAATCATAATTTAATTCGTTTTTAAGAATAGGGTAATTAAGAGGTATATTATAAGGCTGACTATTAATTTTCTCCATAATACGGTTATAGGTATCTTGGAGTGGGTGTTTGGAATTTTTACTAATCATTTTTACAAATTGTAAGTAGTTTTCGTATTTAAAAGCACTAAAAGCGTCCAAGGGACCATGAATTAAAACAAAATTGGTTATGTGAAGTAAACCATGGACATTGTAACCAACATATTCTCTACCATAATAATTGGGATAGTCAAAAACAAATTGTTTTAATAAGTTTTTAGCCATGTTATTAAGGATAAAACATGTTTCTGAAGAAAGTAAAATTCGAACAGCACAACTTAACAGCATGAAGTGTTCATAGAGTGTTTTTTTTAATCACCCTTTCAACACAATAGGCCCAGTATAAATTAAAAATGTTCTAAATTCTGTAGCCTTCCAAAATTCACACTCTTTTAATGTTCTAGGAAGGCGACTAAATTCACTTGGTAAATATAATTTCAAGTTAATTAATTCTTCAGATATAGTTTCAGGATCAACTAAACGAACAGTTTTTTTTCCTTTAACCCAAAATAAAATTAATTTTTTCATTACACCTAAACATATATTATGCATGTATTCCAAAACTACAACTGATGTTAGTCTATGTTCATCTATGTTACTAGATGTTTACTGGTACTAAAAGTCTAAAACTAAAAGTTTATAATACAAATTTTAATGTTAAAAAATTATGGGTACAATATCTGCAGGTACTTACAGCTATCATCATCAAAAGTAGGTTTTTCTATGTTCTTTCTTTTTTTTGTCTGTTCTTTTACTATTTCAGTGTTTTCAGATTCAGATGCTGTTGCCGATATAAAAATCTCTTTTTCCTTAATAGCTGCTTCTTCATAAGTATCTAAGAATTGTAAATTAGTTACATCCATTATCATTAGGATATAATTTGTTAATTGTATTATATTTTTTAAATTTGGTTTTTGCAATTCATTTTTGTATTAATGGGTCATAAAAGTTACGATTTTAATACCTATTTATTGTTGTGCCTACTTAAACTACACATTTTTATTTTCATCTTCCTGAAGTTCAAATTATTTTTAATTAAAATTAATAAAAAAAGCTTAGTTACTCAATATTTTATTAATTAATACTTACTAAAAGACTGTGTGATAATTTTCACCGGGAACGTTGGCCAATCTTTTTCAGGTTCCTTAAAAGATGATTTCATTTTGGAAATATTTCCATTTTTAGGCCATTTGCAAAAGTATGTATTCCCACATTCTATTAACCAATTATTAGGTATAACAGAATATTTGTTCTCTTTACCAAAATATCCAACTACCCACTGTAAAACATAAGGAACATACACAAATAGTTGATACAATTCTTGCAATTAATTCACATAAATCCATTAATTATGTATTATAATTATAATAAAACACACCAGCTAGGTATAACAAAATGTGCTAAATTTAATGATAACACATGCAATTTTATGATCATAGAATCTAAAAACATTTAATCTAGGTAATCATATATTTTATAATATATCTACTTATTATGACATTATTTTATTTATATTTATTATATTTATATTAATTGAATAATTATAATAGTTATTATATTGTATGCCATTAATTTTAATCTTATAGGTTTACTTATTGAAATTTATTTAGTTTAATTGTTTTATTGATCTATTATAGAGTTAATCCCGTAAAATGTCTTAATATGACTCTGATAGCATTTTATAATGATATTATAGTGTTATAATAATACTTTTAGTCAATCATTTGCTATCAGGGGAATGACATTTATTTTTATTTATTATATTAAAATTATATTAATTATAATAATAATGATTCTATTTGAGTATGTATTGTAGTTTATCATCTTATGATATTTACATTTAAGAAAACCAAATATTATCTAAATTGATTTTAAAGGTTTAGTAACTGTCACCAAACAATTATTAATTTTGGATAAGATTTTTTTATAAAAACCCATCACGAAATACAAAATATGTGTATAGTCAAAACTCAGTTCATAGTAGTTATAGTTGACTGTTGTTCGATATTTTAAAGTCTATCTTATAACTTATACTGTTTTAAATTATTTACATTTTTTGTATGTTTGTTATTTTTCAACTCACTTTTTATCTATAAAGACAATAATTGATTTTTGAACCATTTTCATGAAGGTAAGAAATATTGATTTTATTAAGAGGACGGCACACCCGCTGTGTTTTCTCATATAGGTACCAAATTTTTGTTCGCCAGTTTCAATAGTGCGCTATTAGTTTTGATATTTTAGAGAATCGACTTATCATCAAACTTATGTTTATCAACGTTACCCGAGTTATCTCGCAGGTTTTTTACTATATATTTATTTTTATGTAAATAATGACTATTTTCAATTATTAATTTTTTACATAATCATAAATTATAATTCATTTAAAAATTAAAATATCGTAAGAAACCAACTAGAGAACACATATAATGTTGTTATTTAAAAGTTTGATAATAAGTCAATTCACTCTTATATGAAAACTGACAGTACCCTATTGAAACTATCGAACGAAAAATTATTTTACATATATAAGATGGAAACCACACATGTAGATGTGATGTCCACGTAAGGTGATATTTTAATCCGTTTTTCGTTGGATATACCTAATAATATGGTATGTTTTGTAAAAAAATGTATTTTTCATTAAGATTTTTTTTTAAATTGTTTGCTTAGTATCATAAAAGTATGTACCTATATCGTTTATACGTTTTTGGGTAGGTATTTTAGCGCTTTACAATTTTAATGTTTAATGCTATTGTAGGTAATAATATTTAATGGTAAAATAAAATTATAAACTGTAAGTTATTTTTTGAAGACATTTTTTACTTGATGTAAAAACTATAGAACTTAAAGGTCAGGTTTTGTCAAAATTTGAACTTTAAATGCTTATGCAAATAATCTTGCCTATAGAATTCTAATATTTTAAAATTAAAAAAATTAAATTAAATCAATAAAATAATTCAGTTACCTACCTACTTTACTCGTAACTCAAATAAAATTATAATGATATTTATTTATTCTTCAATCAATAAAGTTAAATAAAAAATAATGGATGTATTAAATTTGAATTCAAGAATATACATTGTAGGAATACGAAAAACATTCTGAGCAACGATCGTCTATCAGCCTATAATTTTTTACAAGTATATTTTATATTATTGTGAATAAATTATATACATTCTATTTACGTGGAACCTTGTCTTAAATTTTTAATCCTTAGCTATAAAATTTGAACATTTTATAAATGTTTAACTACAAAATAATTATTAAATTTTAAATTTGATAAATTTTGTCAAAATTCAAACTTAAAATCCTTATAAAAAGATGTGCCTCTGAATTTTTAATATTTTTCAACTGCTATTGTAACAATATATCAAGAGAATTGCATTCAATTTTCACTATTTTTTACCCAACAAATTTACAGAAAAATAAACTAAAAGAATTAAAAACTGACTATATCCGTTAATAGCTCAAAAAGAGTCATAATATTTTAAAAATTTTATGGTGTATAGTAAATGAAAACATAAACATTCAGTAAATTTTTCTTGTATCTAAAGTCATTCGTTTTTTAATTACAACAAAATAAAAAAATCGTTACATGAGATATCGAGTGAATATCCAATATTGTAAAAATATGATCTTCAAACGCTCATAAAATTTAATTTGACTTGCTTGTTGACTTTTTTTTTTGATTAAGGAAGAAAAACTTATGAATAATTTTGTAATATATTTTCAAATCTTAGATTTCAAAAGAAAATTTTTTTTGAATTCTCAAAAATAATTCAAAATAATTTGCTTATTTTCGTGATTTTTCAGTATTTTGTCAAGATTTGAACTTTAAATGCTTATAAATAAAAACTGTGACTAAGGATTCTTAATTTTTTTCATCTGCCTTTGAAACAATAACCTAGGAGCCTTCTATTAAATTTTCAAGCTTTTTTAACCAACAAATAACATTTTATTGGTGTTTATAGAAAAAAAAAACTAAAAAAAATGGAAACTGAAAATGTCCGTAAACAACTCATAATAAGTCAAAATATTTGGAAAATGTTATGGTGTATAGAAAATTCTAATATAAACATTCAGTCAAAATTGCATGTACCTACGCTCATTTGTTTAAGGTTACACCAAAAAACAAAATCGATTTTCTCGAAACAGATTTTGCGTAAAATTCCGTTTTTCCTTAATTTTTCTTCGTTTTTGAAAACTACTGTGAAATTTACTTTGACCTCCAAAGTACCAACTAGATTCACTTTCCTATCAGAAAAGTTACTGCTTAAGAAAATCCAAGCACTTTTACTGTCCTAAAAGGTGATGACAGACACAAAAAAAACATAAATTAAAAAAAAAAAAAAACACATCGTTGTAAAATCAATATATTTATCGTTCCGCTCAGGATCTAAAATAATATAATTATTTGGTTTGATTCCATCATTGATTAAAGACTTAAGTATATAAGTACCTAAAGTAATTAATGATTATACTTACATTTATTTAAAAATTATAAGAATTTTTTTGAATAAGTATGTTATTTGTTAGCTTTAAAAAAAATATGAGGTATAATAATTAATTGTATATGAAAAAAAAGTAACTGAATTTTAACTAAGTTAAGTTACTTTTATTTTCTAATCAAATTAACTTAACAAATTAAAAAAAAAAAATTGTAAACTTCACCAGTCTTGGACTATAAAGTTAACATTCATCGCAATACTTAATCCAAAATAAAAAAATGTAAAAATGAACTATCCAACAATAGCAAAATAAAATATTAAATTATATTTACTTACCTTAATAAAAATTGTAATGAGAGCCGGTTGATGCTCAATATAGACACACAAACTATTATTGTATAAAGTATAAACACAGAATAAAAAAAAAATTGTAAAAAAGTTTTATAAAAAAGCAAATATACACAAAGTCATGAAGCATGTAACTCAAAGATAGCCAATAAATGAGAGTTGATTTTTTATGGGGATTGACTTATAGATTTTCACATCGATGAATACAATTAATAATATTCATATATACATAGTAATTAGTAATGAAGCAATGAAATTAAAAATAATTATATATTTATTTTATTAAATTACTTAGATAATATAATATATAACATGAAAGATAAAATGAATAAAAAATTATAGCTGCAGCTCGTCCCGTCAATATATACCGGTGGCCGTGGAATCCCATCCCGTTTCTGCAATAATTTATATTTTTCGTAATTTTTTAACAAAAAGATAGGGTATAATAAACTTTCACTTTGGATTAAGTTTCATAAGTTTTAATTTATTTTTGAATAACGACAGCTCGTCCCATCTAAAATTTGGACTATATTTCAGCGCATGAGTCGGTGAAATTACGTTCCGTTTCTGCAATAATTTATATTTTATCGTAACTTTTTTACCAAAAGATAGGGTGTAAGATACTCAAATTTTTTACATACGTTTTATAAAATTTAAATTGTTTTTAAATTAACTGTGGCTTGACCCGTCTACAATTTGGACTATATTTCAGTACCTGTGGTATGAAAATCCTGTTTTGTTTCTGCAATTGCTTTGATAATTTTCATAGTAAAAATTTTGGTTAAATCTACTTTAATCTTGTAGTAAATTTCAAATCATTTGGGGCTTAACTGCATTTCACCAGATGCTTGGACTATAGCTGGACAAGTATGTCATGTTTTTACAATGATATTTATTTTTTTAACTAATTTTGGTACATAGGTTAATAAGTTAATATAGTCTATGTATTTAATGTACATTTTAAATAATAAATTTAATAATGTAATAATATAACGGAATATTATATTTAAATAATTTAATAAGTATTTTATGTGTACAAGGATAACGATATTTTAGGCCAGTTCGTTCAGGCCACACTGTTTTTCTTATCATCGTGGGGAATGGAATTGGTCCCGTTCCGTCCCGGGTTTTAGTATTACCCCTATTTAAAATATAAAAAAATATCTAATACAAATAGGTTATAGGTACCTATAATTCATTATTATTTTGTACCACATAATTTATTTATTTGTTTATAATAATATGTGTATTGTGTAATAAAGTCAATTTTTACTGAATTTATAGTGAATTTTCGATCAATTTTTTGAAATCTGACCGAACTAACTTGGTTACACACGCAACTCGGCAACTCGCAACGAAAAAAGTACCAACGCATTCGACCTAGATAATGATTTTCGTGATCGGAAACACCGATTATAATATATAACCCAAAAGTACCAACAAAATTATTACTATCGTTATTCGTCGTTTATGTATCTAATTTTGATAAAATTTGAAATTAAAATATCTTTAAAAAAAACAACTGTGTTTATTGAATGAGAAGCACAAAGGTTTTTATAATTTTAATAGGTACTCGAAAATTAAAACTTTGTCCCTCAATGTACTAACTACATTTTCTTTCCTATCAGAAAAGGTATTGAAATTGAAAATTGAAGCTCCAAAAGGTAATGACGGGAAAATCAACATTTAAAAATTTAAAAAAAAACACGTTGTAGAAAAATATAAACTTACTTTTCATTTTTACTAATCGACAGAAGAAGAATCGCTATTCTATAAATTATATATGTATTTCAAAATTAATTTAAACTGAAATAATATTCTTTAATTTTGTCCTTCTTACTTTGTCTGTTGTTATCATCAAAGCAGATATATTTCCCGGATCTTTTTACGTCTAGATAAAACCACCTTTCCTCCATTTTTTTAAATTATCCATTATAAATTATAATGAAAAACCAAATTGCACTATGCAGTTGATGAATGAAAATTCAAGTTCATACCTCGATGAGTAATGACTAGTGGTGGGTAGTTACTGCTGTATTCGGTACAATGTAACGATTACATTGGTGGAACGAGTACATTTATCGTTTCACGTTCGTTCCATCGGTACATTCGGTACAAAGTTTCCAACTACAAAATGGTCCCCTACCGTCACTGTCCGGGTACCGAATACCGATTACCGACAGTGGTCGAATAGTAACGAGTTGTCACGATAATTATACGTCTATGTTGTCTCGGTTTCGGGTTTACTATTTACTTTACTCTATCTGCTGCTGTTGTTGTGTAGTTGTGTTGATATTTGTTGATAATCGTTGGGAGAGGGTGGTGGTGGAGGTGGACACTGGACAGTGAATGCTATAATTATAGATATAATGCAAAATCATATGAGTACGATAATAATTTTATTGTCTTTTTATTTTGATCATGAGGTTTAAATAATATTTGAAGTAAAATTATTTTTAGATTATTGTGTAGTGTATACACGTTGTAGAAATTATTTTAACGTAGGCTGTATAATAATCGTAGGCATTATGCAGTATTGCTGTGCAGTGTGTAGTCACTATATGTCAGACGTGCGTGTTTAGATTGTTTAGACATAATTCATTTTTATTCATATTTTCGTAAATATTATAATAATGGACAGAAAAAAAAGCGATGTATGGAATCATTATTCGGTTATTAACAGTGGAATGGCTAAATGTTTGTATTGTTCAAATTCGGTGTCTTATAAAGGGGGATCAACTACAAACTTAAGTAAACACTTAAAACGAAAACATATAATTCAATATGAAAGTAGAAAACATCCGCGTATTAATGAAATGATTGAACAAAATGTTGACGAACCGAGTAAGCAAAATACACCAGAAACAAATAATGATCAAAACCAACCTTCTACATCAATCAATGCAATTAATGTCACAAATAAATCTCGTCCCATACAAAAAAGTGTAGAATCGTATTTTATTAACAATAAACCACTTTCTGTTTCAAAACAAAAAACAATTGATGAACAGCTAGGAGTTATGATTTCAAAAGAATTCCAACCTTTCAGTTTAGTTGAAAATTTTGAATTTAAAAAATTCATATATTTATTAAATCCTGGGTATCAGTTACCATCGAGGAAAACTGTTTCGAAATCTATTTTACCACAGTTATATGAGAAAACAAGAGAAAAAGTTAGAAATAATTTATTGAATGCCAAATATATTTCATTTACAACTGATGGCTGGACTTCCATAAATAATGATAGTTTTATTGCTGTCACTGTACATTTTATCGATCCAGAAGAGTGTGTTTTAAAAACATTTTTACTTGGATGTTTTAACGTGGTGGAATCCCACACAGCTATAAATTTGTCATTATTTTTAAATAATTGTTTTAAAGACTGGAATATAACAGAAAAAGTAAAAGTTGCTGTGAGTGACAATGCTGCGAATATAACATCAGCAATCGGCATGAATCAAAATTGGCGCCATATTCCCTGTTTAGCGCATACATTAAATCTAATTGCACAATCTGGACTAGGTGAAATAAAAAACGTTCACAAAAAAGTAAAATCCATAGTTGAATATTTTAAACGAAGTACAAAAGCAAATTTAAAACTTAAAAATGCACAAAAACAAATGGGATACCCGGAATTAAAATTAATTCAAGACGTTTGTACGCGGTAGAACTCCACGTATGACATGTTTCAACGGTGTATCGATAATAAAGAACCTCTTATGAGTACAATTGCAATAATAGGTAATATGGATAATTTAGTACACGAAGACTTTGAATTAATAAAACACTACTGTGCGATATCGTTTAAAGAAGTTACTATCGAACTAAGTAGCGAAAAAGGCATTTCGATTTCAAAAGTGTTAATTTTAATAAAAGCGTTACATTCACATATAAAAAATAAAGAAAAAGAACCAAATTTACCAAATGCTATACATTTGATGCTTTCTAAAATGGTAATAAAAGCCAATGCTAAATTTGAAAATATCGAAAACCAGCCTATTTTAACAGAAGCAACTATTTTAGACCCGCGGTTTAAAAAAAAAGCATTTAATAATCAGTATACATATCAAAAAACATACGAAAAGATAGTACATAAAGTTGCAAAAATTATTCGTTTAAATCAAAGTCCAGCAGAAAATGAAGAAAATGAGAAAACCATACCGACCGATCGTGAAAACGAAACTTCTGAAATTTGGCAACAGTTTGACTCTCAGGTACATACATTATATTATCATTGATATTTTGATATTTGAGTGATTTATAAAATTAGTTTATGATTTTTAGGTATCTACTTCAACTTCAGTCAACACACCAACATCTGAGGCTATTGTGGAGTTAGATAAATATTTGAATGAACCTATACTAGACCGAAAATCAGATCCTCTTAAATGGTGGAATGACAGAAAAAAAATCTATCCAAATTTATTTGATTTGATGTTATTGCGTTTGTGTGTACCATCAACATCAGTTCCGAGTGAAAGGACCTTTTCAAAAGCTGGCTACACCATTTCCGAAAGACGTAATAGATTGTCAACAAAAAACACGGAAATGTTGATATTTTTAAACAGTAATTATTAAATACTATTATTTAATTTTTAATTTTTATCCATTTTAGGCTTAGGCAAGTAACTAATTTAATTTTAGAAGTTTGAGTTTATTTATTTTATTGTTATTGTTTTTTTTTTCTAAGGTAAAGTGAAGTGATTTTTTTTTGTATTTTTACAATTATTTTTGCTGAAAATAAATAGGTTTATTATTTATGTGGTTAGTTTTTTTTGAATCTGTAGTTTATTTAATATAATTGTAGCGATTGGAATATTAAAACGATGATAATACATTATGATTAAGCATTTCAAATGTATATTTATATAATGATTCATAATATTGTAAACAATGTTTACAAAAACATAGTGCTTCTGATACAAATTTAATTATTTAAAGTTAATTTTTCCAGAATACAGTAAAATAGTGTTGTATTATGTATGAAGCATATTCGTTCATAAATATTAAATATACATTGCAAGAATGAGTAAACATTTGAATATATGTATTTTTATCGTTCCGCGAGGAACTATACGAATGTGAGTACAAGTGTAACTAAAGAAAGAATGTACCGATGTAACGAGTATTTTGGAATCGGGACTTTATTGTAACTGTACCGATTGGAACGATTCCACAAAAGGAACGATAATTCCCACCACTAGTAATGACAGAAACATTAATTATAGAAATACTAGTTATAGTATTTTTACTATTTTTTTATTTTTTATTTTTATTTAATTTTAATTTCATACATATATACATACATATGAATACTGGGCCCCACTGAGAGAACTCGTGTGGGGGCCCAGGAGTTCAAAGATAACATTACATTTAAATACAGATATTTTTTTTTTTTTTTTTTTTTTTTTTTTTTTCTTAAAAATATATAATCATATAGCTATCTGTTATTTTTAAACTAAAATTAGATAAAAATTGAATATATTGTATTTATAAAGTACTGTAACAGATTATATAATTAATTCGTCATGAGACTCCAACATCCATTGCAAAATTCTTTTTTTAAATAAATTAAACTGTAAGGGTTATTATTTCGGATGGTATTTTGTTACATAAATTTATACCGATTACTTCAAAATATCTACTAGTTGTTGTTTTTTTTAGTTTTTTTAACTAAAAAATTGTTTTTTTTGCGTATCTTGTGTTGATACCATGCATTATGGGTTGTAATAAATTATGACTTTTTAAAAAAATTGCTGTTATTTTAAAATATAGTTTCCTAACAGGGAGGACATTTAACTCTGTATATAAATTTCTTGTTGGATGCATACGCTCTTTATTAAGCAGTGACCTAATGATTTGATTTTGACAAATTTGAAGCTGAGATAATGTATTTTCAAAAACGCCACCCCAGCCTATTATTCCATATGAAATTATTGATTCCACCAATGCCAGATAGATCTGCCGAAGTTTTGGTAATTCTAGAACTTTATTTAAATTTCTTAATATGTACATCATTTTTCGAAGTTTTTTCGTTAGTAAATCTATATGGTTCTTCCATCTCATATTACTACTAATTTCGATACCTAGGTATTTGTAATTATATTCTATATTTATTGATTCACATAAACAGTTGTTAATTTGTACACAGTGAATATTGTGAACCTTTATCTTTGTTTCGGTGGGTAACATACTATCTATTAATGCAGAGGGACAACACACGTTTTTTCTAAATTTAAAAATAGATTATTTTTAGTTAACCAATTTTTTATTAATTTTAAATCTAATTGTATTATATTTAATATTTCATCCCAGGAATCGCCCGAACATAGCATAACTGTATCATCTGCATAACATACTAGCTGACTTTTTAAAGGGAGTGAGTGAATACCGTTTAGTTGTATGTTAAAAAGTATGGGAGAAACAACTGTTCCTTGTGGAACTCCACATTTTACAAGGCACAATGAACTAATAGATTCATTTATTTTAACGCATTGTTTTCTATTACTTAGGTATGAAGAAAATAGCTGTAAAGCTTCATTTCGTAAACCTAGTTATTTAATTTGAGTAAAAGTATGTTGTGGTCAACAGTATCAAACGCTTTCGCAAGATCTAATATACTGTAGCGCATTTTTTGCTTCGTCTAAAGTTTTGTAAATGAATTGTGTGACTTCTGCAATGGCTTGATCAGTGCCTTTACCTTTTTGAAAACCGTATTGGGATTTATGAATAATATTATTAGTTTTCTAGGAATTTACTAGTCTGTCTTTAATAATTTTTTCCAATATTTTAGCAATATTTTGAGATCATTGAGATTGGTCGGTAGTTGTTGATTAGATTAGTTTCGCCCTTTTTGAATACTGGTGTAATTATTGACAATTTAAATAGATCGGGTACTATAGCATTAGATAAACTAAGATTGAAAATATGTTTTAATGGGTTTGCTAATGTAGATTTATTCTCTTTTAATAGATTGACCGTAAATACATCTAGACCAGGTGAGGAGTCATTTTTTAGTTTTTGTGATTTGATTATAATTTCACGTTCATTTGTAAGAATAAATTGATTAACTATCGGTTTACTTGGGATGTGGTCGTCGATAAAATGTCTAAATTATGAATTTCATTTTGTTGATTTTTTAATTTAGTAAGTAATTCTGATGCTACATTTAAGAAGAAGTCATAAATTTATTTGATATAATTTGACTATTTCCTTTAAGTTATATTCAATACCGTCATGTAGTATTGTATTTTTCATAATATTTTGTTTATTACCTCTACCAATAATTTATTAATTAATTTCCAACTCATTTTTGATTTCCATTGCTTTTTCTAATTCTGATTTATAATATTTATTTTTGGCATTTCTAATTAATTGAGTGACTTTGTTTCTGAAGTTTTTATAATAATTTTTTAGTTTATCATTTGCGTTATGTTTTTTTACTTTAAGATGAAGAAGATCTCTATCTCTGATTGCTTTTATTAGTTCCGTGGTCGCCCATGGTTTAAGTTTTTTTAATTTCGAAGAAATTTTAAAACTAACAGATGACAATTTTACTATGTCATTTAATGTATTAATAAAACATTCAGTAGCGTAATTTACATCAGTATGTGCTAATATAGTATTCCATGATTGATTTAATATTAAATTAGAAAACATATAATGGTCTATTTTAGTGATTGTGAGTGGGTGTGGTGTATTCTTTCTTATTGGTGTCATAAACATTTATTTTGATAAAATATATACATATTATTATGTTATTGTTAATAATATATAAAAACTATTAATTTTGATTTGTTATTTATTAAACTAATATGTTTACCTTAAAGTAATGAGTAGTCTGTATTCTAAAGAAATTGGTACCTACCTACTTTATAGTTGTTATAGTTGTTATGTGATAACATTATGTTTAATGTTTGCCTCTTATCTATATGTATACCTAATCAAATGTGCTTGAAGTCATTCGTGTGTAAGAACGAAATAAATTATCAGCACGTAAATCTGTACAAATGAAACTCGCACAATGCAAACCTGTCTATTTCTAAATGTGATGCTCTGGATTTCGTCTGCGCTTTTTATTTAAAAAAAAGTTTAACCGCCAAACTTTCTGATACTAAAATACTATGTTGTTAGGTGGTTAATGGTATGTTCGCAACTGTATTGTAATTTTAAAAGTTCACAACCTCTTGCACATTGCACGTAAATTCATCGCTGTCAATTTTGCCAACAATACGCTTAGCCGCAACGTCCGGATTCAGTTAGGACAAAGCGTATAAGGACATAAATCAGGAAGCCTTGAGAAAAAAACCAAGAACAGTGTAATGTACAACTCATGTTTTTATGCAAACAATTAGTTATCCAAGTTTCAATACAATCAACAAAATATAGGAATAAGAACATAGTAATTCAAACATTAGTATTACTTTTACTTCTAGGTATACAAAAAAGTTGTAAAAATTGAGTCGCTGCATATTTTGTTGCACATGCCAGTATACCACACATACCAGCTACGGAAGTTTATGTATACCTATCATTATAATTGCATATTATTACCGTGCGAACATTATAATTAGTAATAACATAGGTAATATAATAATACATAAGCGATTTTACTATATTAGGTTATCGTTTATGTACGTAATAAGTGGAAATAAATAAAAATAGATAGTGGACAACGTCCATACATTTGGTTTAATCGAAGAATGGACGAGAATATACTGTTTTATTAAAATTAATATAATCCCACCTACTTATCCTCTTATCTAAAACGACGTAACACTCCGAACACTCGTGCATGCAGCGCGTAGGTAATAAAAAAACGCTTGAACTATAAAGTGCATTATTATTTCGTCCCGTGAATACCTAGTCAGTTCGACACTTCGACAGGCGTAAGTGGTCGTATCTATCATTAATCGCTTTACATTAGTAGGCCATATAATATAATACATACAAATATTTATATATATATATTATCGACCAGTTGCGGCGGCGAACCCAAGGAGATATAGGCGTGCGGTAATATAATTTCAACGAAAATGGACAAATGGGTAGGAAAAGTCGCCGTGGTCACGGGGGCGTCGTCTGAAATCGGAGCGGCTACGTGTAGGCAACTGGTTGACAGTGGAATGATTGTCGTCGGATTTGCCAGGAGAGAAGACAGACTCGAGGTGGGTGCCTTTCAGTGTCTTCGTTTACCTTCATTTTGTAGGTATTAGGCTATTAGCCATTATTATTGTTTTTCTCACAAAAACGATATTTCTTTAAATGTTATTAATATATTTGTAATTGACAATAACATATTATTATAAATACATTTTTCGAGTACAAATATCATAACTAAGGCTCGAAGTTATTACCTAAAACTCTTAAAAATATCAATAAAATTACATAAAAATAAAAATAAAATGTACTAAATAACCACGGAAAAAAAATCAGAATAGTCATATATTATTACAACTACCTCATTACAGGTATTTTAGGTACACCCTAGGCTATTAGAAAACATATTAGTACCCACAAGCTATACAGAAGTATTGTTAACAAATATAAAAATAATACTATTAATATAAGTCTTTGGTGTGACTGAAGGATTAGACATTTAGAATTTTAAACTAAATGACATGTTACTTATTTTTCGAATATGTAGATAATGCATTACAATAGTAAATCTTTAATTCAAAACATTTCATTCAATTGATCATCGAATACAATTATTATAAAAAACAATGATTATTCATTAAGTCCCGACCTAATCAAAACTATTTTCAGGGGTCAATCTTAAATATACATATACATACTGGATTAATAATTTATTATTTTTGAAGTAAATATGAATTAATACAATTTATTCCTATTTTCTACGACTCCTAACCTAACCTTATAGGATAATAATAACAAACAAAATAATAAAATCACAATAAGACATTATAAACTTTTTTGTTTATTTTTCTTCCGTGTATTTTGTTTGAATATTTTTTATTTTTAAAAATATATTTTTGCTGATTGTATATTTTGTAATAAATATTGAATTGCCCTCATAATATAAATGGCACTCTGAGTCAAGGGCGTCTGCAGGAATTTGTCAAGGGGAGGGCAAAATATTTTCCTTTTTACATTTATTGTCTCACTATCCTATTAGTTATAAAGTATTTTTGTAACATGTTTTCTTTCATATAGACAAGGAATATAAAAATATTTATGAATTACCTACCTATACGTTAATACAGTCCCAAAAATATCCAAATTTTCGAACTACACACATAGTCCCAAATCGATCAAATCTAAATTATTTCTAGATAAACACTAGTATACTACATGGGCGTCCCCAGAAATTGTTCTAGGGGGGGGGGGGGGGGGGCAAATTAATTTAAAATAAATGAAAATTTTTTTATACATTTTATTTATAGTTTATTATTATATTTCGTCATTATTACAATTAAAACATTACAATTAGATATTATTATAATACATTAGTTTTTATTAAATATAAATTTCAATCTCCGTGGACATTCTTTACTAAATTGTGTCAGTGCATTTTCAATAAATTTTTCTTTATCTGAATTTACTTTTTCTCTATGAACACTCAACATGCATATTCCACTCAGTCTATCATAGTGACTGTTTTTTTACTGTTCTTTGTACTGGACATGTAATAACAATATCTAATAATCAATGGCGATTGATTTCGCTTCGTTATACAACGTTTGGAAAATGTTATCAGCGTCATTTTGATGATTATCGAACAATACTAGTAATGAATTAATATGCTCGCTGACTTTATAAAGATCTACTGACACACCTTGTAACATATTTGTCATAGGTTCTAAAATAGCACTGTACTTGGCCATAGTTATCATAAAAATTAAGAATGATGAATTTGAGGCTGCAGAATATAAGTAATGATCTCGTTGCCTCGTATTGGAATTCGAATGTACTTCATTATTTGATAATGATTTTAAACTTGTCATTATTGAAATAAAATGTTCTGTAAATACTCTTATACTTTTATATTTAGACGACCAGCATGTTTCACAAAATAGTGGTATGTTAGGTATAAGTTTTCGTCTAAGCGTACTTTCACGGAAAAATCTTATAATATCTTTTATAGTTCCAGTAGAATTACGAATAATCATTATTTTATTTAAATTATTTATAACTAAATTTAACCTGTGATTAGAACAATGAAAAAATAACGCTTTGGTGTATTTATCACGAATTAATTTAATAACACCGCCTTCTTGTCCGGCCATTGTAGCACAACCATCATATCCTTGCCCATATAGTTTGTTTAAATTTAAACCACAGTCAGTCATAAATTATATAATGTTTGTAGCTACGGATTGAGCATTTAATTTTTCTAATGGAGTAAATCCTAAAAATTCTTCCCTAATTGTTGGTAGATTTAAGTGTTTGTCTAAAAATCGAATTCCTATTGACAATTGTTCTGTTCCAGAAATATCTGCAGTTCCGTCAGCAATAACAGAAAAAGCATTTGCTGCGTTAGCTAAATTAACTATATCATTTTTAATTAACTTTCCGCAAATAGAAATAATTTTATTTTGAATTTGAGGTGATGTATATTTGGCATTTACCACATTATCCGATATATGTTTTTGTAATAATTCATCACCCGATTCAATCCAAAAAAGTAAAAGATCGTTAAATATGCCTGAAGTTGATGTTTTTCGCCGTAGAGAAAGATCATGAGTTGCACAAAACAAAATGCTTGAAATTATTGGTTTTAATTTTTGTCTATTATGTTCTATTTATTTTCGTAACCCTGAATTTGTCTGTTCTAAAATATTTAATTTGTTACCCTTCATAACATTTAAAAAATCATTTGCTCGTGTTGTAGACTGAAGATGTCATGTGAAGATAGATGTGATCGACAACAAGCATGGAAATCTTTATATTTTGTAAATGGTTTTATTATAAACCCTCCTTGTATACCTCTGTGAACATTTGGCTTAAATAATACACATACTCGACAAAAAGCTCCTTTTACGCCTCCAATAGCCTAATATGATAGCCACGTATTATTCTTTTCCAGTCATATGTGTCTAAATGGACGACCATTTTCCGATTTTAGATCATTTTTAAAATTATATGAAGTAGGTGGTACCCATGGATTACATAAAATATCAAACTATAAAGAATCGTCAATATTTTCATTTGCTAAATAGTGTCCTATATCATTTTTATAATAAGCCACTTCCTTGTCATAAACATGTTCAACTTATTCAGTAAAACTGCCACCTTTACTCAAGTCGGTAATATGAACTGCACTTGAGGAATTAGTCTCTATAGTCAGACTTTTTGTTTTATCTAACGATCCATTAAGACTATCGTTTAATTTAAGTTTCTTAAAAAAGTTCCGTATGTCCATAATTAATGTTATAAAAAGATTTTACCTTGTCGAGATTTGTATATTTTATTGCTGCTAGAACGCGATGACACTCGTTTCGATCGAAAGCTGTGTTGGAACTGATGCCCGTACCCGCGCGGGAAATAATAATGATGTATAATAATAATGATAGGTATATTGTCAAGTAAGCGATATGATAATATACACGATGTAACAGCAAATAGCTAATAATTTATTGCCGTATGAGCACCAAAAAATACGATAAGATAAAATAACCCGGTTATTATTAATGATAGTTTTTATGGATAGCCGTGCGTTGACATATAGCAACATAGGTAGACCTATTTTTAGAAGCTAATTTCTCATTGGGAATTTTACCAATTGCTGTGGAAATAACATTCCAGGGGGAGGGGGCAAGTATATACCACCGTTCACTTCACTACTAAGCTGATAATAATAAGAATAGTTTCTCAAAAACAATGAATAAATAACAATAACTATAATAAGAGTATAAGACGTAACAACCCAAAATATTGTTTACTGTGTGTCTGTGTAGTAAGTAGATAATAATTAAAACGTGGTTTGGCAAAAACCATTGAAATATAAAAAAAAATTTGAAGATATAAAATTATACATAATATTATTATAAAGGTTTAATTAGAATAACACACTATAAATTTCGTACTCCACACTGCACTTTTCATACTACACAAAGTGTGTCGTACTACACACAATTTTAGAGACTGCGTAGATAGTTAGTTAAAACTCTTACAGCACTAATTATAATTTAAATTTTTTTTGATAAAATGCTACCGTTGATTTTATAATCTTAGGTAATTTATAAAATTAAATAAGTATTTATAGCTTATTCAGTCATTGAATACCACAAACTTTAAAAGTTGAATCTGTAAGTATGCCATCTTTGAACATTTAATTTTTTTCTCCAAAAAGTAAAAACTTGGTTGACACTCCCACCACTACATCTCATAATCTATAAAAACAACATTTTTAGTTTTGACGTTCATAATAGAGTGTAATAATAAAAATCACACTGTAAAAAAGAAAAAAAAAATGCTTTAATTTTTAATTTAAAAAAGTTAATTTTGCGATATTTTATATTACAACGGTAATGGTTGAGGTTGGAAAAACTATATACATTTTGCATTGTTTTCCAAATCTATCTACGCAATATTCGTTTTATAACATACAATTTTTTGACGATTTTAAATTGTAAGGTATTTTTTTGCATATAAAGATTTTTGGAGCATTTTTAAGTTTTTTCTAAATTTAAATTTTATTATAACACATTTGCACATGTTTGTACATGATTTTTATAATAAATATATGATCTAAATTCTAAACCTTTAGGTATTGAAAAAGAAATAGTTCATTTTCAGATTAAATGAAAAGTTCTACCTGTAAAACTTTTATATAATCATTTAAAAGTTTAAAATGTATTTTATACCGAATTTATTTTAGAATTTGTATCTTTAATATTAAAAACAAATATAATTTAGTGTACTATTTAGAAATGTTGTGGCATTTTTAAGTTTTTTTAGAACATTATGATAATCAACCCAGAAAAAGCCAAGGAGGGGCAACTGCCCTTCCCCTCCCCTGGGGATGCCCTTGCTCTGAGTAAGAAATCTTACTTTCTCACCTCAAGCACCAGATTCGGCACTGCTTGTACATTTAGTTAAATCGAATCACAATCGTCAATAATTTGTTATTATTACTGCGGATTGTAAACGATTTTAATCGCCACGATTATTAATTGGTTTTTGAATCCTGTAGGAGTTACAAAAAGAATTGATCGGAAAACTGGGTGAGTTTCATTACTGCATAGTTGATTTGTGTTTGGAACAAAATATCCAAGAAGCATTCGCATGGGTAAAGAGCACATTGAAGTCGGTCGATGTATTAGTAAACAATGCTGGAGTTTGGAAAAATAGTGACGCTTTAGGTAAGTAGCCAGTAGGTAATAGTAAAATAAATTACTTTAATAACAATAATATCACAAAATATACTGAGTAATATAGGATGACAATGGGGTGGTACCTTCAAAACTAATCTTACTTTATAAACACCGCTGTAAATTCCTTAATTAAATATATCTTAAAAAAACCATATCTAACTCCAACTAACGTGATATACACAATATTTAATGTTAATAATATCGAAAAACTGCACAGAAATATCATTTATTTTTATTACTATACAACTATAAGTATCTTATTGGAAAACCAGCACATAATATTGGCACCAGATTAAAAGAAAAGACTAATGTAAATACCCCTATATGTAAGAAACTTTTTGGTATGATGTTACCTTTAAATACCGGTATAAATTTACTCCGTAGTAAAAATATTAATATCGACTCGTTCCAAACTTTTATTAAATTTAAAAAATTAGATTAACTAGTTTAAAATGTTAGTTTATAGTATTTAGTTAACCTGTTATTTATTGTATCTCTTTTTATTATTAGTTATTACATTCTATTGTTATTAAGACTCACCCAACCTAAAACAAGGTTACTTATAGGTTGGGTCAGAAAAAATATTATATTTAAAATTTAAATTGTATCTTGTGTTTCTGAAATAAAGTTATTATTATTATTATCAAATTAATATAAACATAAACATAGATCATCTCCGTTCAGATTCCGTTTTCGTATACAATGATATCATATTTAAATTTAAATTTAACACATCCATTGCAGAGATCCGCACGACACCTAATGTGCAACACAGCGCTACCAACTTGCCAACCTTTTTTTAAATTGTATGTCTGTGTTTACTTTTTATAGTAGTAGTATGATACTAAAAAAAATTTCGATCTGAAACCATGAGAGTGGTTTCTGGTTGGTAGCAAATTGGATGTAGTTGGAACTATTGGGAAGTCAAATTAAGACGATTTACCAGTACTTAAATAATCAGGAACAAAAACGAGATTTTTCACGCATAACCAGTTTTCCATAAAATCTATTTTGTTTTTTATGTAATTCCAAAATGAAGAACTTACTACTAACTTTTATTTTTCACAAAATATTGATATTAGAATTTTCTAGACATGATATAATTCATAAGTCGTTCTTACCCCAATTAAGAAATATTGTTATGAGCATTTAAACTGTTAAGTTTAAATGTTTAATAGATTCTTCGAAATCACGAACGCTTGCAAATAATTTTATAATAGAAAAATCATAACATTTTAATTTTAATACTTGAAGTTTAAAATTTGAATAGGTACAATAGATTCCTCATAGGGTTTTCTTACTGGAATTAAAAAAAAGAAGATAAATTTAAATTGATTTTTTATGACGATTGAAGTTGAAATGTTGACGACATTCGATATTCAAACGGATAATAACAATTTATGATCTAATGATTTTCGTTATTTTATTATTATTCAATAAACATTATAGCTGCCTATTGAAACTTAAAACATTTCATTATTACTTACTATCGTTTTAAATTAAAATTAAATTATTGAATTATTTATACTAATTTTAAGATATTTATTATGATTTTAATTTATTAAATTAATTTTTTCAAGTGTTGATAACATTTTATGGCTACGTGAATGAACATGAAAATCGAATGCCAAAACCCACGTATGTTTTTCTTCTAGCATTTAAAAAATATTAAAACTATATAGGTAGTTTTGGTTTTCATATGTTTGATACAAAAAAAAAATTACGAAATTCGTAGAACTGGATATTTGTAAAATATTTATAGATATATTTCTAAAATGTTAATCATTAAATAATGTTATAGTTACTATATTATATTCTACAACTTTGCAAGTTGATTTTGTTTTCAACATTTTTATGCAATTTATGTATTTATAATATGTACCTATAGGCTATATTATTTTAAAAACTATAGCTTGTGTAATTTATCAGTTGTTGTTAAAATTTATTCACGATATTACGTTTTATGCTTATCAGGAAACCCACAAGACTGGAAATTGATGTTTGACACCAACGTGTTAGGACCGAGCATTTGCAGTAAAGAAGCCGTGAATATCATGAAGGAGCTGAAAATCAACGGTCATATAATAAATATAAATAGGTAAAAAACTTCTACCTTTTTAATTAATTTTACAATGTGTGTGTGTGTTTTTATTTTGTGTTTCTCATCACCTTTTGAAGCAGTAATAATGCTTCAATTATCTACAACAGTCATATTTTTCCTGACAGGAAAGTGAATCTAGTGGTACTAGCTAGTCTAGTTGGGGTCAAGAGCAAAAAATCCCCAGTAGTCATCAAAAGCCACAGGATAAAAAAAAAATTCAGGAATTGCAAGACCGGTTTTTGACTAAATCGATTTTGTTTTTTTGTAGTAACTAATAAAATCAACAATCTTATTGGATACTTGGAAACGCATTTTTACCAAATGTTTACACGACCATTTTCCAGACACGATAACATTTTAAAAATATTTTGACTGTTTTTGAGCTGTTTATATAGGCATGAATAATTTTTGATTTTTTTAGTTTTTTTTAAATTCATATCAATAAATATTTTTTTACTTCGTCAAAAGCTTTAATATTTAACACTAGATTCCTGATCAGTTGTTATTAGAGTAATTAGAAAAAAAGTTGAGCGTAAATCCACTACATTGTTATGAGCGTCTGGAGTTAGAGTTTTGACAAAATACGTCAAAATCGTGAAACTTTGCAAATTCATTTTTTAGATAGAAATTCATAAAATTTTAAAATTGAATACAAGATTTCGCACAAGTTTATCTACCCTAAGCAAGAAAAAAAGCTTACGGAAAATAAAATTAAATGTTTTATAAGCGTTTGAAGTTGAAATAATTTTAGTTTTTTAGTTTTTAGTTGGAGTAGTTAATTTTGTACCAGTAAGAATATTAAATATATAATAATATAATATATTATTATAACCTGCAATCGTTTCGATATTTATAATTATTATTATATACACGATTAGTAATTACCTATTAAGTACCTACATAATTATTATACATTTAATTAACTTACAGTATATTATATTAAAACGACGCTCCATATCAATTATCACTATTCCACAATAATTATTAAATATCTAAATGGTATATGTATAATAATAATAATTTCATGATTTACATAATTTATATTAATATTAATTATATGTGGGCATGATTTGATTTTATGAGCATCTTAAGCCAAGATTGATTAAAATCACGAACATTTGAAAATTATGTTGTAGTTAAAAATATATGAAATGTCCAGTTTGTAAGGGTTGACAATTTAAATCAAGGTTCCTCCTATGTATTTTATATTGTAATCAATAAATCTAAAAATGATAAGAACACAGTTTTTTTAAGTGATAGTTTAAAGTTATATTGTTATAAGTTCAAATTTTGACGAAATTAGATATTTAAACGAAGAATAACAATTTTAGTTATTTTGTTGTATCTAGTTTAAAAATATTATTCGTAGATATTTAAAACTTTCGAAGTAGGTATATCAATATGATAATAGCAATAGTATCATAAAATAAACTTATAGTTATATAGGCCGTCTTCTTATTCAGTTACAACTATTATTTATGATTTCTTATATCTAAATAAAGAAAAGGTAAAGCCTTTAGTATAATAAATTAAATAATTAAATATTATGGATATTGAATGGATTAGGTACAAACAATTTCCTCACATCACCAATAGGTCACATCTTCGTTTGTGGTCTACAAAATCAGAAAGTTTGAGATGAATAAAATGTCTGAGACAACATAGGTTAAACACCTCTATTATGTTGATGCAATAATAATTGATTTTTACAATATTCAGGTGTAGTAAATTGACAAATTAAACCAACCATTTTGATCTTTTACTTGATATAATTAACTTTTTATTTTATTACAATTTAATTATCCAACATACATTTAGTCAGTAGGAAGTGTCACTACTGGGTGGCTTCTTTCAACAATCTCCTTCATGTTCACGTAATAGTTTGAGCCCATATTCTTATTTTGCCCCCAGAGTACAGATTGTATATTTCATATAAAAATAAAAATAATAAAAAAAATGCATTTTAAAAATTTAAATTTAATTTATAAAAATTAAAAAAATTAACTTAGGAACTTTCAATAGTCTATGAATAATTAGATGATTATTTTCTTATGGTAAAGAATTAAGTTTTATAAGTTAATTAAAATGTGTGAAATATTAAAAAGTGAAAACGAATCACATTTTTATTTTCTTGTTTAGAAGCAGAATATTTGTGTATTTCTATGTAAAGAGTATTTTTTTTTTAATGAAAAGTTAACTAATTAATATTTAAAAGTTTAGATGAATGGAGTAGTATAGCACAAGCGTATCCAGTAAATTAGTAAAATGTTGGTCCACTTCAGTCTCCTAAACTTAAAATACTTATGAGGTTATAACTAATTAACTACTCAGTTTAAAATTATATTCGTAAATATTTAATTGATTATTCTTTAAACATTTTCTGCTGTAAATTAGTCGACATTTAAAAAAGTAAAAACTCACAAAATGTTTATTGTAAAAATATTAGAAAAATACTATTTTTTAATTACTTCAAATAATTATGCATAAAAAATTGAAAAATGTTTGCTTGCGAGAATTTAGTGTTAATTAATTAATTTTCATACGTTTAAATGCAAGATGATTTATTTGTTTTTTATATAAGATCTAAAAAAAAAATGCCTAGCTAGATATTCAAATGTATATTGCAATTCATGTATTACAAAGTAATTATCTTCCAGTCAGTTCCTTCTCCAGGTTTATAGTTTGATAAAAATAAAAATAACGAATATTCATAAATTATATCTATATTTATTGAATTCAAATTTAACACATCCATTAAAGTGATCCACTCGACGCCCACTGTATAGCAAAGCGGTACCCACTTGCCTATTTTATTTTAATACCAATTTATGCATGATATATTTCAGTATTTCTATTTACATATTAATATAAATTTTGTTTCAGTGATATTGGCCATTATCCACCAACGTTAATGGCAAACATGTCTGTCTATAGTGCGACCAAGTTTAGTAGCGTTTCAATAACTGAAAGTTTACGAGAACTGTTAGCCTTACATATGTTACCAATCAGAGTCACTGTAATTAGTTTATTTTTGAATATACAGAGTGTAACAGGAAGCCCTGATGGACGAAATAACTTCTATTCTAAGCAATGTTAAAATTTTTTTTATATCTAATTTATAGTCACTTGCGCTACACGAATAATATAAAAAAAATATTTTAATTTTTTAATACTTTAAACAAAACATTTAAATTCGATTAAAATTTTTTTGAAACAATTAAAAATAGCCAATTTGTTATAACATTTATCTAAGTCAAGTAGTTATTTTTTAGAATTTTTAAAATATTAATACTTTTTTGAGTAATTTAATTTAGAACGTAATACCTAACTTTTTTCAAAATTTTATTTTTTACTATTGTTTCTTGACATGAGTATATTTCTTAAACTATTTATTAGCCCTAAAATGTTAACAAATTTGGCATACGTTTAAGTAGCATCATTTTTTTTTTTTTTTATTCAGGTTTTCTGTTATACCCTGTATAGTATAATTTATTTTATTGAATAATTAAAACAAAATTTAATAATCTCTAGGTGTAAAATCTAGAAATAATTGTTTGTCATTTTCAGAGTATTAGTCCGGGATTAGTAGATACCGAAATGGTTGAAGAAGTGATGCCCGGTGCACCAATGTTGAATCCTTCAAATATAGCTGATGCAATTATATATGTTTTGGCAGCACCGCAATACGTTAACGTACATTTTATTATAATTATAATTAAAATTATAATACTATGATCAAAAATTAAAAATTGAAATTCTTTAAAACTTGTTAATAGTTATGAGTTATGACTTATGTCTTACTGTCTTAGGTATTGACTAATAACGATTTCATGAACTTTTCTGTGTAAATGTTTGTTTCAATAATTTACTAATATATTAGTTAGGAATCAGCTACCAAATAAGTATTTAAGTCTAATTTTTTTTTTTACAGGTTTCAGAAATTCTTATTCGGCCAACAAGTGAGACAATGTTACCGTTTATTAAGGACGCGTTTCAAGAATTAAATATTAATTTGTAATATTATAGACGACGCGTATTCGCTAATCGATATATTTAACGTATCTATACAATATAATGTAATGTATATGGTGTATTTTTGATAATTTTGAAATAAATTAAATCATTAAGTTTGTAGTCCTGTTTCGGTATCTTATATTAATACAATAAATAATATCAAGGTAAATTAAATTAAAAAAAATTGTTTTAGCAAAGCTATTATTTGAAATAAACTATATAAGCTACCTTCTTTATACCTGTTTTAATAATAAAATTTGTCAATAATACTAATATTAATTGTTTTGCAAATTGTTAGGCCAATATTATACAAACCATAGGAGGAGGTTCACAAGTAGTGTTTCATAACGTCGAAAAACTAAAACAGCAATCGCCACTGGGTGGATCTCCAACAATGTGAAACATTAGTTTATCCCATAGTTATTTTCTCTGAAATTAACAAGTTAATTCAATGAGAAAATACAGTTCTGGCTAAAATAAGAAAATATTAATTTAAGAATGCTTTAGCATTCCTTTATAATTACTCAGATACTCTACACACTTACACCAACAACATTTTTAGACAGTATTTTTAATACAATATACTTCGTCAATTAGATGATATATTTTAAATGTTGTACGAATTAAAAAAACATATTTACTTTGTATTGTATTTCCGTTCAAAACAGAGGACTAAGCAGGTAAGTAATTATTAGAATGTATGGCTATATAATTTACTCAATTATTCAAATAATAGCTAACACTTATTGTGAAGTAGGTGTATAAAATAGATTGTATTACATTTTTAGGTCTTAAAACTAAAAATTAAAGATTGTATAAAAATTTCACTTGTTAGTTGTTACTTATTGGATGGTTCAAATTGTATAAATATATTTAATGAATACAATAGAATAGGCATTACGTTTCAATTTAATTTTGGAATGCATCACGATTGCTTTTTAGCTATATATAGTATTGTATGACCGTTATAATAAATTGTTTATCTTAATAACTCAAATCACAAGTATTTTCCAGTAATAAAGTTAAATAAAAAAACGTGGAAAAGTGGGTGTCACTCTGCTGTACAGAAGGTTACAAGTGGATCACTGTAACGGATGGTGTTAAGTTTAAATGCAATGATATAATATCATTGTATAAGTAAAACGATTATGAGCGAAAACCTCAGCCTATGATATTTTATTAAGTATATTTAATGATATTATTATGAATAAAGTAATTTATATATAACCTATTTACGTGGAACCTTGTTTTAAATTTTCAATCCTTAACTATAAAAGTTGAACATTATATACATTTTGTCGAAATTCGAACTAAATGCTTCTAAAAAAAAATTGTGCAAATATATTTTTAATATTTTTTAACTGCAATAATTATAACAATATATCAGGAGACTTGCATTAGAATTTCACGTTTTTTACCCAACAAATAAAATTGTATAGAAAAAAAAACTAAAAAAATTTAAAACTGACAATGTCCGTAAACAGCTCGAAAAGAGTTAAACTATTTTCAAAATTTTATCATGTATAGAAAATGCTAATATAAACATTCAGTGAAATTTTCAAGTATCTACAGTCATACCTTTTTTAATTACAACAAAATAAGAAAATAGTTACATGAGATATCGAGTAAATATCAAATATTGTAAAAATATGAATTTCAAACGATCATAAAAATTTAATTTGACTTTCTTGTAGACATTTTTTTTTTGATAAAGGTAATTTTCGTGATTTTTCAGTATTTTGTCAAGATTTGAACTTTAAATGCTTATAAATAAAAACTGTGACTACGGATTTTTAATTTTTTTCATCTGCCTTTGAAACAATAACCCAGGAGCCTTCTATTAAATTTTCAAGCTTTTTTACTCAACAGATAAAATTTTATTGATATTTATAGAAAAAAAAACTAAAAAAAATAAATACTGACAATGTCCGTAAACAGCTCAAAATAAGTCAAAATATTATGGTGTATAGGAAATGCAATTATAAACAACCAGTGAAAATTTCATATACCTACGCTCATTTGTTTAAGAGTTACACCAAAAACCAAAATCGATTTTCTCGAAAACAGATTTTGCGTAAAAATTCCCGTTTTTCTTTAATTTTTCACGTCGATTTTGAAAACTACTGTGAAATTTTTACTTTTGACCCCCCAAAGTACCAACTAGATTCACTTTCCTACCAGAAAAGTTACTGTTGAAGAAAATCCAAGCACTTTTACTGTCCTAAAAGGTGATGACAGACGCAAAAATAAAAAAAAACACACATCATTGTAAAATCAATACATTCATCGTTCCACTCAGAATCTAAAAGTACTATACAAAATGATTTAGCTTATATAAAAAGTAACTTTGGCTTTATCACTCAACCTATTTTGAAATTCGAAAATACATTACTTTTACTCGATGAGAATTTGGAAATCGTTGAAAACACCAAATCTAAACTTGGCCAAAACAAAGGACCAATCGCTGAAAAAATCGACAAAAAATATAAAAATGTGTTAGAAAAAAATACCGGGCTAAAAGCTATGTCTACGATACGTAATATTTTAAATGGCAACAATTGTAGATGATGATTTTCCAAATCTAACTCCTGGGGAAGTTACAAAATTTAGTCATGTGATGTCGAACGGAGTTTTAGCAAATAAAACAGAAGATCGTTCATTTTTGAAAATTTAAAACATCACGTAATTGTTTCATGTAATTCATTCGAGTAGCTTTATCAATTTTATATCCATTTATATTCTAGAGATTTTAAGATTTTAGAACTTTTTAAATGTTTTTATGTTTAAGCGTTTAACATATTTATTTTTATTAATTGGTATTTAAAAAAAATTTATAGAAAATGTGTTTTTTAAAAATTATATTTATTTGTTGCTGTAAAATAAGTAATAGTGGATAGGCAGGTACCTAATAATAACAAATGAACAAAATAAAGATAAATAATACCTAGATATTTATAGTATCTTTATTATAAATTTAAATACTATACTACTAGAACGAACAAACAATTAATATTCATTATTATATATTAGAAGAAGATGAAAGTAATTTATTTTACAATACGGAAGGTGAAATTAATTGTTACCGAAAAAACTGTATTTATTTAATTATTATAGTAATATATATTTAAGTAGTATATATTTATAAATTTTAATAAGCTAGGTATAAATATATACAAATTTGCACATTTTCATGATTTTGTTGGATTTTTTCAAAATTTAAAATTCTTACAAAAAAAATGTGCTGGCGTATTTTCAATATTATTTAATTTCTAAAATAACAGTTTACGTGGATACTTATATTACATTTTCAAGCTTTTTGATCTATTCTAAACATTATTATAAAAAAAAATAATACAACCATAAGAAAAAATCAAGTATCTATAAATAGTTGTCCTAGTCTAAATATTTTTAAAACTACATTGAGTATAGAAAATTATAATTTAAATAACAATATAATGTTTAAAGTTTCTACCATTTTTTTTATATTTGTTTGAATTTCTACATCAAAAAACTAAAATAGTTTAATAATAAATTTTTATTTTCACTATACCTACCTACACATGATTTAAATAATATTTTGGAAATTTTATTGATTTTGAAAATTTTTTTTAAAAATTTGAACTCTTACATTTTTTAATTGAGCTATGAACAAATAATGGTCTTGGAACTAAATTTCCATGGTGTTTTATCAAACAAAAAATGTCATCAAGTACAAATCAAACAAAACACGCAAAAAAAGAATAAAAATTCAGATGGTCTATAGAGGGTCAAAATATTTTGATAATTTTACCATACCTAGATAGTAAAGGCTAAAATGAAAATTTGGTAAAAACGATAGAAATCCTCTCAAAGTTGAGTATTGAAGCATTTTTTCTACAATAGATCGTGTATTCTACACATTAAAAAAATATATCATTGTTTTAATTAATTTTATCGCTCCGTTCAGAATCTAATACTATTCGTTAAACATTTGATATTCATATAGCCATATATCAAAATATAATATTCAGACTTTTTAAAATAGAAATATACATTTGATTAACATTTGTAAACAAAAGTGATTTTAAAGATAAATAAATAAGAAATGTGTAAAACATTAGCTTTGGATGCATCTTAAAATGCTTAAGAAACTTGAGCTATAAGTTTTCCTAAAAATAATGTTTTTATATAAGAATTAACACTGGTATCAATGATTTCCACGGTTAAAATAATCATCTTGTACAATTATTCCACCGCCGCGCCAATCAAATCAATAAAACCACTCTTTTTAATAGAAGGACATTACTTCATAAGGAGACGACGATGACCCAAATATAAAATAGGTAAAGATTTATGTTTTTTATTATACGTACACAGTACACACACTACAGATAAATGTCAAAGAGTTGCGTCTTTCATTTTAACGATCCCTACATACACTTAATCCCGAATGAGACATTATTATTATTTTTTATGTACTGTCATATAATATAATATATAATAATTATAATGATGATGATAATAATGATAATAAATATCACATACAGAAGAGCTATATATTTTGTTCGTTATTAATAACTGAAGTTAAAGAAAAAAATTTATTAGTAGGCATCATTTATTTGACAACTAGTACGATTATCGAGTAACATATTTATATCTATAATATATATATTATATTTATATGAAATACTTATGTGAGACACATTTCATTCATTACGGTTTCGTTTGGCCAATTCATTTTTACAACAGTATAATACAATGTTACATAAGAAAATCCCACAAATAAGTATTTTTTATCGAGCTTATTTTGTTGTGTTTATTTTATGACGTAAGTAAAATGTGTTTTTTACTTAGAGTTTTGTTGGCTTATTATATTATATTTTATTAATTAGGAAAAAATAAAGTACTTTTTCGTATATCGTATTGTATTCGTTTATCTTATAGAGATGGTGATCTAGTAACTTTTAAGAATGTCATAATTATTTTAAAAAGTTCAAAATTCAGATTTCTGTTTTTGAGTGCAAATAATAATATTATTTACATATTATGTATTATAGATATTATAGGTTTCCATAATGTATTATGTCTGTTAGTTATCAACACACCTACTTTTGTTTATTATTTACGTAAAAACATAATATATATATTATATTGGTATAGAATAACAATTGTTGAACATTTGGACAACATCAATAAGTGCGTTATAGGTTATCCATGTAGATAAAAACGTTATTTATTTTTGACTAGGAACCTATTTTATAAAATGTGTGATTTAAATCTAAATATGTGACTACTGGACCAACCATTACGTATCGTCCATCGAAAATTCAATAAACAACTGGTTATTTATGAAGGTGGCTACTTACCTATTATTTTCGTTCTTATTTAGTATAGGTACCTAAATATTTTCGAATAGGTACTTAATTTCAGTTATAGTGAGTTTCTTATTATTTTGTAGATATGTTGATTTGGAGATAACACTCTATGAATATGTTATTATTGTTATATTGTTTAGTACCTATTAAAAAAAAATACATTTACCAAATAATGATTGATTACTTTACGCGATATTTATATATTGATTTAGTGAAATTTAGTAAATCGATTACTTTTTCTTTAGAGCCGCCAAAGCCTCCCCATGCGCTTAGTTGCGTTTTGATTACACTATTCCAGTTTATGGGGTGTAAATGCACGTTTAATTTAATCTTATTCGACATTTTATTGTTTCCAATTTGATTGCACAGCCTAAATGTATTTTATTTAGTTTATTCTGTCACGCACAATAGTATAATATTACCAAATAACATTAATATACATACGAATCACATTAATTTACACATAATATATTATTATACGTTTATATGTACATGCGTATATAGAATATAGATACACACGGAAAGCGTAAAGCGAATCACATAATCTAAGAACTGTTAACACTGTGTTTTAACAATCAATTGACAATATACACATATTGAACTAAGTACCTGTACAAGTTATTACAAATTGCACATTTTACATATTGTATGCATATCAGAGAGTTATAGCGGTAGGTATATCATTATGTGTAGATATTGTTCTCGGAGACACCTTACAATATTTCTTGTCTTACATACGACTATACGAGTATTATAGTTCCCTCTAATAACTATAACTGTTTGGTGTATATAGTACCTACATTAGTAGGTAGTAATGTAGTACATTAGTGGCATACACATTTGAAGATCGACGAAGACGGTAAAGCACGATTCAGCATATACCTTTTTAGCAACACGATTGAGCATCGAATATTTTATGCGATATTGCCACATCCACGTGACCGATATTTTGTAATTTATTATTTTCACGTATTATTACACCAATTATTATGATACCAGACGCGAGCCGTGAACTGAGCCCAGCTTTATCGACAATGTTATCGATTAATAAATTTGTTCCGGAGCAATAAAGTAAAAGAAGTAAAAGAAGTAAAAGAAGTAAAAAATAAATTTAAATTTATTTAAAAATTAATACAATTCCAAAATTATGATAGAAATAATATCAATGTTCGATCACCCATACTCTATAGTATTCTTGACTTATAAACCATGCAGCATTTTTTATGATTCGTACCATATTTTGATTTTATTATTTTCATAATTATTATTATTATCAAACACATTTATGAAATGTGACTATATTATTGACTATGAAATCATGTTAATTTTTTGATATGTTAAAACTATTATAATTATTTAAATAAATATTTTTGTATAATATAGTTTAAAATGGAAAATGGCAACGTTGCATCGTTTTTTTATGCTCAATAGTGTAGGTTTTCTTTTGTATTCCGATTTCCTTTGATACGCCGACGAATTTTTCTCAATCGTGTCGCAAAAAAGGTGTTTTATGCTCAATTGTGTCTCAGCCGACGAAGAGGGGATGGGGATATTAAGATGTACTAATACAACACTTGACAATGATATCCCCCTTTACGCCCCACTTAAATCAATACTTCTTGTAGTTTTTTTTTAATTGTATTATAACTATTCATTTTTTATTTTATTTAAGATGACGCTACTCCCGTTTGCGTTGTCTTTGTTTTACAAACACATAACATACCGAATTCTATGTTCTGAATTTAACTCTGTTATGTTTAACATTGAAGTGAATTGACCTATTATCAAATTTAGAAGTAAGAATATTATTTAGTGCCAGATTTGAGCTTGATTTATATCACTATGAACTAACCGGCAATTAAAAATTAAAAATGTCCTTAAACAGCTAAAAACAAGTCAAAATATTTTGAAAATTTTATAAAGTGATTAAAATGATAAAATTTTACAAAAAAATATCTATAAATATGTACAACATATGCGGGTGACGTCGTCTTAAGCTAAATGGTATCGATAATTGGTATAATTTAACAACATTTTATTTTGTATTATTTAGCATGGGGCCCGCAATTTATAAAACTCTGGCCTATATTTGGTACAACACCTAGATAATATAATATGTAATACAAACAGATTGAGATAGAATGGACTGGAAACGAACATTCGGGCGAGTGACGGGAAGCCGGGCCGCTTAAGGTATGGAGTAGGCTTATGCGGGGGGAACGCATAACATCGATTTTCAAAATTACAATTCTAATTAGTAATTTACAATGAGTGTTTTTTCTTCTAATTTTCATGTCTGTGTATACGATAAGTAGTCGAAATATGCTTCGACCTAGTTGGTGCATTCGAGAGGTCAAAATCGAAAATGTCCAGTAATTTTCAAAGCGTAGGGGGGAAAAACGGGAATTTTTACGCAAATACTGTTTTGTTTTTTGAGAAACTCTAAAAAAAATAACCGTAGACACATTAAATTTTCACCGAATGTTTATATTATAATTTTCTATACACTATACAGTTTTCAAAATATTTAGACACGTTTTGAGCTATTTAAAAGCACAAGACAATTTAGATATTTATTAGTTTTTTTTTTATTATTGTCGATAAAAAAATGTTTGCTCAGTCAAAAACTTGAAAGTTTATTACAGGGATCCTCATAAGTTGTTGTTGGTGGAAAATAAAGAAAAAGGCGATCGTAGATAGGTAATAATATTTTATGAGCGTCTGAAATTAGAATTTTGACAAAATCATGAAAATTTTAAAATTATTAAAATTAATTATTTAACTATTAAATTTATAAAAATGTTTCGTTTACATGAGCAAAACTAAAAATATGAAATATGAAGAATAAACAGGTACATAAAGCTATATTTATATATAAATTATATTATGTATACATAAACCAAACAATTATGTTCCTAATATATTAGTAACAGATTTCAAGCAAAGTGAAAAAAAAAATTCGAATCGGTAAATTGATCAGTCCAAATTTTTAACTTAATATTCTTTTTATTTATACAATGTATTGCACATGCTGATCAAAATAAATAAATATTTTCAAATTTTTCATTATTAAACTTATTTCGTAAATTCATATCTATTTTATGTGAAGATATATGACAAGTTGGCATTTTGGGGATCCGTAAGTACCTAGTGGTGAGTGGCCAAGGGGTGCGTAAATGAAAAAAGGCTGAAAGGTAGAATCTAGAGGTATTGGACAACTGTCGGGAATGATGGTTATAGTGGTTATTTATTTCTATTGGATCATTTTGATTTGTATTTATACATTCATTGTCAACATTATCATTTAAATTGTGTATTATTATTGATGTTGGAGTTGGTGAATTATAAGGTTTAGTTATGTGTTTTCTAGTAATGTGTCTTTTGAAACTATTTAAATTAGAAAATGTTTGATTTCAATCATATTATCTACATTCATATGAACTTAAAAGTTTCAGTAAATTAATTATTTTATAATGAGCTAACAGTGCTGTGAAAGTAAAACCACTGTGTTTACAAATAAAACAAATCATTATATGAGTAGGAGGTACCTATAATAGTAGTATAGTATTTAAATCTATAATAAATATACTATACATATCTAGGTATTATTTATCTTTATTTTGTTCATTTGTTATTATTAGGTACCTGCCTATCCACTATTACTTATTTTACAGCAACAAATAAATATAATTTTTAAAAAACACATTTTCTATAAATTTTTTTTAAATACAAATTAAAAAAATAAATATGTTAAACGCTTAAACATAAAAACATTTAAAAAGTTCTAAAATCTTAAAATCTCTAGAATATAAATGGATATAAAATTGATAAAGCTACTCGAATGAATTACATGAAACAATTACGTGATGTTTTAAATTTTCAAAAATGAACGATCTTCTGTTTTATTTGCTAAAACTCCGTTCGACATCACATGACTAAATTTTGTAACTTCCCCAGGAGTTAGATTTGGAAAATCATCATCTACATTGTTGCCATTTAAAATATTACGTATCGTAGACATAGCTTTTAGCCCGGTATTTTTTTCTAACACATTTTTATATTTTTTGTCGATTTTTTCAGCGATTGGTCCTTTGTTTTGGCCAAGTTTAGATTTGGTGTTTTCAACGATTTCCAAATTCTCATCGAGTAAAAGTAATGTATTTTCGAATTTCAAAATAGGTTGAGTGATAAAGCCAAAGTTACTTTTTATATAAGCTAAATCATTTTGTATAGTACTTTTAGATTCTGAGTGGAACGATGAATGTATTGATTTTACAATGATGTGTGTTTTTTTTTATTTTTGCGTCTGTCATCACCTTTTAGGACAGTAAAAGTGCTTGGATTTTCTTCAACAGTAACTTTTCTGGTAGGAAAGTGAATCTAGTTGGTACTTTGGGGGGTCAAAAGTAAAAATTTCACAGTAGTTTTCAAAATCGACGTGAAAAATTAAAGAAAAACGGGAATTTTTACGCAAAATCTGTTTTCGAGAAAATCGATTTTGGTTTTGGTGTAACTCTTAAACAAATGAGCGTAGGTATATGAAATTTTCACTGGTTGTTTATAATTGCATTTCCTATACACCATAATATTTTGACTTATTTTGAGCTGTTTACGGACATTGTCAGTATTTATTTTTTTTAGTTTTTTTTCTATAAATATCAATAAAATTTTATCTGTTGAGTAAAAAGCTTGAAAATTTAATAGAAGGCTCCTGGGTTATTGTTTCAAAGGCAGATGAAAAAAATTAAAAATCCGTAGTCACAGTTTTTATTTATAAGCATTTAAAGTTCAAATCTTGACAAAATACTGAAAAATCACGAAAATTACCTTTATCAAAAAAAAAATGTCTACAAGAAAGTCAAATTAAATTTTTATGATCGTTTGAAATTCATATTTTTACAATATTTGATATTTACTCGATATCTCATGTAACTATTTTCTTATTTTGTTGTAATAAAAAAGGTATGACTGTAGATACTTGAAAATTTCACTGAATGTTTATATTAGCATTTTCTATACATGATAAAATTTTGAAAATAGTTAACTCTTTTCGAGCTGTTTACGGACATTGTCAGTTTTAAATTTTTTTAGTTTTTTTTTCTATACAATTTTATTTGTTGGGTAAAAAACGTGAAATTCTAATGCAAGTCTCCTGATATATTGTTATAATTATTGCAGTTAAAAAATATTAAAAATATATTTGCACAATTTTTTTTTAGAAGCATTTAGTTCGAATTTCGACAAAATGTATATAATGTTCAACTTTTATAGTTAAGGATTGAAAATTTAAAACAAGGTTCCACGTAAATAGGTTATATATAAATTACTTTATTCATAATAATATCATTAAATATACTTAATAAAATATCATAGGCTGAGGTTTTCGCTCATAATCGTTTTACTATACAATGATATTATATCATTGCATTTAAACTTAACACCATCCGTTACAGTGATCCACTTGTAACCTTCTGTACAGCAGAGTGACACCCACTTTTCCACGTTTTTTTATTTAACTTTATTACTGGAAAATACTTGTGATTTGAGTTATTAAGATAAACAATTTATTATAACGGTCATACAATACTATATATAGCTAAAAAGCAATCGTGATGCATTCCAAAATTAAATTGAAACGTAATGCCTATTCTATTGTATTCATTAAATATATTTTATACAAGTTGAACCATCCAATAAGTAACAACTAACAAGTGAAATTTTTATACAATCTTTAATTTTTAGTTTTAAGACCTAAAAATGTAATACAATCTATTTATACACCTACTTCACAATAAGTGTTAGCTATTATTTGAATAATTGAGTAATTATATAGCCATACATTCTAATAATTACTTACCTGCTTAGTCCTCTGTTTTGAACGGAAATACAATACAAAGTAAATATGTTTTTTTAATTCGTACAACATTTAAATATATCATCTAATTGACGAAGTATATTGTATTAAAAATACTGTCTAAAAATGTTGTTGGTGTAAGTGTGTAGAGTATCTGAGTAATTATAAAGGAATGCTAAAGCATTCTTAAATTAATATTTTCTTATTTTAGCCAGAACTGTATTTTCTCATTGAATTAACTTGTTAATTTCAGAGAAAATAACTATGGGATAAACTAATGTTTCACATTGTTGGAGATCCACCCAGTGGAAATGGAAAGTGAATCTAGTTGGTACTTTGGGGGGTCAAAAGTAAAAATTTCACAGTAGTTTTCAAAATCGACGTGAAAAATTAAAGAAAAACGGGAATTTTTACGCAAAATCTGTTTTTGAGAAAATCGATTTTGGTTTTTGGTGTAACTCTAAAAAAAATTACCGTAGGTACATGAAATTTTCACTGGTTGTTTATAATTGCATTTCCTATATACCATAATATTTTCAAAATATTTTGAATTATTTTGAGCTGTTTACGGACATTGTCAGTTTCCATTATTTTTAGTTTTTTTTTCTATAAATATCAATAAAATGTTATCTGTTGAGTAGAAAGGCTTGAAAGTTTAATAGAAGGCTCCTAGGTTATTGTTTCAAAGGCAGATGAAAAAAATTAAAAACCCTTAGTCACAGTTTTTATTTATAAGCATTTAAAGTTCAAATCTTGACAAAATACTGAAAAATCACGAAAATTAGCAAATTATTTTGAGTTGAGAACTCATAAAAATTTTTCTTTTTAAATCTAAGATTTAATAATGTAACACAAGATTATCCATAAGTTTGTCTACCTTTATCAAAAAAATAAATATCTACAAGAAAGTCAAATTACATTTTTATGAGCGTTTGAAATTCATATTTTTACAACATTTGATATTCACTCGATATCTCATGTAACCATTTTCTTATTTTGTTGTAATTAAAAAAGGTATGACTGTAGATACTTGAAACTTTCACTGAATATTTATATTAGCATTTTCTATACATGACAAAATTTTGAAAATAGTTTAACTCTTTTTGAGCTGTTTACGGATATAGTCAATTTTCAATTTTTTAGTTTTTTTTTCTATAAATATCAATACAATTTTATTTATTGGGTAAAAAAGCGTGAAAATTTAATATAAAGCTCCTTATATATCATTCTAGTAGTAATTGAAAAATATTTAAAATGCATAGGCACAATTTTTTTTTATAAGCATTTAAAGTTCATATTTTGACAACATTTATCAAATTTATAATTTAATAATTATTTTGTAGTTAAAAATTTATAAAATGCTTGAAAGCGCTTATTTCAAGATACTGCCTGGTCACAATGAATACAAAATAGTGTTTTACCATTGGATTTAAAAACTGTACTAGAAAACTCTTCGACATACTGTCGAAGTTTTGCACTGGTACTTTGTGTTTGTGGCATTTTATAATTGAATGTAGGTATTAGGTAAGAACGTAACGAAACCAATACAGTTCGCAAACAACACGGCAACGTATCACTACACACGATAT
This sequence comes from Sitobion miscanthi, assembly GCA_008086715.1. NCBI lineage: Eukaryota > Metazoa > Arthropoda > Insecta > Hemiptera > Aphididae > Sitobion > Sitobion miscanthi. Next base: position 4,546,571 of record CM017804.1, read on the forward strand.
ACGACGATCACTGTCAAACACAAACTAACTTTTTTTTAGCTGTATGCTTTTATTTAGTAAGCGTACGAGTATGCGACAGCAAAGTAAGATGAGATAAAACTACATTTTGGTATTTTTGTACTGCGATAAAATGAATAATTGTAATGAAATATACTATAAAACATGCACTTTTTGTGTTTTTGTAGTCGAAAAAATATTCATTTTGTTCAAAATATGCAAAAATATGCATTTTGTCCAAAATATGCAAGAATATGACAAATAAAAATACCACCATTTACCTCAGCTAGAGCCAATTTGTGGACATTACTTACAAAATAAGTAATCAAAAATTGCAAAAAAAAACATACCAATGCCTATAAATCCTAGTCCTAGTAATAACTAATAAATAATAATATTAACACTATATATTTATATATATATGTATAAATAAATAATATATATATAAATATATCAATATTTTATTTTATAATATTGGAATTTATATAGTTTAGTATTTTTTATTTACTTTTTCGAATATAACTAGGACCAATAAACACCTTATATACTTTTATATAATAGTAGAAATTAAAACCAAAATGTTCGTCAATTCAAAAATGATCCTATCACTCCCGCGTCAAACCGCAATCAACGTGTACGCGTGACGTCAATAGTACGCACGGACTTCTGTCGCTGCATTATTTTACACAGTAGATGCTTACATGGCCCTTTCTATACACTTATTAAAAAAAAAACTTCTACTCCTAAAATGTTGAAAAAATAAAGGATTAAGTTTACCTACATTTATATTAATAGACTTAGATTTTTTACAGTACTTACCTACCTACCTTCCTTATTTTAAGTTTATTTGTGTTTGAAAACATAAGACTTAATTCATTTATGTGTGGATCATGGATATAATATTATTATTATCATTGACATAAAAAGTTATTTATATCGTATTCGATAATTCCATTTTAATAACAGGAATAACTAGAATTTACAAAGATTTTTTGAAGGATTTGAAACATAATGCTACGTATTTTGTACACACTGGTCGGTTAGAGTCGTATAATAATTTACGATTAAAATATATAAACGTGTAAACAAAATCAATTGAAATTAAAATAACGGTTTGTTCCTATTTGATAAGTATTATTACTATACTTACTTGATCATAAAAAGAAAGTAGGAGAAAAAATTGTATTTCCTATAAAATTTCATAAAAAAAATTGAATTAAATAACAATTCTAAGTGGCGAGAAAACATTATATAAGAAGTCGCTGTTCACATGAAAGGAAATAATTATTCAACAACATCAAAAAAATTCCATTTACCCACGGTATCTATTACAACATAGCAGCTATACTAAATCCTCAATTAAAATCAAGATTTTAGATTCTGAGCGAAGCGATGAATGTATTGATTTTACAATGATGTGTGTTTTTTTTTTGTTTTTTTGTTTTTTTTTTTTTTTTTTTGTGTGTCTGTCATCACCTTTAGGACAGTAAAAGTGCTTGGATTTTCTTAAATAGTAACTTTTCTGATAGGAAAGTGAATCTAGTTGGTACTTTGGGGAGTCAAAAGTGAAAATTTCCCAGTAGTTTTCAAAAACGCCGTTAAAAACAAAAGAAAAATTAAGGAAAAACGGGAATTTTTACGCAAAATATGTTTTCGAGAAAATCGGTTTTGATTTTTGGTGTAACTCTAAAACAAATGAGCGTAGGTACATGTAATTTTGACTAAATGTTTATATTAGCATTTTCTATACACCATAACATTTTCAAAATATTTTTAGCTGTTTACGGACATTTTCAGTTTTCATTTTTTTTAGTTTTCTTTTCTATAAATATCAATAAAACTTTATTTATTAGGTAAAAAAGTTTGAAATTTTAATAGAAGGCTCCTAGGTTATTGTTTCAAAGATTGATTTATCAAAAAAAAAATTCTACAAGAAAGTCAAATTAAATTTTTATGAGCGTTTGAAATTCATATTTTTACAACATTTGATATTCACTCGATATCTCATGTAACGATTTTTTTATTTTGTTGTAATTAAAAAACGTATGACGGTAGATACTTGAAAATTTCACTGAATGTTTATATTAGCATTTTTTTACACGATAAAATTTTGAAAATAATTTGACACTTTTTGAGTTGTTTACGGACATTGCCACTTTTCAATTTTTTTATTTTTTTTCTATAAATATCAATAAAATTTTATTTGTTGGGTAAATAAGCGTGAAAATTCAATATAAGGCTCATGATATATCGCTTTAATAACAGTTGAAAAATATTAAAAATACATCGGTACAATTTTTTTTTATAAGCATTTAAAGTTCATATTTTGACAACATTTATCAAATTTATAATTTAATAATTATTTTGTAGTTAAAAATTTATAAAATGTTCAAATTTTATAGCTAAGGATTGAAAATTGAAAACAAAGCTCCACTTAATAGGTAATAAATAAATTACTTTATTCACAATAATATCATCAAATATGCTTGGTAATATCATAGGCTGACTGACCGTTTTCGCTCAGAATCGTTTTTCTTATACAATGATATTATATCATTGAATTCAAATTTAACACCATCCATTACAGTGACCCATTTGTAAAATTCTGTACAGCAGAGCTACACCCACTTGCCTACCTTTTTTGTTGTTGTCTGTCCTTAAATATATAGTAAAATAAATAATAATATTCGAAGATGTTCTACAAACGATCGAATATTAATTATAATGCATTCATAGCAGCATAATATATCAATGATTATATATTTTATAATCCATCACAGCTATATAGTAAAGTATTTAAAATTTAAATAGTTAAAATACCGTCGTACGACTTTGGCTCACAATGTCATAATAAAAATAAATCCGTATTATGTCCGAACCTCCGATATTTCGAAAATTTGACGGCGGCGTTTACCTAATTATTATAGAGTGATCACGTTGAAACCCAATACCCGTAGATACACTCCTACAAACGAGCTGTACACCAACGAGAGCGCTAAAAAAAAGACATGCGCTAAACTTTCGACAACGGCGAGCATCACTATAGCCAGCGGACAGTAGTTTTGGACATTCTATTCTACGTGTGCTCATAAGAAGTCTTGTCGGTATAAGAATATATCGTCTCACGGCGTCTCAGAGGTAATTATTATGCATTATATTTTATTATAATCTTAAACAATTTTATCGTGATAATTCATTATTTAGACGATTATTACTGATCTTAGATTTTGTATAACATTTTAGTATACATTTTTGATTTTTTTTTTTATAATCTCGTAATTTGGGCTAGAAAGGAAAAGCCGTAAAAAATTATTTTATGCCCTACTAAATCAAAATAATTTTTATAATATATATATATTGTAATATAATATTTTTGCTATATTTAACAAGTTTTGAATAAAAAAATATTTTGCATTTAATTTTGCATAAAAGCTTTGCAAGACTGTACAATTTAAAATCGTCTGCGTTAACTATTATTCTAAAAATATATTATTCTCATTAATTTTTCCGTCGCCACTCATTATCTTGATTTTTACATCGTACGGATCTGTTAAAAAATTACAATTAGTAATATTCGATAGGTAAAAAACCCTTATTATCACCTTACAAAGTTTATTTTCTAAGTAAAAATGTTTCAACAAATTTCAAAAAAGCCAGATTAGTGTTAAATACTCTGAACAGTCTAAAATGCTTAAAAAATAACCTTAAAATTGAAAAGTATGATCAAAAAATGCAAAATAAAAACTTCTTATCCCAATACAAAAATATATGTATGAAATATATATTTTATAAAACGAGCATCACATAGCTATCTTTAGAAAACAATGCAATGTGCATCCCAGTCCTAATCGTTACCAGTAACAGTTATGATGTTTAGCATGTTTATAAAATCGAGAGTAGGTACTGTACACCCATTTCAAGTCTATGGTTTTTAATTATATTTATTAATAGAATTTTAATCATAGTTGCAAAATGAATCTGATAAAACGTGCTGATGAAAAATTATTTTAATTATATTTTCCGTATCTAAAGTAAATTATAGTATCCAAAGGTTATTATTAATGACAAATTATTTTTATCTTGTACAAATGTGTTAAGACATAAAGTCATATAAGATTTATATTTTTCAAATACTATCATGTAAAATTCAAACAAAGTGAAAATATGGATAGAGGCCATGCAAAAACTAAATATAAATATAAAATTATCGTGAATAACATAGACCTATCAAAAGTTTGTTTTTAAATATTCTTTTGTTTCATAGCTTATTTTAAATGCTTAAAACAATTATAATTCAAATGTGTAATATTTATATTATTTTTGAGTCACAAACAAGTGAATAATTAGGTATAAATTATTTAATTAATAGTTGAACAATATATTGTACTCCGATCAGACAACTTTTTAAAGTTAAAAGTCCATTGAGATGTAACATTTTTTTTCTTGTAAGCAGAATTCCAAACATTTTTCGAATATTTATTTTACTTCAGAATAATAAAAGTCTCTGCTGTATATAGGTGACAACGGCCGTTGCAGTCGATGATAAAAAATCACACAGAATAGTTTCTCATTACATTACCTATATAAGTAGTCAATAGATACATAATATATTGTATTATATGGCTTGAATTTCGTTCACCCTTTGTCTTTCCAAATATCTCGTGTATCGGATATCGTTAATATTATTACTATATGACAATACAGCTGGTTAGTTCTTGTAAAAACGATTATTTTTTAGTATCTATTACCGATTTCCGAACAAGACATTTTTTTTAAACTGATAATACGAAAATAACTATTATATACGAATATTTTCATATAATTTATCGTTTCTTCAATGATAATAATCATATTAATAGATTGTTTTATTTGTGATCTCGAAGCCTAAATTATGCGAATAAAAATATCCTTGAGTGGCCATAATAAAAGGCTAAATATCACATTTCTGATTTCTCTGGATACCGTCGCGGTTATAAATGTAATGTACCTAATTAATTGATTTCCGAGCACTGAAATTTAATTGATGTAAATGGAAAATTATATTCATATGATATCAAATGTTAAAGATACTAGAATCTGAACAGTTCCAAAAAAATTTATAATTTCTATAAAATATTTACTAACAAATAGAAAGTAAATTATCACAAAGAATTAATGGATAAATATTTAAAATTTATAACTTGTCTTATAATACAACACAATATGCGCACATAGATTTCTGTGAAATATCATGGAAACAAATATTTTTGTATGTTTGATAAAATGATTATGTCGATATTCAAAATCTAGTTAGATTCTTATATAAATATACATATTTAGAGATAGAGTGATCTATAGTTAAGAATCAGATACAAATATAATGTGAATTTATTCTGACATATTAAAGATGTAAACCTATTTACAACTGATCGACGCTGACGTTATTGATCATCTGAATGACATGAAGAAAAACACCACTGGGCGTTTGCGTAGTTTACCACTATTTTTGTTTTTCAATTTTCTTTATAAATATAACTATGTATGTATGTATGTAATTTTACATAATTTATACAATTACAATATTGCAATTGAAAATCCTGTACCTACATAATAATATCTCTACACCACACAATCTAGGTACAGGTTAGGTTAGGTACTACCACATGAAACACTTATTACAGTGAAACTTCCATTTTACAGTTTCATAGAGCATAAAAAAAAAAATGCGTATTAGTTATAGAGAATTTTTTTAAAAGAATCGTTGAATTTGGTTCAAATTTGGTTTGGTTCTTAGTATCGTTTTGTTAAACGGAAAGTTTTGTTAAATTGAAGTTCGTTATATTATGGAAGTTTTACTGCATTAAGTAAAAGTTATAACAATTACAGGCTCGGATTAACACTATCGTAATCCCCTAGGCATGATTAGATATTTATATATTTTTTTAAATTCATTATTTTATTATTCATTTTTTAAATCTTAATTACATTGAGATGATTATTATTTAAATTAAAAATTAAATGAATGATAATAAATCTCACAAAAATAATTGATCAAATTTACTATTAACATTATACTAATATAATACGCAATGTTATTAATAATTAATATATCTAACGTAAAATATAGATTTAAATTTTAAAATAGGTACCTGTTTAGATATTGTTCAGTGTCAAGCTAATTATTATGGATTGACGATTGTCGATAAACGATACTATACGAAGCACGGACTACGGACGACTGACAAGGATTATGAATAGTAAAATGTTATATGTTGAAATAATTTAGACCATAAATACTTTATAAATTATAATAATATAGTCTAATATTTAAATCAAATTGGTAGGATAAATATACTATGTTCAGAAATATTTCCTAAAATACTTTAAACAGTAGTCGGGGTTTCATTCATCATACACCGTCGTATGTCAGTATGCGAGCGTCATTTTATCGTTTTATGGTCTATCTAGATAGCTAATTTCTATAGGTAATTACGAATTATGCAACGAACATTGTTACAATGACCGTACAGGGATATACAAGTATACACAGGAATGTAAATAGGTTTAAGTGTATTTTGATTTTTTGATTTTTCAAGAATTTCGTTTTATGCAAATGGATATATTACGTATATTTACAAAAGTTTACTACCTATTGATTTTGTGTATCAAATTACACTATAAGTTTTATGGTTTCAATGTTGCGTTATTTGCGTACGACTTGTATGTATCCATAAAAAGTTCACTGGTTTCGTTCAGTATAAAATGAACAGAAAACATTAATTTGTGTGATTATACACATTACACATCGTAGTTGGTAATATTAAAATGCCTATACTTTTACGAATAACAGTAAATTAATGATTATTTTATACCTACATATTATTTATTTTATTTTTTTGACTGAAATCTAATTATTTAGCTTTAAAACATAAAAAAAAACTCCATCGGTATAACAGTTTAGAAACCATTGGTTTATTGTTTTTTTAACTATAGGTATCGGCAATCATTTAGTTTTTTTTAAATTTAATTGCTTCTTTCTTTATTTTATTCGGTATACTTACCTAATATCTGATAAATCATTATAAATTCAATCATTATATTATAATATTATGAATCATTAGGTATATCACGCATAATATTGAGTACTTATAACTAGAATAGTATATACGTTATAATATATAATATAATGATTGGATTTATAACGATGATTAGTATAATAATAACTATCATATGTAAGCAAAAAACAATCTCAACTTATTGTTACAAACAAATAGTATAAAAAAAAAACAAACATATATTTATACTTAACAGCAAAGTATAAACTTGGATTAAATATGATCACTGACATGTGACATGACCTGATTATGTAGTGTATAGGTACCTACAAGGCAAACAATTCACATCATTATACTTTCGTTAAATGCAAGTTATAGTTGGTATCAATAAGCCAACCAATTTATTTTAATACACATATTCAATACACACGCAGAATAATTACTTGCTTAATAAAGAATATTGATGAACATTTATGACTATATTATTTTTAAATTTTCAGTTATGACAGCAATACAAACGTGTTTATTAAAATTGTACGTACCTATATTTTCGATATTTTTAAATATCTTTAAGAACAACTTAGGAGAAAACCTTATTATACTTATCACTAATCAGAACAGTTTTTTGTAATTTGTGAACAATTACAGATGTTTGTAATATTACCTATTAGGATTAGAAAAACACGTTTACACAGTACACTATATCAGTAAAACAATTATCTCTCTAACACACGTAAAATATAGTAAAAACATATTGCCGTATTTCAGTCATTGTCATTACATCATTGAAATAAAGGTATCTTAACCTATTAAAATAATTGTAAATAGTGATGTACGCAGGATTTTTGAATTGGGTGGGGGGGAGGGACTTGAAAATTAGTTCTAATTTTATTTTTATTTTTCCAGTCTAATAATTTCAGGCGTTTATTTGAGGTATTTTAAAATGTTTATAACTTTTCAACTTTTTTGGTAGAAAGAAATACTCTGAACATAAGCTTCGATGCCCGATGTATGTTTTTGGAAGCAAATTGGATCTAGTTGGTACTTTTAGGAGGTCGAAATTGAAAATGCTCAGTGCTTTTTACAATAATTGGAGAAAAAAATGAAAATTTATTAAAATTGTTTGGTAACCAGCTTGGTTATACCGTCCTCCCTTGGATTATATTTGATTAAATAAAATTTTTTTTTTCTATAAATATCAATAAAAAATTATATATTTGGTCAAAAAGCTTAAAAATGTAATACGTACGTTTTTATTATAGCTAATATATTAACGATACATGGTTATTTTTTATAAGCATTTAAAGTTAAAACTTCGTCAAAACCACAGTGAATTTGTAGTTCAAAACTTATAAAATATTAAATGTGTATAGCTAAGTCTAGACAATTTAATATAAGGTCTTTCATAAAAGTAGTTCATGCTTTTACCGAAAAATTACAGATAATTTATGCAAATACAATGTTTTTCAAAAATGAATTCATTCTAGTAAGATATATATGAAATTTACGTCTTGCTTACTATATACGAGTAGTTGACAGTTGAAACTAGATAAATATTTAATTTTTTTAAGTAATAATAATACGGGCAATGGAGGGGGGGAGTTCAGCCCGTTAGCCCCCCCCTGCGGATACCATTGATTGTAAAGAATAGTATTATTCGTGTCCGATGATTTTTATATTTAGTTATTAATAACTATCTTAAAAATAATAAATTTAAAAAAATCTTCCGAAAAATACACATAACAATGTTATTCTTTGTACCTACCTAAATTTTATAATTTCAACAATGTAATCAGTTATCAAAATGAGTATTTACGGAAAAAGCTTTATACCTATTATTATAATTTATATAACACATGTGCCGTGTGTAAAGAAGAAGACAAAATTATACTGGTATGAAAAAATAAAATAGCCATTAATATTATAATAAACATCGATCGGCTTAAGATCGAATTGCACATTTTTTATTTTAATTGAAACTTTGAATTACATTTTACACCTTCTATTTTCACTTAGGTAATTTATACTTTTTTAAACTAAATTATTACGTTTAGATAAAAACATTTAATGATCTTTCTTTTTTTTAATTGCGATAAATACGATATCTTCAATTTTATAATAAGCAATAAGTAATAACATATAATAAGAGTCAAATAATTATATATATGTCTACGGTGTTTTTTAATAATAGGAGATTAGGTACATATACTTCATATTCTCATATAGTCATGTAATCTCTTTCGTACAATTGAATCATTTTTGAGTAAATTGTATCCATCATAATACGGAATAACACTCAAAACATTTTATTTAGCAACAGTAATAAATATCGAATTTTTCACGATTTTAAAATCATAATCGATAATATATGTATAATGTATATAGCTAAGTAATAAGTAAGTGTAAGGACCTAATAGAAAAATAACGTTTTATTGAACTATATAATTGGCTAATTCACACGTAGACAACCGACAGATGTAAATATATTCTTGGACACATTTACTTAGGTATCACTGTATGTCTGTATCAGTTGTATAAAGAATAAATCTACAAGTCATCAATTTATTCATGTTTCATCTGTTCGTTTGGCGGTATTAAAGATATTAGATAGGTATAAATGTAAAGGTAATACGCGTAATGTTAACAGGAAATTAAGTTAAACAAATCTCTATATACAGACACCTTGGAAAGATGTCTGATAAATAACGATCATAAAAAGTAATTGAGTGTTATTTGTCACTATATAGTTTTTTATACGTATCTTTATTAGAATTGATCGATCAAGGTACCAGGTGAAGTCGGCACTTAACAAATTACAACTACTTATCCTAAACTAATCTTATAAGTGTTTTCATCAAACATTATATCGTTCGTTGCTTACAACACTAGAATTTATCACCAAGTACCTACATTTTGGCTGTATTATCGAGATAGTTAAAAATATTTAATTACCGAATTAAATTGGTTGCCAAATAAATTAACAAAAAAAAAACTTTATTGCCTTACAACGATTTAACAACAGAAAATAATACTACGCTAAACTGGAGGAACGCATAATATTTTAAGTATATTTATTATTTATTAAATTATATTTGATTGTTTAGTGTTAAGTTGTGAATATTTGGTAACTGAAATAAGTTACTAAGGTATTTTGCTATAAATATCATTGTCAATAATAATCGACAATACGTACTACCTCAATACATTAAAAACTGAATCAAAAAGTCAATCATTTTGATGATGATTACTTTTTAAATGTATTTTTTTAGTACCTACACACGTGGCTACAAAGGCGTTTTATGTAAACAGTTATTATACAATTATTATCATTTTATTATCTAAATTTATCATTCTATAATTATTATAATTATAATTATTATTATTATTATTATTATAATGAAGTCTCTACAATGTTTCAGTGTTAATGTTGTTGATTTACAGCAAAAGTCAGTAACTCATGTCTCATAAAATATAAGTAACAGACTAACCAAAAATTTTAATCCTCTTTAGTAAAAAAAAAAACAATAATAATGTATTAACATATAAAAATTATTTCTTCCTCATAAATTTAATACAAGATAGACTAACCATTTTTTAAAATCCCTATTACTTATATAAAAAGTGTTGGTAATTATATGTTTCAGCGAGTAAATAAAAATAAGGGGGAAAGTAGATAACCGTTAAATGTATATTGTATGATATTATATTTAGGTAGATACCTACTTATATACTATTATACCTAGTAAATTAATACGGTAGGTAGAATTCATTTTTGCCGAAAAAATTGCATTAACTATATAATTAATATTTAATTATTATAATAGAAGGTATATATTTATATAATAAATAATATATAATTGTAATTAACTTTTGAGTCAAACCTACTTACTAAATAGGCTCGTAGTGTATAGGTAATACTGTAATAGCATACAATTAATTTAAAGGTTTTGAAAATTGAATTGTATAAATAAAATTCCCCATGAATAATATTTATTAATAACGACAAAATAACTAAAATTGTTAAAATCACAAAATCGTAAAATCATCCAAATTTGAACTTTAAATGTCTATAAAAAAAATTATTTTTTGTATCTTTAATATTTTTAAATAGCTATGATGACAATATATTAGGATTCTTGTATTAAATGTTACAAGCATTTTACTGAGCGGAAAATATTTATCGACATTTATAGAAAAAAAAAATTTAAATATCGAGTATTGATTTAAATAGCTCAAAAAAAATATAGAATGAAAAGATACTGAAACTGGTTTTCCGTAAAAATTCCCATTTTACCTTCATTTTTTTTTGTTTTTCCTGATTATGTTGAAAAGTACTGAGCATTTTCAATTTTTACCTCCTATTAGTTGGTACCAACTAGATCTCGTTTGATCTTCGAAACCACTTTCAACGTTGAATACTGAGACATTTTTTTCTTCAATACATATACAAAAAAAATGTAATTTTAATATTGCATATTAATCATTGTAAATGCTTTTGTTGGATTGTAGTGATTAGAATTAAAACGTTATTTAAAATTATACTTATATAAATTACAGTTACGAAATGCCGAAATGGTATAAAGCTGTATTTCCTGTACGAATAATTTCTTATAGATACATTATAATAATATTAATTAAATAAAAATCTTTATATTTTAAAAGTTGAATAATATAGGTATAATAATAATATACATGGAAGTATCAAAAAGTAAATTGAATCTAGCCGGACAAGGATATTTTAGAGGGCAACCTAATACATTATATATGATTTCTAATTATTATGAATACCACACATTTAATAAAAAGTAGAAAGTAAATTGATAGAAATTAAAAATGAAAGCCCAGTCTATGTCATATGTGTATTGCTTGTCTTTTTACTGTATCAAGTATTGCCTTTTTAATTTATTTTACATAGTTTAAAAAATCATCGTGTTACAACTTACAAGATACTTGAAACTGTTCAGAAGAATGTAATATGTACTAGATCCTAGATACAACCATACAATTGTTTATACTTATTATCTAGGACTGAAGTACACGGATCTTCGATACTGGGCATCCCATTCGGTCGTGTATCAATTAAATTGAAGGGTTATCCCACAATGATTTATAAAAAGTATTTTATAGAAAAAATACGGATCTTAACAACCATGACTTATGTGGATACTATTTCTAAATTCATAATTTGTATTTTGTATAATTATTGTTGTTGGAATATTTTAGATATACATTTATAATGAAAATAAATATTATATTTCAACATATAATCGTATGCTTGACCACACAGTACATAATATGTATATTATACCAACTTACCAAATTTTAATTAATTTCTGTTGTATTTTTTTAATTTTTCTAGAACAATTAATTTTGATAAAACCTATCTACACTAATGGATTTCGACGAATATAGAATGAGAGGTAAGTACAATTTATACATTAATAATTTGGTATATATTATACACATATATGTAAGATATTGTAATATCATTTAATATTTATATAAATATTTTTTAACCATTGAAGAAATCACGACTGATCTTATTGCCAACAAATTTAAAATCTATCTGTTGCTCTTATATTGAATCGTGCTTATCGACATCAAATGATTTTAGGAAAAATAATGATAGACTATATAGCAGACTATTTAGAAACTATACGGGAAAGGCGTGTCTACCCGAACGTGCATCCAGGATACTTGAGAAACTTAACACCAGACTGTGCTCCCGTTGAACCAGAATCGTGGGACCACATAATGGACGACGTCGAAAACATCATTATGCCTGGGGTAAGCGTGTAAGACTATAATATTAATAATACAAATAATAAAAAGACTGTCCATCGTATACCAATTTTTTTTCAATGTATATGTTGTATACGAATATAATATTATACAGATTACGCACTGGCAATCACCTCAGATGCACGCTTATTTTCCCGCGCTGAATTCGTTCCCGTCGCTGCTAGGTGATATGCTGGCAGACGCAATCAACTGTCTGGGATTCACATGGGTAAAGTCATTCGACGATGATAAAATATAATATGTGGATACTAATAATTGGAACCGCTTAATCTGCTTTGCAGGCCAGTAGCCCCGCTTGTACGGAATTGGAAATCTTAGTGATGAACTGGCTAGGAAAGATGATCGGACTGCCCGAAGCGTTTTTACACACGCACAACGAGAGCAAAGGAGGAGGCGTCATACAGGTAGGTACTTACTACTTTTGATACAGTATGAGTATATATATTATATATAATATATTACAGCTGATACGTACCTACAGTGTGCCACGTCTATGGACTTGTCTAGACGAATACAAGTATTAGGTTTTATAATTTCATACATGGCGATACCTATATCTTTTAAGTTTATACTAACTGAAAACTAATTGCATATTATAATTATATGGTTAGTTGCTAGTCTAAATATTGTGGTGGGGGACAATGCCACATGGAGCTGAGTTGTTTTTTCCCAAACTCAAAAAGATAAATTTGGTTTTCAATTTTCTTCCATAGAAATACTATTTATTATTTACGAAAAAAATATTTTGATTACTACTGTAGTTTAAAAATTCATTTTTATTGAAAATATTCTTTACATTTTTAGTTGATAAAAGTTAATGTCAATAAGTACTGGTGAAAAGTACAACATAAAAAAAAAAAAATTATAAAACATTATTTAGCGACCTCCATTACTAATGTTACTAAAAATATTTCATAGATAATATAAAATAGATTGGACATTTTCTGGATTTAAATACACCAATCCAAATGTGTGCTTTAACCAATTATTTTGTTTGTAAGCGACAATTTAACCAAGTTCTTGAATTTTTCTATACCATAATGAATTAAATGGAACCTAAATCTTTTAATGGCACAACTAGGCCATAGTAGTTTGACAGCATTATGAATCGCTATTTCAGTCTATTATTAAAAGGTTTGGTACTTAATACTTTGAAATAGGTTTCTTGTTTTTTATCAGATAATTAACAAAATACTAGTGGAACGTAGTGGTTATTTAAAAATCCATATAAGGTGAATAATTGTAAAAAAAAAATGTGGACAGTATGAAAAGGTTCCATCAACATACATTGTTTCACTTTTACACAGTTACACTATTAGATTCGTTTCACAAAAAAAAAATTATTATATTTGAATTTATATCATTAAACATTAAAAGGTTCTCTTTTTAGAAGTTATGGGTTTTAAGAAATCAATAACGTACTAATCATGTACTAATCATGTACTTCACCTATGCAAGTAGGATTTGTTGGTAAAATTTGACGTCTTGTTCGAAAAATGCATTTTCGAAGGGCTGAAATATCTCGAGTATTTATATCGACATTAGAATTAGATGAATATACTTCAGACAAAATAATTTTTTTTGGACGTTAACTTATATCTTCTAATTTCAATTGCTTTCCTTTAACACGCCATTGAAATTTTTTGCCTATATGGATTATACTGCATGGACCATGAAAGCAATCTACCTACTGATATGTAAATTATTTATAATTATTAATAAATAATACGATATCGATATCATATTATTATATTGTGTATGAAATACATTTTCTTTTAACGATTTAATTTTTTTTATTGAATAAACACTAGTAGAACAATCTTTTTTGTAACATCTCCATCAGTTTGCGGTAAAATAACTATTATTGATATTATAAATTATTCAATAATTATGTAGGTACCTAACACTGTTTTCAACATGATGTATTGTCATGCTTTAAATAAGTAAAATATAACTATATAATATAATGTAATCTTATTAAAAAATATTTATGTAATTGTATCTATATAATATTATTAAAACTTTAATGGAAAATAGGAAAATAGACAATAGTTTATTAAAAATATAATACCTATCTAAGTTAGGTTGGTAGGTGAAATCGCAGTCTTGTAAAGAATACTTTTATTTTGTATTCGGAATACATATTCGAATAAATGAGAGTTAAGGTATTCAGAATATGTATTTGAATAGTTCTTAAAAAAATGTATTCAGAATAAATATTCAAATACTTTAAAAAGTATTAGAATACTTTTTTTCACCACAAGTTTTTGTCAGTTTTTGAATGGTTGGTAATTAACATTTATTAATTAATAACTAAAAATACATTGTAATCATAAGTTATTTATAAATGTTGACCACATATGATACGGCCATACGGGTTACATTTGTTACAACACATTGATGTTTATAAAAATAATCATATCACGGGCCAATATTACATTTCGTTCAATGAATAAAATTAATGTTCATGATTTATAATATGTATTGTCCCAAATTTAAAACTATTTTTCTAGATCGGAAAAAAGTATATTTTAACGAACAAAAAATACAAATAAAAGTATTCAAATACTTTTATTACATTTATTCGAATACTTTGCAAAACTGTGTAATCGAACATTTGCACCTAATTAGTATACTAATTAATATATTTAGGGACCTATTTTATCAATTAATTATAAAGAAAAAAATGCATCTAATATAATATTTCATTAAAAATAACTTATAAATAATAATAAAATAATTATAGGCAATTTTTCTGGGGCTTTATTTTCCTATAGCTAGGGCATTTTTTACCGTATTTTTATTTCGGGGCTTTTTCCCAAATACTATTTCTAGGAGTATGATTGAAGAGGCTCGATTGTAGCAGGGTAGTAATATAGTATATCATGTATGTATTTCTAAATATTAAAATAATAATTACGAAGTATATAAGGGGATGTGAGGAGCATACCTCCCCACGTTTACCTATCAAGCACATTTAAGCGTACATACAAAAAAAACTACGTCTACATCACTGCCTATTCTTACATTGATTATACCTATGTATACTGTATATAATGTACCCATTCCATTTCCAACCTGATCCCTTTCGTCATTTTTATTTCAGACTACATCAAGTGAAGCTACATTTGTTTGCTTGTTAGCTGCCAGGACTCAGGCGATTCGTCGGATACAGGAGATAAATCCAGAACTAGAAGATGTAGAAATTAACAGTAGACTAGTGGCTTACTGTTCAGATCAGGTACCTAAATCGTCCACTAAGGTTATTTTCTTTATTTTAAATCGGAAGCATATTCGACAGATATTTTAATAACTTCAACACATCAGTAGTCGGTGAAAATGTAATTTTTTCAATTACATTTTATAATTTTGTAATAGTTGTTTGTATTTAATTTAAATCGGTAGAAATATTTCCGGTCAACATTTATATTGAATCATAACAAATTAAGTGGTGGCATTTGACTATTACCCCGGACGTTATTAACTTGCAATGTGGTGTTTTGGTCAAAGTTTATTTAAATCCAGTGTATACATACTATATATTATTAATAATATTGTAATTAATCATAATTTCATCAAGTCATTTAAATAGGTAAATACTATCTATCTAACCTAACATGAAGCCAGATCGAACTGCGTAGTAACAATAATTATTTTAAAATGTATGCATTTTACATACCTACACTTACTTGACAATGGAAGTTTATTTGTTTACAGGCTCATTCATCAGTCGAAAAAGCTGGTCTCATCGGGCTCGTTAAAATGCGATTTATCGAAAGTGACGATTCCTTATCACTAAGGGGAGCTCAAGTTATGGAAGCTATCGCCACTGATAAAAAACAAAACTTGATACCGTTTTTTGTGAGTATAAGTGTCGAGTGATAGCTGATGTGCCCAAATAAGTTATGCATGAAATAAATCTAATTGCATATTTGCATGTTGTGATAATTGTATGTTAAGATAGATAAAGTAGATGGTGAAGATAGGAGATACAGAGAATAGGTATCATTAGGGATTAACGCCACAAGTAATATGTATTGTATTATCATTGGGTCTATACCAGATATATTATACTCAATACCCAATGGTTTAACGTATTTGTCTCAAATGAAACAATTATAAACTATTGATTAGTTTTATTAGTTTTATTTACCTTTGGTTAGTAACTAATTTCATGACGTCGCCATCGGGTGTCTTATAAATAAGATGATTTATTGAAAAAAAAAACAATGTAGGTAGGTACACCATAAGGAGCAGTTAATTTTTTATGTACGCATTGTCACCGCATCGCATCGTCCTCTGACGCTACACAGATATTAATCGTTGTCTCCGTCTTGCAAGTGCATAATATAGGTAGACAATTTACGAATAGCAGATCACATTTAACTGAGTTAGTTTAAAAATTAGAGTGAATCAACCTATTATGAAACTTGATGGTAAGAACATTATCTGTGTTTCTATGTAGGTTTTTTACGATAGTTCAATTTTGAAGTGAGTTATTTTTAATTTGCGCTATATTATACACGCATAAATTATTAAAAAATTTAAGTATCGTAAAGAACCCACAAAAAAACACAGATAATGTACTTACCATCAAGTTTCGTAATAGGTCGATTCACTCTAATTTTCAAACAAACGGAGCTAAACGCGTTCTCCTGAACGTAAATTTGCTAAGTTACACACTTGTAAGACGAAGAAAACAAATGGCCGTGTAGCGTCTTAAACGATATTGTCTATTAAATCTCAAAAACGTATATTTAATCAACTAAGCAACCGAACGGGTACTAAAGATTGTGTAAGTCAAATTTGAAAAGTTCGACTATGGTATACACTATCCATGACTATAATATTATAAACTAAACGTGTCACTGTGTTAGCATGTAGCTTTAAATAGGATTGATGTAGCGATGGAAATCTTCAACGCTTATACATTTAATCAAATAATTATTAACTATACTCAATTATTTATCACATAGGTATATTACACATCTAGGTATAAGATGTATTAGATTTACATCCAATTTACAGGCTTAATATATATACCTACCACATAGTATAAACTTTCAATTGATGGTGTGTTCTTTACAGCTTTGTGCGACGTTGGGTACAACTGGCGCTTGTGCGTTTGACAAACTTGAAGAACTCGGACCGATATGTAATTATAATTTATAATAAATTAAAATAACGATTTTTGCATATTTTATTTCTAATTGTTGTGAGTTTTTCTGGTTCTCTGGTAATTTAATGTATAATTTATTTTAGGCCACGCGGAAGATATGTGGTTTCATGTCGACGCGGCTTATGCAGGTACAGCGTTCATATGTCCGGAATTTCGTCACTGGCTATCGGGTGTCGCATACGCGGACTCAATTGCGTTCAACCCAAGCAAATGGATGATGGTTCATTTTGATTGCACAGCTATGTGGTAAATGATCTTACAATGATGATTAGAGTACGGATTTTAAAAGTTTTTGCTTTTTTTTCTAATTTTCTTAAACGAAGCTGTCTGCTATAAATTCGATTTATACTTTTTAGAAACAAATGCACAAAACTTTATTTTGCTTTTCGATGTGAAAACGTCTTATACGGTTGGGTAGTCAACATTTTCGAGCGTTATCTTCTTCGCGAAATGCTCGATACTTATATTATTAAAAGGATAGGCGATTTTTATGACAGTTATATCTAAAGTTCTACTGGACCGATTTGCATAGTTTTTTTTTAAACGCGAGTACCTTGCGTACAAATGAGCCATTTAAAGAGAAAAGTTCAAAAATGTAATTAATCAGTTATTAGATATATTAAGTTTTCCGTGTATACGATATTGGTATCAAGCACGGTTGTTAGTATATAGGTAACTGTGGTATCAAGACTACAGCGCGGCACGGTGGCATAAAACAGTTACATGGAGAGGGATGTTTGGGCGGTCACATATTCCCGTATATTACCCCATATTACACATAATATTATGTACCTACCACGAATAATTAAGATATACAGAATACGAAATAAACCGGAGCTATTGATTTGGCTCCCAAACACAAGTAAATGACATTTTTATGTATTGAATTGGCTCCCAAGATTTATGCATTGAGTTGGCTCCCTCAACATATATTTTATAAATTCATTGGTTATAAAAATTGTTGGAAAATAAATTAAACTATACATAAAACTAATTTAAAATACAAATATTACATTTAATAGTCAATCAAAATTGTTTGAAAATAAATAAAAATAATAATAAAAATATACAATATTTATGTACTATAGTTTAATATACAAATATTCACTGACCTGCAATGTTTTAATATTATTTAGTAGGCTTAAATTTGTTTGCAAGAATTTTTATATATTCAAATCTTGATACTATACCATTGTCATATTTCTGAATTTGACTGTCTATAAATTGTATTTTTTCTTGAATTTTTTTTTTTGTCTGGTCTTTCTACATTGGAGCTTCTTATTATAATTTCAGTATCCGCTTGAATACCATACAATACATCCAAGAAACTGTAAATATTTGGGTGTGGAGAACTAAATTGGGAATTAAATTTGGAGTGAAAAGATTCACATGAATTAGTTGTACGACAGAACTACTGCTTTTTTCTGCCCAAATGTGAGGTGGAAATAAAGAATTATTTTCAATATAATTTTCAACCAAGTAGTCCATAAATTTTATAATTTTTTCATTATTTGGTTGTATCTCAGCTAGTTCGAATGAAAAGCAATTACCGACTGATTGCGGATCTAGAAATGGTAAACCAAATATATACGTTAAATATTCACCAATTTTTGTTTTTTTTTCATATTCTATAGAAAGGCCCAGTTATTGGATTATTCTGTACCATGATTGCCCTGGGTGAAACCAAAAACCACGAATTTCACTCAACGGCCAAACTTCATTTATTGCGTTATGTATAGCAACTTCAAAATCAACATAAATTTTTTTTATTTCGAATTGATAATTATAATTTAAACAATAATTATTGATAATTTTAAAAATTTTTATCTTTTAGTAAAGCATTCAAATTTGTTTTCTTCATCTGGATTGTGGCTATGATTAAGAGTGGACGATTCCCATACAACATTTTCGTTTTTACAAATTCTTAAATAAGCTTTGCATCCTCGTTTAGTACATTTGAATCATTTAAATTCATTTTGGAGAAGCTTATGATAGCTAAATTTAAATTTATTTACTAAAAAAATTAATTCTCCTTTTTCACCAAACATTTTTTCGACCGAATTCATTTTATATTAAATATATAGAGGTACGAAATGTGACAAATTGCAATGAACTGCGAGTGATTGAGACGAACTAATGATATATGATATGATTATGACAATTTATAATGCGTTATCGGATTAACGGTTAGATAATTGCAAACAGTATATCCGGCCCTGTGTCGCTAAAAATATTAAAGTCGCGTACTTTTCCAACTTTTATATTATGAGAACCACTTGTTGTAAATTATATTAGGAGTCAATTCAATGATCCTTTTCTGGGGAGCCAATTCAATGTTCGATGAGGTACTTTACCTAATATTGGGAGCCAATACAATGGTCACCAAATAAACTTGTGGTAAGTGAAACCCGCACCTTCTCACGTTTCGGCTAGACTACTAGCGCTTTATTCTCCCGGTTAACACAACAATTCTATGTAGCGCTAGTAGTCTAGCCGCAACGTGAGAAGCGGGCGGATTCAGAAAAGCATTAATAAGACCTTTCCGTTCCGTATGACCGTATCCTGTATATCTTTATTCGTGGTACCTACGTTAAGTTGTTATAGTCGTGTCAGTTTGTCATGTTATAGTAGATTAATTTAATCTTGAAACGGCTACATAATAAACACGATAATATTCTCTTGCTCTGGAAATTATCTACTCAGAATATTACAGTTTAGTTTTTGTTGTGACACCGTTTGTAATTCGTAATTCTTACTGATTGTCATTTACAAAAGTGTGTAGTGAATTTACACCAAAATTAACCCTAAATATTTACAGCATGTATAATTTGCACCAAAATGTTTAAACTGCGTTTGTAATTTGCACTAAAATTAAAATCGATTATTATAACATTGGTATTATCGAAATAATAATCGAACAAGTTTTGATAGTAGAGTAATTAGTCAATTAAAAAAATAGTTATTTACACCGTTTCATCTTTGGAACTGTAACACCAGAAATAATGTTTTATTCAAAATAAGTTAACTTACATATTTATATAATTCACTGTTTTGATATTTACCTACAGGTTATTTGTATTTGTATGAAACTAATTCAATGAACGAAGTTTTTAATATAAATTTGTTATACTTGAATTTTATTTGTTCTGTTAACTTGCTTGAGAAGTCATTTGGTGAGGTATATTATGTATACTCGATAGTTTTATGTACCTACGGATCAGTCTGTCAAATCTTTGTTAATTTTAATATAGGTAAAATGAATCAAATAATTGTTAATATTACCAACCATGGTCATCACAAACCAACACTAATATATTTAGGAAACCTTTTGTTATTTTTACTATTGATAAAAATGTGTTTTACAAATTAATATGTACAATTAATGAAATGATTGTGGATTTTACTCACTATCATTATTTTTGCCCAACACAATGAAAGGTAGAAACAATGATTTATTCAATGATATTACAAACCAAGTTTATTATAACTTATTACTTTGCTAAGTCTATAAATAAGCAATGATCAATGGTTTCAAATTTAAATATCAATATGAAGCAAGCAGGGCCGCAGCCACACATTATTCTAGGAGGGGCAAGCTCTAATTTTGCCGCCCCTCTTTCCATCACTCAGCCCCAATAATTAACAAATAAATTTCAGTGTTGTTATTACAATATAAGTTTGAGAAAATTCTAAAATATTTAATATTTATTTGGATGTTAAGTGACAAATATGCTATTATACTGTTGTTAAATGATAAGTTAGGTTTTCTGAAAAATTAAGACATAAAAATGCATGCTAAAACTTTTATTTGTATTTCAGGCAAAATATACATAACAAAGCTATTCTTAAAAACTAAAAGTGTATATTAAATATTTATAAAAATTTGATTTTTCTTGATTTTTTGGCTGCAAATGTTTTAATTATTTCTTCAAATGAGATTGATGATGCTCTTTGATGTTCAATTGATATTATACTTAAATTGTTTAATCTTTGTTGTTTCATAGTGTTCCTTAAATAATTTTTTATAAGTTTCAGTTTACTGAAGCTTCTTTCCGCCGAAGCAACAGAGACTGGAAGTGTTAGAAATATTTGTAGGGCTATCGTAATATTTGGGTAGATCTCTTCTAGATGTTGCTCATAAATAACTTTAAAAGTAGACTGCGCTGTCGTATTTCTCAGACTTTTGTCAATTTCAAAGGCATGGAATTTAAAACTTTCTATTTCACTAACAATGTTTTAGCTCTAACTTGTAAAGTTGTAGAATCTATTTCGTTTATTTGAGAACCACTCAAAAAACCAAATTTACTATTAACATCTTTCAATGCATCAAATCTGCTGTTCATTTCACTAAGAATTCTGTCAATTATTTCCATGAGAGAACCTCTGAAAAGTTCTTCCTGTGTTATACCGAATACCTCATCTTCACAGATTTCTCCAGGCATCATCTTCTTTTTTCTTTAAAGTCAGTTTCTAAGCCATTGTTTTGAGCCATGATTTTGGCATCTGCCATTGCCTCTGATACCAAGTTTTCTCTTTTTGAGGACAACAAATTTATTAGCCCTTGTATGTTTCTCATTGCTCTGTTAACTGTTACGTCTTTTTCCTGAAGGAATTTATTGGCTCTGTCAATTGGCTTTAGTACACTGTACCAAAAGGAAGTTAGAACTGAAAATTGAAAATCTTTCATTTGACCCATTAGAATTTTAGCTTCAGTTTTAGTCTCGGGCGTGGATCCATTTGTACATAACTCGTCAAGAGCTAAAAATATTTTATGTATATGTTTGAAGATGACTTCGACCGACTCAAGTCTTGCTGACCATCTTGTTTTACTTTCTGCCTTCAAAGTTAAGGGAACGTGTTTTTGCAGTACTTCCCACCTTGAAGTGGACCGACTAAAATAGTTATAAAGGGAGAGCAACACTCCGAAATAATTTGAAGCTGAAAGACAAGCATCAGCAGCGTGAACTCCGACCAAGTTCAACGAATGAGCGGAGCACGGCAAAAAATATGCGTATTTATTTTCTTTCAATATTCTAGCTTGCACTCCTTTGTATTTTCCAGCCATATTGGAGCCATTATCATATGATTGGGCTCTACATAGTTCCAAATCTAAGCCATCATTTTTTACCTTTTTAATAATTTCTTGAGAAAGACCTTCCCCAGTTTTGTGAGAAACAAGAAAAAAATCTAGAAAGCTCTCCACAACTTCAGTCCCATTCACATAACGGATTATTTCTGTCATTTGTTCATTGTTACTGATGTCTGGTGTACAGTCGAACATTAATGCAAAATATTTAGCTTTTTTTACATTTTGAATAATATCTTGTCTTATTTTGTCAGCAATTATATCAAGAAATTCGTCCTGAATATCCGATGAAAAATAACTGATCTGCCCTTTCTTATGACGTTCAATATGTTTTTGAAGTGGAACATTGTAGTGGGACAAAAGAGCTATTGTGTTAAGAAATTTTCCACTGCTAGGATTTTCAAAATCACACCTTTCGTTTGTTCCTCTAAAAGGACTCCCTTGCTTTGCTAAATATAAAATTGCATCAACAATACAGTGTAAAACTTCTTTCCAGTGAGTTTCTTCTTTTTGATTTGCGTCTTGGAGTTCTTTGTCTATGCCTCCCATTCCGAGAGATGTTTCTAAAGATTTCCACGTACAAAAGTAATGTTTATGATTGGAAGAATTCTCATGTTCTGGTATTTTGTCACTTAGTTTTTTCCAATTTGCTAATCCTTCTTCCTTGGCTAAGGATGACATTTTAGACTCATGTGAAAACATATGAGAAAACATTCTGCAAGAAATGCAGTATAAAGAATTTTTAGTCTCACTGTAAGCTAAAAACGATCGTTTCACCTTCGATCCATTTTTTAAAACTTTATAAAACCAATCTTTAGTTAGAGTTCGTCCATCTCTTTCACTTTTTGAAAAGTCCGGCGTATAGTTGCTGTCAATCCTCATTTTAGTATGTAACACCTATCAGTATCAGATAGATATTTTGGCCATGTACCAGGATCGTTAAAATCAAATTGAAAGTCAGGTTCTAGTTTCTTGTTTGAGTTTGTTGAAGTCGATGAGTGTGTTTTTGTTAAAATCGTTAAAGAACTTTCGGAGGAAGGATTAGTAACGCTATTATTTGCTATTAAATTTATTGATGGGTGTTTTAGTATCGAAGATTCTGAAATAGTTGTAACGATAACTTCATTCTGGGAAGTTTCATAAAAAGGAATTTCTGCATTCTCATTTTTTTCCATTACATTTGAAGTGGGTGGTACTAAGTACTTTGTAAAAGTGCCTTTTAACTTGATTAGCTCCTTCTCTTTTTTTAATCTATTTTTCCTGTACTCAGCACCAGATAGTTTTTTACGGTCAGCCATTATGATTTTATAAATCTAAAAAAGAGTTTATGCTTACTATTTATCTTGAATACGACTACTAAAATATTTACTTTATTTATTTTAGCAAAGTTGGTACCATTTAAAATAATTGTTGGAGAAAATCAATTAATTTGGAATCAATATGTTCTATTGATAGAACGTTTTGTTTTTATAAAAGATAATTGGAAACAAAAAATTCTATCACTAGAACCTTTTGTTTCCAAACTAGGAATTTTTAAGTTATTTAATATTTTGAGTAATTAAAAGAATTTATTTTTCAAATACCTATTAATAAATCGATAGAACGGAAGTTTGTGGATTTTTTGATGCCAAATATTTCAAAATCGCTTGGGCGAAAATACGATATTTCAATTATTGAACCTTAAAAACGCTCTACTGAACAATTTAGATATTGTCACATAGAACTCTTTGATTCCAAGCCCACGATATGTAACTATATAAACGGTTGGTTTAACGCATGGCTCAAGCCACGTTTTACAACACACTTACGAATTTTTTTACCGTAAATAAATTTTAATTATTAAAAATTTCCTTACCGTATTTACAACTCTAAGATGTTGAATATGTAGACCCTTTGTACACTTTCACGTCACACGTCAGTCGTCGAATCACGAATCATAAAAATAAATGATTATAGTGTGATCGCGCTAGTACATTAAAAATATAAAATGATAATCAAAACTCATGAACATAGATCTATGTTCACAAACAACCGCACGATCAAAGATAACATTAATGTACTAATTTTTCCCAGAATACGACGATAGCTGCAAAACTACCAATAAACATTATATTATTACCTATACTACAGAATAAATGAATTACAGTGACAAATATTAATTGTATTGTTATTTTGCCATATCAAAAATTGCGGCTTGCGGATACCCGACGTCGACCGTCGTTATTGTGGTATAAATAAGTCGGCGGTACGCGCGTATAATTATCGTAGCATTTCAAAGTGTTAGAAAAAAAAAATGTTTTTATATTTTGCCGCCCGGGGCAAAAGACCCCCCTAGCCCCCCCTTAGCTGCGGCCCTGGATGCAAGTACCTACCTAATTAGTTATTATTATTATAACTTGTATATGGTGAAGATTATTTTTTACATTTGACTAAATTGTTACCAATAAATATTTTAAAAACATAGAATAAAATATGATTTACCTGTTAATTAAAATCATCATATAATGCATTGTTGTATTAACCCATTAAGTCCGAAATTTTTTTTTTTCAAATTTGAAGTTGATTTTAATTAAAAACTTACCTGGCGTACTTAAAGAATGATTGTCTATAATTTTTTTTTTCTTTTTTTAGTCTGTTTTTAAGATAAGTTCCGTAACCATATGGTAACGCTAGGAGCATATACTACTTATTTTATAATAAATAATAATCAAATTTTTTATTAAATAAATATCGTTATAGTAGGTATACAATTAGTAATTATGAAATCAACTGTATTTTTAATTATTACATAAAATTGACTTATTCTAAATATTACAATAAAACTAAATATTTATAAACTAATTTATTTTTTATGGAAATTAGCAAAACAATCGATACATAATCCAACGTCACATTTCACACACATTGTCCGTCCTACCGATTTACAGCCATCTTTTGCACACCTCCTTCTTTTCTTCTCTTGAGTATATGAAACTAAGTGGTCCATTCGATCATATCTAATATCATCGGAAACACAACTGTCGGATTATGATAGAGATTTTGATGGTCTTCTTGCACCTATTCGAGCTACCCCATATCTTTGTAAATATGTAAGCACTAGTTCACGGCGGAAATCCAACTGGGTAATTTGTTTAGAGTTAACTTTTTTGTACAAAGACCAACTGTTGTTCATTGGAATTTCCAATAGCCAAGTAAAAATTGGCCACCACCATTTTTTACCTCTCAACCCAATTCTATAAGTGGCTATGTTTTGATTCATCTGATCAGTTCCGCCCATATACTGGTTATATTGAGCAATAAGTTTAGGGCGACTTACATTTATATGTTTTTTATGTTTTTGTGAATATCTTTTTACACTTGATACATTTTCAGTGCCGACATCAGTGGAAGCCATTGTAACAACTGCATTATCCATCCATCTAACCAACAAAATATCCTTATTTTTTTCTATTGCAGTTTCAAAACTTCCACGTTATTTTTTTGAAAATTTTTTTTTTTCGGTCAAAGGACAATTTTTTTGGTATTCTATTCTGCCGTATAGTACCAATCGCTGAGTAACCCAAATATTTGACATAATTAAAAACATTTAACCCAGTAAATAAGTTATCCATGTACAATGAGTATGGTACATCTTTTTTAGACTCGGGTAAATCTTCAAGCATTAAAATAAGGGGTGATACTGTCTTTCCAAATACTGAATTATATTTTTCATTTTCACGAGGATCTTTGCCTTGATACAATTCAAAATTTACAAGGTAACCATCATTCGTATTTACACACCACATTTTGTAACCAAACCGTATTGGTTTGCCTCTAATAAATTGCTTACATCCATGCTTACCAAAGTACTTCACCATTGATTCGTCATAAGCAAGATGTTTTTGAGGTACAAAATTTTCTAAACATTTATTTTTTATGATATTCATAAGAGGTCTAATTTTCCAAGCCTTATCTTTAGCATCAATTTGTGTATTATCAGCACAATGAATAAAGCGACATATTTGCAAAAATCTATCACGGCGCATTGCATTACAGACAGCTTCATTTTTCATATCATCCATAGAGTCCCAAAACGATTTTTTTGAAGGTAGTTTATTATACTCGCTAAGGTATAAAATACTTATAAAACATCGAATTTCGTCATGCGATATATGTGGATCTGGACAATTTAAAAAAAGTGCATAACGTCTAGTTTCATCCACAAGATAATTAATTATGTCGTAATCCAAAAAAGTTTCAAAAATGTCTACTATAGATAAGTTTCTATACTTTGAAAAATCAGGTTGAGGAAACTCCAATTGAAGCTCTTCAAAATCTCCCCCTTTTATCCACGTAAAAGATTTCTTACCAGTTTTTAATTTTTTCATCCATTCATCTGTACTTTTTACGCTTACGTGTTGATATTGTTCACTCAATGTCCCAGAATTACTGCTCAAACTTTCTGCAGGATAAATGTTATCATCACCAATACCACCGTACCTCTTATTATTGGCTAATTTAATTTCTGCTTTAGATCGTAATTGGCGTGCTGATAAGTTGTCTACTTCACCATTGTTTCCATCCCCGGAGTCTTCGTCAGTTTGAACACACGGTTCCGGTGGTTCGATAAATATCTCGTCTGCATCTATGTCATTATATAAAATGTCTAATGCCTCAGATAGCGAAAATCCAGTTCTGTTGAAAAATAAAAATTATATGTAGTACAGGCGCCTAGCGTTACCATACGGTAACATCAAACTTTTAACTTTCATAACTTATTCAATACTGGATAATATCACACTTTATTTAGTTAATATTAATCCTTATAATATACTGATTATTTATAAATACAAATTGTATTTGATTCATAAATTTAAAAATATTTAATTTACTTACTCGAAATTGAAATCCATGCTTCACGAAATAATTTTCAAACTAAATTGAATTCGTTGATAAATAACTAATGTTCACATATAATAAAGATATTTGTATATAAAATTAATCACCGGGTCATTATCGACAATATGAACGATAGTGGAACTGGATAACCCAATAAGTTTAAAAATAGCATGCGCTCAAACACAACTATAATAGTGTTACCATATGGTAGCGCTAGTCCTTAATGGGTTAATTTAACTCTCTTATATAAAGTAAAATAAAATAATAATTAACATTATTACATTGTGCTAAATGCCAATACTAATTATAAAAAATCGATACAAAAATTATAAATTATGTAATATAATAGGTATCTGGTATACAGTAAACAAAAAAAAAATACAGGTTATATATTTAGGTGGGTATTATATACATAACAATACCTATTAAAGTATAAAAACTAAATATTTTAATTATTTGAAGTAAAACAAAATTATCGTATTTTAGTTTTTTTATTATTTTATCAAGATTAGGAAAAATATATATTATATATTAATACACGTCATCATAAAAAATAAAAATAATATAATACCAAAATAAAAACAAAATGCTTATTAATTTAACTCTTTTAAATTATGTTGAGTAAAATAAAATAATAATTCTTTACATTATTATATTATACTATTATTAATAATAAAAACCAGTAAAAAAATAATATAGTATAGGTATATAACAATCATTTGTTACATTATTATAATATGACATCAATATAAGAAATGAACTTTTTTTTTAATAAAAATATAATGCAAAAAGAATACTGATAAAATATATTGCTCTAAGCCTATACCTACAGCATAAATGTAAATGAAGACACATATTAAAGTACAAAAAGCATACATAATCATAAATATTACTATCTAAGCGCTAGAATCTAAATCAGTTAAATTTGTATCCAATTCTGAACAAACTTGTCTTATCATATTTTGTCAAAATATAATACATTTGTAAAAACAACCATACATTATTGCACTGTAGTGGATATTCTAAATTGAATACAAGAACATTTTTTAAACATATATCTACAGTTTTAAAAGCGGAGAATACTTTGTATTTTATATCATCAAAGTATACAAGTATTTGGACAGGGTTTAATAATGACCCAATAATTTAAATACAAGGTTGTATGTTATCATTTTGATTTTTTAGTTTTTTAAAAATTAATTCTACTTCTACTACAGTATGCGCTATGATGATGAATGAGTTTTGGGAATCTTTACTAGAATATTTCATGCTTGATTTTTTTCCTTGGTCATCCAAAGTTATTTTTTCTAGTAGTAGGAAAAAATATTAAATGTAACAAATATAATAAAGTCAAGGTTTCACCATCTAAAAATAAATCAAATGGTCATGAATACGGCAGTCCAAAAATGTGAGCATCAAATCTTACTTTTACATAAATTGGTAAAGATCCTTTTAACTGATGTAATACAGCTACACTTCCACTATCTTTGACACAATCATTCAATATACTTAATAAAGTTGGTAATTTTTTTTCAAGTTTTTAAAATTTGAGTAGGTACCCTCATTTAAAATCAATCTATCTATAATTATTAATTCAATATATACGCAATATACGCGATGACGGCTGCCAATAATACAAATAAATCCGTAATTTTAATGGCAAAGTGATCACATAGTAGTATAGTACCTATATTCAATATTGCGCATTTGCGTGAACACTATAATTGCAAACATTATAATCTAGATAATATTTCATTATCTAATCATAAAACCCCTACCTATTCGAAATCGAATAATAATATTGTCACGACCACAGTTAAATATTATAATTATTATATATATCTGTGGTCACGACGTCGCGTAGTCCGTCATTTATACTACATTTGTATTATTATCATTTATTATGAAATATCAATTGGTGTAAATGCAAACAATTTTATCGACTTTGTAACTCAAAGTACCATAATAGTTGTGTATGTGTTAAAGTAATATAATGATATTTTACGTGCCTAAGAATACTAAATAGGTAATAACTAATTAAATTAAAACTATTAAAATAACTATAATTTAATTATAAATAATATTCATCTTGTTCGTGTCAAACCACTTTTAGATAAAAATATGATTTCTTCAGTAGGAGCATAGACCTATTAAGAAATAGATAAATTAATTAAATAATTTCTTAATAGGTCTATGAGTAGGAGGTACCATACTGGATAATAGATTTAAAAACTATTAAAAGACAACTAATATTTGAAGTGTCTATTTCAACTTTTTTTTATGATGATAAAAATGTAGTAAAATGTTTTATTTTATTTTTAATACAATATTCAATATTTAACCTACAGTGTTCAAATCTAAATGGGCACTGTCCAATGCCCGGACAATGTTAATTTATTCAAACTTTGCCCTCAAAAAACGAGCATTGTCCACGGTGACCGGGCACCGTGCACGAATGCCCAATTTTCTACTTTGCCCATAATATATATAACTCGAGTCATGAAATTAAAATAAAATACACGACACTTGACTTATAATAAGTAAATTAAAAAACCATTAACGAGGACTGTCTGTAAATTATAATTACGATTAAGTAATTAACAGACCAGCAGTGTCCAGTGATATAATATCTATGATCTATCAATACAATATCAAATATTTAAACATCTAATAATAGTTTATCTGTTATATCAATAAAATATTGACTAAAATAACCGACCAGTTTGTAAATTTCAACTGTCGATTTG
Organism: Sitobion miscanthi; assembly: GCA_008086715.1. Classification (NCBI taxonomy): domain Eukaryota; kingdom Metazoa; phylum Arthropoda; class Insecta; order Hemiptera; family Aphididae; genus Sitobion; species Sitobion miscanthi. Next base: position 4,577,294 of record CM017804.1, read on the forward strand.
TATGGAATGTACGTATAAAAATATTTTGGAATTTTTAATAAACTATAATAACAATTATTATACAATAATTAAGCATAAACAATGTAGTATTGATAACCTGCTTACCCTGTATGTTCATTAGCGTGCTGTTCTTCATTAATTTCGTTTGTGAGCTTATGCCACCGATTATAATGTGTCCACTAAATAGATGTAGATCCCATATTTTTTAAAACATCGTGGCGTATCTATGATTTTAGGGGGTGATATGACCAGAACTATTTAGCACATTAGGGCTAGGCCGCCAGGGGGACAAATCATCCGCCGCAGCGAAGAAGGTCGTATCTCTGTTTTCGCAAATTTTTTTTTCTCAAGTTGTCATAACTATTTTTGTGTAGTTCCCGTGAAACTAATAGTATCTGGGGGGTAATATACCCCCCGTAAATACGCCACTGCATATTGAACATATAGCAGTTTTATTTGATTCGCCACGCGTAAAAAAATTCCAAATTTTACTTGGAGGCATTATAGTAAAAATCAATGTTAACACGTTTGATGCAACAGAAATACTATTTCTACAAATATGTCTCCACTTGATATTTTAAGATAATTTTTATTTGATAATTGTAAGAGAACATGGCCGAGTAAGTAATTATATCGATAACAATTATTGTTGTAATATAAATTTAACTTATCTTCAAAAAACCTTTTTTAATAACCATTCGAAGGTTATGCAGTAAAGATTAGTTGTATACACTATACACTATACTTATCTATTTGAAACGTATACATTTAGAACGATTGTTATGATACGAACTTTGATATAGGTAATATAACAATTGAAAGCGTCATATAGCAGAGGTATTCAAACTGTGCGTCGCGGCTCCCAGGGGCCAAGTTTGACCTCTGTCATATAGCTATAAAATAAACTCAACAATTTAATAACTTGTTGTTTTGATAACTAATAACAAATAATAAATAAGCATTGAAATTAAGATAAATATACTGTAAATCATACAACCTAAGTATTAATTTATTGTTAAATTTTCATTAAAATAAAACAATTCATTTTACCATACGTACATTAAAAATATTTGTAAGTCTGAACTTGAAGTCACATAAAAAGCAAATTCATGAATCCGGATAAGAATTTGATTCAAATTCGGATTTAGATATCCAAATATCCGGATAATTCAGATATTTGTATTTCATGCCCATCCCTAATTTACGTACCTTTTGACCACATGACGAAATAACAGTAAGATCTTTGTGTTATGTGTAATCAGTTTTGTAAAAAATATTTTTTAAAAGTATTTAAGTAATTACTCAAAAACACTTAAAATAAAGTATTTAAAATACCACCCAAATACAAATACAAAAAAAAATTATTTTTACTTTTTAGTTCTGAAATAATTTGTTAAAATCGAAAATTTGTTTGTTGCATTTTAAAACATGATTCGTTCAATAATCAAAATTCTGATCAGTCATGTTAGTTGCACCACAACAATGAACTTTTCTCTACATAGTTATATATTAATTTAAAGCTATATGTATTTTTGGTATCTCATACCGTCGTCGACGATAAACGATGATGATAATTATTGACAACAATTTTCTTGGTAAATAGGTAGGTACTACTAACGGGCGTAACATGATTGCGCACTTTCTACCTTTTTACCTGAAAAAAACACAACACGATTGAGCACTTTTTACCTTGTATATATATAATGAATTTTATATATATTTTTTTTTTTTTTTTAATTAATGATAAGGCTTCAAAAACTTAGGTTATTAGTCTGCAGAAAGTTATAACAATGTGGAATTATAAATATTTACAGCTAATTGTTTAAATGTATATAATAAAAAAATTTGTATATATCTTCAGTGTTTTCTTCGCTGAGGGCAAGTCGGAGAGAAGATGAATTTTTGAATATTTTCCGAGCTACGGCGTATTTTGGACATCTAGTGACAATGTGGTCGATCGACAGGTCCACGTTGCATGCGTCACATAGTGGAGAGGGTTCCTTGGTGATGAGATATGAGTGGGTGAGGTGGGTGTGGCCTATTCTGGCACGGGTTATAATGACCTCATCTCTTCTTTTGAGGTTACAGGGGAAATTCCATTTTTTAATAGAGGGCTTGATATTTCTCAGTTTATTTGAAAGAGGGACGCTGGTCCATTTTGTTTGCCATGTGTCAGAGATTTTGTTGTTAATAATATCGAGTAGCTCTGAGGATGTAGTTAGGTTTATTTTTATGGCATTATGAGGAAGTGTGGCTTCATTTGCGGATTTATCTGCTCTTTCATTGCCAGAAATGCCGACGTGAGAGGGGACCCACATGAAAGAGAAAGTTTTGTTAGAGATAGATATCAGTTTTTGGATGTGTTGTACTAGTTCATTCTTGGAGTATGGATTTGAGATAGATATTAAAGCACTCAAAGAGTCGCCTATGATGGTGAAAGAATCTGAACTTGAGGAGGAGGCGATTTTCAGTGCTTCAAAGATGGCATAAGTATCTGCTGTGTAGATATTGGTGCTAGGAGGAATTGAGAATTTATGGTTTTCATGACCTATTATTGTTGCAAAGCCCACTCCATTAGAATTTTTGGATGCATCAGTGTATATGTGTGTGCTGCTGGAGTATTGTTGGGAAATTATTTCCGAGAAGAGATTGCGGATGATAGTGCTGTCAGTGGAGTGTTTGCAGTAGTTGGTGAGTTGAGTGTTGATATTCGGAGACCACAGCCAAGGGGGTGACGGACGTTGTACTTTGCTCAATGTTTGAGTTTGAAGGCCGAGATTTTCACTGATAATTTTGAAATATTCAAAAATTGTTTTCCTGTTGTTGGATGAGTTGTAGGAGAGAGGATTATGGAGTATCTTACTGGCTAAATGATTGGGCATACTTTTGATTCTTGATATGAATTTAAGTATCTGAGTATGACGTCTAAGTTCAAGAGGCAGTTCACCAGCGTTACACAAGATACTATCTACCGGGCTAGTCCTAAAAGCGCCAGTTGCTGGATTAGTATTTTATAGGATTAATGGTGTTGAGAGCATTACTTTTTGCGGAATTGTAGATTATAGCGCCGTATTAGATGATTGTAGATTCGACGCGGCTTTGTATAATGTTTTAGAAGAAGAAGTTGAAGTTGTAGTAGGTAAGGTACTATTTTTGGTTTTGATTAAGGTAGAGGTATTAGAACGATATGGTGTGAAATTTTTGGGCATATTGCCCGTTTGGTTTCTATTCATTGCGTGAATATGCGATGGTTGGGCGTTATATTAGTTAAAACATATTACCTTTCCAGTCGGCGACGTGAATGTTGTGCTATCGAAAGCTATAAAACGTAAATTGCGATAAACACACGTGTTGCACGGTCGGGTGTCGAACACGAACTGAATTTTATATATTATATAGCAAACAATAACACGATTGCGCACAAAATGATATGTGTATATATTAATTATGTATAATAATTTATGTACAACATAAAATAATGTATGCATCTATAATTATTATTATATATTAATTCACAATTTTCCTTCTCAATTATTACATGCTTAGGACTGTCAACAAATTATTATCGTTAGCTTGGTTAAAAATTATTTTTTTTCTAAATTACAAATATGTTGGATATTCGTTTACAAAAACCTGATATATAACGTATAAACCTAATGTATTGTCAAAAATAAATAATTATAATATAATACGAGGTCTGACAATAAAGTAATGAGACTGATTTTTTCGCCGTGCTTGTGGCAGCACTGTGAACCTGAAACTTCGGGTCGTTAATCTCTAAATCTAAATCTATTTATAGATGTATTTGGAATTTCTGTACAGTCATTATTTCCCCGTTAGTGTCGTTTCATTTATGTTAGTGTACGTAGTGCGTGTCACGAAAATGGAACGACGGCGACGTAATATCGAGCAACGGTACGCTATAAAAATTTGTGTTAAACTCGGCAAATCTGCAAAGGAAACATTTGATAAAATGGTTAAAGTGTTCGGTGATGAAGCCATGAGTCGTGCACAGGTATTCCGGTGGCACAAAGAATTTAAAAATGGTCGTGAAGGCGTCGAATATGAACCGCGAAGTGGAAGGGCAGTTGAAGTTCGAACTGACAAGAACGTTCAGCGGGTACGGGCACTTGTGCGTCAAGATAGGCGTTTGACTATTCGAATGTTGTCTGATGAGTTAAACATTAACCGTGAAACAGTTAGAAAGATTTTGATTGAAGATTTGAGCATGAAAAAGCTTTGTGCAAAAATGGTTCCAAAAAATCTTTCAGAGGAACAAAAACATGTGCGAATGACTGTCGCACAGGACTGTCTTCAACAGCTAGAAAATGATCCAAAACTTTTGGAACGTGTAGTTACTGGAGACGAGAGTTGGTTTTTTCAGTATGATCCAGAAACAAAGCGGCAGAGCCAACAATGGCTGTCTCCTGGCTCAGCAAGACCAAAAAAGCAAGAATGAGCAAATCAAAAGTCAAAACAATGATGATTTGCTTCTTTGACAGCAATGGGTTGGTGCATAAGGAATTTTTGCCACCTGGTCAGACCGTTAATCAACAGTTTTAAGTACTCGAACGGTTGCGCAAAAGAATCATTAGAGTCCGTCCAGAAATCTCAAACACATGGATCCTTCACCATGACAATGCGCCTTGTCATCGTGCCTTCAATGTAACGCAATTTTTGACCTCAAAAAATATTTCAGTATTGCCCCAGCCACCATATTCCCCGGATATGTCTCCGTGTGACTTTTTTCTGTTCCCCCGAATCAAACAAGCCGTAAAAGGAACACATTTTGATTCGGTAAAAGACATACAAACGTCTGTGACGAGGGTACTCCAGGAGCTTCCAGTTAATGACTTTCAGAAATCTTATGAAAACTGGAAAAAGCGTTGGACTCAATGTGTAGCTGCCCAAGGAGAATACTTTGAAGGGGACCATATCGATGTGCCCTAATTTTTAAGTATATGTGATTTTTTCAATCAATCTCATTACTTTATTGTAAGACCTTGTACATCACAATTTTATATAATATATCATAAAAAATCTTATAACTTTTTACCACAAAAACGTGGTCCCAATGTTATTAAATAATTATTTAACGATATCTCGTTATTTTTATATTTTTTCCACGTATTCATTAGAAATATAATATTTTCTTCGTGTTCTTTACGAGGCTTGTTAATATTTTGTTTTTTATGCTATATATTTTTAAATAAGATTCACTTTGAATATCTAATAAAGTATGTATAACTTGGTGAATAGATGGATGAGGTGTATAAAACTGTACATTAAAGTGGCTATGGAAAGACTCTGGCCCATTGGTCGTTCTTGCTTCCGTTGAAGGTTCAGTTGCCCATAACATCGGTGGAAAAGTCGAATCAGTTGATATGTAATTTTTCAGTATATAACCAGTAAATTCAAAATTATCAATAGGGCTTATTTCAGTTAAATAAACAAAATCATCTTCTACATTTTCTGAAGGTAAAAATCCAAGTGCAAAAAATTGTTTCAATCAAATACCTAGTTCAGATTTTGAATTATAGTTTTTTAATAAATGACTGTCACAATGATTTTTCCTGAACCAAGATTGGCCTAAATGAAATCTGCAGGTCATAATTTTGCAGTTTGGGAAAAAATATCTAACAGTATTGTGAGTACTTTTTTCGAAATCAAAATGAAAATTTGAATGCTTAAATGAACTTTGTATATCTAATCAAACCAATTTTAAACATAAATTAATAATTGAGTGCCACATTTGTATATAAGTTCAGTTGATTTTGAAGTTAAAAAACAGTATAGGAACATAAAAACCATTTTGTAAAATATGTATTGTATACAGTTGTTCAAAAAATGTGGGTGTATATGAAAATGTTCCGTCTGCAAAAATATGGGATGATTGACTTAATAGTTCAAGATTAGTCTTGCAAGTGAATATAACTGGACTTGAAGTTTCTTCCATGTGACAAAATAATTCACCAGTATTAGTTGTAATATTTTCACGAGGATCAAATAACTGAGTTATCGATTCGTCTAAAGATTTTGGAATTTTTGGCATATTTTTTCTACGTTTATCATACATACATTTTCTCCATAACTTTACATCAGAATAAACCGGCTAGATATCTTTTTCCGTATTTCTAAGTTCTTGTCTAATTATTTTATTGGGTCTAGTCAGCAAATCATTTTCGCATTTTCTTTTTAAACGAGAACTCACAACTTGCCTATTAATAATATTCTCTGGAATCTCGTCGTGTTTATGCTCATTTAACATACTTAACACTTTGGTCACATCCTTGTCAACTAGTAAACTGGCTGTACAATTTTTATTTGTACAGCGATACCGAATATTTCCACACTTTTTCAGAACTTAAGATTCACCAAATTTATACTCATCAACTAAAATACATGGCTTACCTTTTTCGGTTTCAAATTTTTTTTCTATTTGTTTCTCTATTTCACAAAAAAAACGGAAGTATATACTACGAGACTGCCACACTATAATTTCACGTTTCGATAATATGTGAGTATGTGCCGGGTGCCCCGTGTGTGACTGGCGAGTGGCGACTGATAAAATAAATATTATCTAACTTTATTATCGGATGTGAACACTAGCCTATCAGTTATATTATATAAAATTGTGATGTATTATATTATAATTATTTATTTTTGACTATGCGTTAGGTTTATACGTTATATATCAGGTTTTTGTAAACGAATATCCAACATATATGTAATTTAGAAAAAAAAACAATTTTTAACCAAACCAACGATAATAATTTGTTGACAGTCCTAAGCCTGTAATAATTGGGAAGGAAAATTGTGAATTAATATAAAGTAATAATTATAGATGCATACATTATTTTATGTCGTACATAAATTATTATATATAGTTAATATATACACATATCATTTTGTGCGCAATCGTGTTGTGTTTTTTTCAGGTAAAAAGGTAGAAAGTGTGCAATCGTGTTGCACCGACTAATAACTAGTAATAATATTTTCGTATAATTTAATAATAAAGGTAATATCTATAAAGTGTAGTGATGCACAATGATGACGTATTTCGATATCGATATCGATATGACAAAAATAATATTCGATATCGAAATACGACATCACAGGTAAATATCCAACATTTTATCGATATCGAAAATTGATATCAATTCGTTGCAATTTGAAATTTATATTTTCTATTTATATAAGTTTTGACAGTAAATCAATGTCTAAGAACGATTAAACACCAACGATAAGCAATACGATAAAGCTCTTACAATAGACGTATATAGCTGTGACTGTTGGATTTTTACAATTAGTCTCGTTCCGTCGTTTCCGTCGTCTACGTTGAGTTAAATAATTAAATAAAAATTATGAGTTCTATTAAGATTGTACCATTACCTGGAGGTCGTAGTGACATATGGAAACATTTTGGCTTTCAAATAGATAATAATGGTACAATATTAAATAAAAAACAAGTTCACTGTCGCGAGTGCAAGTCTATTATTGCGTTCAGTGGTAATACTAGTAATTTAAAATTACAATTACAACAATGCAGCGCGTCAAAAACATCTAGTTCATCGAGTGATATTCAAAATTATTTTAAAGTAAGAACATCAAAATTATCTATAACGGGGGATCGTAGTAAAGAGCTCACTAAAAGTTTAATGACATTTGTCATTAAAGATTTAAAACCACTTAGTATCGTAGAAGGTGAAGGATTTCGTGAATTCATGCATATAGCTGTGCCAGAATATATTGTCCCGTGTAGAATGACTATAACAAGACAAATTGACCAAATGGCAATAGTTGAAAGGGAGAATTTAAAAAAGGTTTTGAAAGATATACCTAATGTGTGTTTAACTGTTGACTTTTGGACTTCTGTGGCAAATAATAGTTATTTGGGTGTAACATGCCATTTTTTGGATAATTGGAAATTAAGAAATAGAATTTTGGAAACAGTTGAGGTACCGGAATCGCATACTTCGGAAAATATTACTAATAATATAAAATCTGTAATAAAAAATTGGCAAATTGAAAATAAAGTGTGTGCTATTTTAAATAAATAATGTACCTTTAATTTAAATTCAATTTAAATTTTAAATTTTTTGTTTATAATAATTAATAATATAATATGAAAACTTTTTTTATACTTTTTATTTATATATATAAAAATAAATTATATCGATATCGTTTGTTTTTTGATATCGCGATATGATATCGATATCAATGAACCGATATCGATAACGGAAAATATATCGTTGTGCATCACTAATAAAGTGTATTTTTTGGATTTGTCATTACCAAGCTTGAGTTAATTAAAACCTACACCCAATAATTTGAGTTTGTGGCCAGATTTCATAGACTGCGTTAATTATAGCTTTTACAAAATCTGTCGTTACATACTGCGGCAATAATGTTACACCTAAAGAAGTAATATCAAGCGAGATGTATGAATATTTCGGTAGTTTCAGTAGTATTGTTTATAAGTAAACAAAAAATTAATTTAATATATTTTCCGTATTTAAGACCATGGATAGTGAACAATTGTGTAAAAAAACGAGCCGAATATTTAAATGTCCCTTCCATATATAATGTCTTGATTTCTTTTAGGAATAAAATGTTTGAGATACATGAAAATATTATAATGATGTTTTTCTCTGTGTCATTCATAAGTAAAAAAGGCTCACCTTGTTTAGTTTTTAAGTGCATTTTTTCAACAATGAATGAACTTTTCCTAAACTAGTGGGATACGCTGGCAATACTTTGCGCTGAGTTTCATATATATTCTTTCTTATTCTTTTAATGTCTGTTGTAGTAAACTGTTAAGACTCAATATTTTCACCAAAATGATTGTTTTCGGTCTAACTGAGGGAGCATCGACTGTTTTTCGTTTACACGCTGAGTTAACAATTTGCCTCGATATTATATTCCGATCATCATTCTTGCGCAAATGCGTTTTGTCTATGTTCCGCGTGGGTCAGAGAGAGAAAACAAATAGTGCGCTGACATCCTCTTAAGTCAAATATAATAATTTTAAACGTTGACAACTATGAAAACGATGCAACGAGTATGATGCACGCACAGATACTATATATATTAAACGAGTATCACTTTACAAAAATTACATAAGTAATGAGAGAAATTAATCAGTTATTGATATTTTATCTTGTCTATAAAAGATAGTGACTCTTTACAATACGTATAACAATTGGTCTTGGTACATACTACATATACCTATATAATATGGTAGTTGCTATCACAATCAAATTCGATTACCACCGATCAAATAATTAATGACAACAATCATATATAGGTGTTAATAATTTTGTATGACATAAAATATAATGTATTAAACTTTTTGTTTTGTGTAATTTTCAAAATTATATTATATTACTATTATACTTATGGCGCCCGGTGCCGATGCCATTTTGTCCTTAAAAATACACTCTGCGGGAATAACGATACCGCCTTGTGGAATCAACTAAATTTCATATTTTTTTTTTTTAATTGCTAGAGGGAAATATTCTACAGCCCGCATTGATCTCTGTTTTTCAATATTTTATTCTCAAACTTTATAATATGTCTAAGAAAATACAAGATCATAAGCATTTTTTTACAAAATTTTTAATACAATTATTTGAAATAAAATACAAAATCAGAGATCGATGCGGGCTGTAGGAAGTCTTCTTTCAAATCAAAAAATAGTCATCAAAATCTGACAATTCTACAAAGCTTGAGAGTTATTCCCGTAAAGTCATTTTTTTCGATATAATACACCCTATCAACCCTCCCCCCCCTAAATAGATATCGGGTAGTAGATTAGTAGAAAAGTCTTATAATTGAGGAAGTAACTAAAATATAAAATTATAGAATTGTGGAAAATTTGAAAAACTGGCACCGGGGGACCCTTAATAGTTATTATTTTATTTTTTTATATACTATATTAATAGGATATAATATATTGTGACATATTAACTTAAAAATAATGTTAATATATAGGTATTCTTATATTTTAAATAATTTTCTTTTTTTTATTTTATAACATTTTATGCGACTTATACTTTTAATACCAAATTTTCAAAACTATAATTACCATAATTTTATAAAAATTATATACTTATTATTTTATTTTTTTTACATATTATATTATATAATTTTTTGTTTTGACTTAAAAGGGAAGGGTACGTTTTTGGTCTAAAACAGTCTCGCTCGTCTAGAGGGACCACTGTAAACTGTAAATGATGTTTGAAATTTGAATTCAATACTAAATCAGTATAAATACGAAAAATTAGGTCTGTCAGCCTATATCACTAAGAATATTTTATGATATTATTGCTATTGAAGTAATTTATTTTACTATTTGTAATACAGTAGGTCTAATTATTTATATATTGCATATTAAAATATCATTGTTTATATAAAATATAATAATAATATAGGTACTTAAAAATGTTCAATTACCCACGGCGAATAATATTTTAAAATCACAAAAGTTAAGAATTAACAAAAATTGAAAATTACTTATGTCTATAAATAGTTTAAAAAGAATCGAAATATTATTAAAATTTCAACATCTGTGAACATTTGTTATATGCACATTACACAGGGTTAAAAGTCATGTATCGAACGTATTTTTTTTTATTTAAACCAAAAAAACAAAATCAATTTTGTCAAAAGCTTCCATAATTCCTAAATTGTTTTTGGTTTTTCCTGGTTTTTTTCTTAAACTACTATTAATTTTCAATTTTTACCTTTTGAATGTAACAACTAAATTCACTTTTCCACCAGAAAAATTCCTGAAATTTAAAATCGAGAAATTATTTTGACTATTTATCATGTACACAAAAAAAAATATATACATCATTGTAAAATAAAAACATTCGTAATTCATCGCTCCGCTTGGAATCCAAAATAAAATGTAATATTATTTGTATCAATATAAATACAAATATTATGTAATATTGTGACTTACCCAAAAGTGGGCTCGATATTTGTGTTGTAACGAATCTAATATATTAGAAAAGCAAAATGTGTACAACATAATATTATCAACATTTTAATTTTAGAATTATACAAAATGTTGTGTGTTGCGTTCACCCGACTTACAGGAGAAAGTGACAGGATAGGTAGATGGTAGAAATGACAAATGAGCAACAAATTGTGGTTCGATGTATATTTTATTTGAAAATTGTTAAAGACAAAGAAGTTATACTGACTAGCTATTTGAATTAACGACAATCACTGGTGTCCTAGAAAATAAGCGATTGCTCGAATATTCTCGAAGTCCGAAGTAGGCCGTTAAAAAAAATAACTAAGTCCAAAAAGTAAAATGGTGATTTACCAGAAGCGAAGAGTTACTGGAGTGCATACGTACGATGGTAAGATCACGTCTGTCTAATGGGCCGTTCCCAGGGCTCTTATATAGTTTCATCTCCTCCCTTTACTAAATCCCTGGTGGACTGTGTCGGTTGTTCTCACAGTCCGTGGGCCTTCCATAATTAGATGGTTGACTATTTCGTAGTGCGAACATTGACCTATGACTCAGGGTTGCAGATGTGCCTTTGGTCGATGCGGGGTATCGTTATAATAAGTGCGTTTACCCACGGCCGTGTTGTCACAGTGCCAAGATCTAATTCATAGAATCTATTGCGCGTCGCGGGGTTCCCACAGATATTCTTACCGGCTCGGGTTCTATCATCTAATGTTGCTCTCCCAGGATCTTGTGCATTACGCTGACATCATCCCAACCATCTATGTGTTATCCTAGTACATTAGATATTCGTATATTCTAACTATGTGTAGGAGCGGAGTAGAGGGTTCCCGTACGTAGCATGTGTACATAATAGTGCATAATATTATTTGTACGATGTACCTATGACCTATCACAAATAACCACTATTCCATTACATTACATATATGCCACAAACTGTATAATTTATATTTTTGTATTGTTATTAGGGTCAAGAACAGTGAATGCCTTCATCGTACTTTCAACGTCGATCCATTATATTTACAACATGAAAATTCGGGTGTGTAAAATGTAAAAAAATTGTTTTTCATATCACTAAATTAAAGTATATAATATATACATATTAATATGCGTATCCAACATATGTAGTTGTGGATGGGTACTTAGATTTTGGTTGTAAGTTCCTAAATATTTTAAAATGGTCAATAAAATAAAAGTCGTTCGTTTACGATTTGTGATTTATTAATAAAACAAAAAAAATGGTGTGGTTTAGACGATCAATTTTATCTGTCTATCCACTAGTGGCACGAGGTGTACAATTTAAAGAGCTTCAACCTAGATCTCGAAAGTCAAAACGCTCAATACGATTATATATTTTATTCATTTTTGTTTTTAATTATAATGCTTATTTCAAGATAAAAATAATTTTGGTTTTTATGGGGCAAGGGATGTACATTATAGATCCCAATCCATCCCATGGTAGACCTATTTCTCATATTTAATAATTAGATAGACAATCCTTCACAAATGTAAAAAAATAAAATCTTAACTAACAATCATTATTTTTTAGGACTCGCTATCGACTATATGGTAAGTTTATTTCAATTTGAAAATTACTATTTAGTAAATGTTCTCAATAAAATTATATTTGTATTTGAAGCACTGGCAAATACCATTGAGTAAACGATTTAGAGCGTTGAAACTGTGGTTTGTGATTCGCTGTTTTGGAATAAAAGGTCTTCAAAAACATATCAGAGGAGTGAGTACCTACAATGCTGTATCTATAAGCAATTAAAAATATTGTTAATTTTATAGTAATAGAAGTAATAAGAATCATGTACATAATAAATGTCTTGTATTTATAGGGTGTTCAGTTAGCAAGCAAATTTGAACTTCTTGTGTTGAATGATAAAAGATTCGAAATACCTGCAGCTAGACACTTAGGCTTGGTCGTTTTTCGTCTGCGTGGAGAAAATCATTTAACTGAAAGACTATTAAAGCGCTTAAATTCTAAAGGAAGAATTCATTGTGTTCCTGCATCACTTAAAGGTAATACAATATCGTCGTAAAATTTAAATATTTCAGTTACAGTTTAATTAATTGTTTAAATCTGTTTTTGAATTTTTAAAATAAACTATTTTCTCAAGCTATTATAATTGAATGTAACTACTTATATTAGTGAGATGACTATTGTGAAAACATTAATCCTGCATTAGTTTTTTAATTTCAAATTTAAGTATAAAAATAATAAATATATTTTGTTTTTGTATAAATACTTTTTTAAAATGTTCTAGTGCCTGTGATTTTAAACGTGTAATTTTAATACACGTGTACACGAAGTACGTGTAATTAACATACACGTGTAATTAAAAAACACGTGTATATACAGTATATACACGTGTATTAAAAAAAATTAATTTTTGTTACAAATTTCAGTAAGTTTATACAATTATATTTGTGTTTGAGTTCGTACAATTGATAGCTGGAAAAATGAAATCAAAAATAGCATAGGTATAGGAGTAAACAATGTATTAGTATTGTTTAATAGAAAAGTATTAACTTTACTGGTATGAATTACATGAAAGTAGAATGAGATTACTTTATTAAATAATAAACAGAACAATAAGAATCAATGTAAATAATATAGCATAACAAAAACTTATGTAAATAAATCATAAATAAATAATATCATTTTAAACTAAACATATAATCAAAAAAACAAATAAGTAGGTAAATGTTTAAATAAATAATTAGTTAGGTATATCACAAATCATGTTTTATTCAATAAATATTTATTCTGGTGTAAAAAAAACAAGCATATTTACGTTTTCAGGTGTTAAAGATGCTCTTTCACGAGTAACGATGTTATCGGCCGTCGAAAAACATCTTTCTGAACTTACCGATGTTGCAGGAATTGTTAAATATTTTTTTGCAAGGTTGCCAATTACAGGATATTTAGAAAATCTAGTTTTCCACCATTCTTTGGGGTCCAATGTTCTGCTATATAATTTTCAAACTGTTTCGTCAAATCATCATCATCATTAAATTCAGTCCCATTAATATATTCCAAAGCATTACTATGGCATTTTTGCTGGTCTCTTAAATTATTCAATGTCTTATTATTCAAATTTATCGTGTCGCTCATACTTAAAATTTCTTCTACTCTCGAGCGAATTTCCTCACGCGTGGATAACGCCTCATGCTCCAAATCTTTGTACCTAGGATCAAGGAAGGATGCAATTTGTTCAGGCAGTATTTGTTCTGTTGGACTCAAGTCGAGAAAGAATCGGCGTTCAAGTTCCAACACTATTGTTTTTTTAAAACTCTGAATGACAGTATCTTCATCATCACTATGTAATAAATGTTTTTCTATAATTTTTTTTATTATTGGTCTAATCATCGAAATCGGAGAGTGCTTTTCAGTACATAAAACAGTTGTGGTCATATGGATAGGCTTAAGAACCTTAATAAGTGAATCGATCAATGTCCATTCAGTTTCTTTTATTTCTAATTTTTCAGCTAATGATCGATTTGTAATATTTTTATCTGTTAAAACATTAAAAATAGCACATCTATTTAAGTATAAACGTTCTAACATCAAATATACTGAGTTCCACCGCGTCTTACAGCTTTGAAGTAATGTAGTTTTTGACAAGCCAATTTGTTCTTGTCTTTTTTCCAGAGATTGTACTGCTAACGCTGAATGCTTAAAGTGTCCAACAACTTTATTACACTGTTTGATTATGTCACTTATACTTTCGATTTTTAGAGCATGATTTACAGCTAATTGTAAGGTATGAGCTGAGCATTTAATATTAAAAATTTGTTTTTCGTTTGTTGATGAAATTAATGGAATGGAATTGACAATATTTTTTTCATTGTCAGTAACCACGGCTAACACTTTTTCTGAAATATTCCATTCATGAAAAATATTATGTAGTTATTCAGCAAGATTTTCCGCAGTATGGCGTTTATCCATTTCAATGGTGGTTAACGTAAACGATTTTGGGCACCAGTTTGAGTCAATTATATGAGCAGTTATTGTTATGTAAGATTCTTGCGCTATGGAGGTCCAGCAATCTGAAGTGCAAGAAATACTTTGGGAATCACACTCCATTTTAATTAACTCTTTGAAATTTGATATCAACGCTATTAATCTTGATTTAATAGCTTCCTCTTTACATGGTTTGTAATTAGGTTCTATCACAGCCATGAAATTTCGGAATCCTTTACTTGAACAGAATGATATTGGTAGCTGATTTACAGCAATTAATTCAGCTAGAGATTTGTTTATAATTTCGTTCCTTTCGCGAGAACACGGACGACCATCGTTTTTATTTTCAAACTTTCCTTGTCTTTTCCTCTTTTTCTTTTTCGGTGCTTCATTTGCATTGTCAATTTGTCCATCAATAATACGTAATGTTTCAGCATTTTCAGTATCTAGAACTTGTTCGTCGTGTATTTCTGACATGTTATTCAAACATTAATATGTTGATATTATATGACATATCGATTTTTTTGAAAAATAAAATTTTTAATTTAAATTAAATTCACCGCTTATTACACATAATAAGTATACTCATATATCCAGCCCGTACTTATACTTTTCAATAACAATAAACGATTAAAAATAACTTACATATCATGATGACTTTCTGAATTTAATCCGTGCATTCCTGATAAATGCCTTCCCAATGAACCTGACGTACCACCAGGACAAGCAAATTCATTGCATTCATCTTGGTCGCATAAATTACAATATGCCTTGTCCTCAATACGCCTTGCGTACTGCCAAACCCAGCTTCTTCCTCGTTTTGGCATTATTAACGCGTAAATATTAAATGTAAAATACGGAAACTAAATGTACAGTACGCAGCAAGCAGTTTTACCGAACTGATTATATATCGCCGATTGTGCGTAAAAATCCAGAATAATCAAATTGCTATCGTATATTAATGTGCGTAGTATCTCCGATAAATACGCGAACTGGTTATCTACAGTGGGTCAAAGTATGAAATTATTCTATTCTGGGCACACGCTACAACTACTGATAGTGCGACAGTAATTGACCTATCGTCGATACTATTACACAAATCACAAATATCTTAGGAGAGGATTTTACATGGCGACAATACACCTGCTCTTCGTCCGTGAGTTCTCAGTCCAAAACTGACATGACCTCAGACATAAGTTATATTTTTTTAAAACACGTGTTTAAATACGTATTTTTAACTAAATACTCGTGTATTTATAATTACACGTGCATATACACGTGTATGTTAATTACACGTATTTCACGTGTAATCAAATACACGTGTAATAGGGACCACTAAAATGTACTCATTATGCTATGACATGGATTTTAAATATTCAGTTACCAAAAAGGGACCTATCAAGTCAAGTTATTATTTTTCTGTTTAACTTATAACTTTTACAATTACAAAGAGAAAAAAGTAACTTTTAACTCAAGTTATAGGTATTTTAGATGAGGTATTTTGAGTGGATTAAAGAAGCTAATGGTTTTACAATAATATTTATTTTTACTTTTTTTCTTCTTCTTCTTTAGTCTTGGTCTTTAAGACCATACTGCTAACGATTAACATTGCCTATCCCTATCCCTATACTCCGCTGCTTCTCCAATTGGTACCAGACCCTATCCTTTCAGCTTCTCTCTTCACACCATCTTCCAATCTCAGCTCAGGTCTATCTAACGGTCTTTTCCCCATAGGGTTTACTTCAATCACCCGTTTGACTAAAGTGCCCTGTTTGCGCCAACTTAGTCTTCGTTTGAAAATCTCTCTAACTATATTCGCCCTCTGGAAAAGACTTTGGAGTTCCTCATTATGCAGTTTTCCCCATTCATTGGTTTGGCTATCGAAGACCGGGCCGTAAATTTTCTGTAGAACTTTTCTTTCAAATATCATTAGTCTCGATTCTTCTGTTTTTCTCAATGCCCACGTTTCCGAGCCGTATAGAATAATTGGTCTTAATAGTGTCATATACATATTTATTTTTAGGTTTTTGGATAGGACCTTCGATTTCATTACTTTTTCTAGTCCATAATATCCTTTGTTAGCTTGTTGTATCCTTGATGAAACCTTTGTCTTGACATCGTTGCCCTTTGTTATAATCGACCCTTGGTGTTTAAATTTGATACTCTTTTGAACTTATACTCTTCTATTTCGATTTATTGTTCTTATATATACCATATAACTGTTTCTTCGGCTAGCCACTAGGTACTCTGTTTTATCCTCATTAACGGTAAGGTCTACTTTTTCTGCCGTATTTATTAGTTTATTTCCTAAACGGTTTATCATATCCAAATCTTCTCGAAGGAGAGCGATATCATCCGCATATGCTAATAATCCAATTTTAATCTGACCTAATAAGTAACTCCTTCTAAAAATTTCATCTCACGTATTACCTTTTCCACTACTAAATTAAATAGAAATGGGAACAATGCATCCCCTTTAAAAAAAAGAGGATTAAAAGGACCTTTTTAAATAGGGAAAGTGAAGTTTTTTCCTTTTATTTCTTTTTGGGTGCAGTAATTTTCTTGATTGGAGTTTTCTTCAATTTGGACTTGACAGCGGCTGGCTTTTTAGCAGCTGGTTCACCGGCCGCGGGTATTTTTAGCTCTGGCTGGAACCTTTTTTGGAGTGGTCGCCTTGAGTTTGGTTGCAACTGGCTTTTTAGCCTTTTTAGCAGCTGGTTTACTGACTGTGGGTTTTTTGGTGACTGGGAGCTTCTTCTTCTCTACGGTGTTCCAGCGGCTTTAACTTTTTGACGATGAATTTTTTTCTTTTTGGCAACAACGGCTTTTTTCGGCTTGACCTCGACAACGGGCAACTTGAAATGTCCAGAAGCGCCGGTTCTCTTGGTCTGAACCATGGTACCCCGTTAGCGACGGCGGCTTTCAAAAACTTCCTGATGAAAAGCGCCAACTTGGCGGGATTGACTTTGTAGTTGGCAGCCGGGTATTTTTTGATGGCTAGCAACGATGGACCTTTCTTCTCCTTGAGTTTTTTGATAGCTGAAGTGACCATCACGACGGTTGACGGATGCAACGCGATGGTCTTCTTGACTTTGGAATCCGTCAACTTCTTCTTGGTAGCCGGTGACGTGGCGACTGGAGCCGGAGTTGTAGCGACGGTGTCTGTCATTTTTCAAGTAGAAATTCGAAAATATGGTTGATATGACTGCTTACTGCACTGGTTTTTACTTTTTTTATCCCGTAAAACTAATGGTTACTTACATATTTATGATTCATATATTTTTTTTCGTCCGCTCCGAATCGATTTTTATCGAATACTCTGAATACTGCAATAACACACTATCCTGTTCGAGAACCGAAGGGACTATGTAAAAACTTTCACCACCGCTGACCTACTCACTTTTTATATTTTAATTTAACTTTACGAGTTAAAAATAATTAGGTAAATTCACCAGCTTCGGTAGTCGTATAAGTACTTTGTAATCGTTAATATACAAATATTAAATAAGTTTTTCTTTATAGGCAAATATGTTATACGTTTCACTGTAACGTCACAATATACTACAATTTCGGACATTACAAGAGATTGGGCTGAAATTAAAGCGACGGCTACTGAAATCATCAACGACGATAAAGCTGACACTACTTACAATAAATCAAAAGTTTCGTTGGCTGGTATGGTTTAATTAAATACATATTATATTATAATATAGTACCTAGGTTTACTGGGGGAAGACTGGCTGGAGTATAAAAAAAGTTCGACAACCTCATACACACAGTTGGGCGAAATGAGGGGGGGGGGGGGGTTAAGTAAAAATATAACCATATTTTTACAGTTTTCGTAAAAAATAATACATATCTTAGGGAAAAATTTCAATGGGAGTGGGGGAGTAAAAATACGTTAAGCTCACCACTCCATGCATATATTTTATAACACAGTGTACAGCATCTAATTATTTTCTAGTTAACCTCAGTTAGAGATCTCTATCTAATATATTCTAATGTCTAGTAAAAATACAATTATCGAACGTCCTGAAACCTGTGCACAAAATAAAGTGTCTTTAGAATCGTAGTGACATACGATTGGATAATAAAATATACTGTGTAGAGTAAACAATTAATCGAGCTCAAAAATGGCAAGGTATTTTTTTATATACCCACGTCCAAAATCTATATGAGAATCAAAGGCTCTGCTTAATAGTGCACACGCGACGGAATTAAAACCCGTTTAATGCAGTAATATGTTTGAGACGTTTAAGTTTACATTTAAAAATATAACCATTTTATTTGTTTGTTTTTTTAATTATATTTTATAACAGATACACGTAATTGGAATAATAACTTCGGTGCTAGTCTACTACTAGCGAATTCACCTATGTCACCAAAAGTAGTAAACGGGAGCTTTGCCGCATTGTTTGATAACGGAGACGATTGGTCACGGAAACTATTGAGAAGTGAAATGAAAGACAGCTCTTGTAAATATAGTATTACTGGTATCCTTAAAATAATTAATAAGAGCAATAATATTATTTTTCATTTGTATTTTTAAAGCAATGAGAAGAAGAATTCGCGGGATTCTGATGTCGGGAAAACAGTTTTCTTTAGATTCACGTATGGATCTAGTCCAGGGAATGGTTCCAACTGCATCGAAGAAGGCAATCATGTCGGAGTGCACTACGAATCCTTTGGAAGAAACTTCAGGTGATGTCTAAATTAATTAATATTATGTAAAATGTATATATTACGAGCATATTCGAATCGTTTAAGACGTACCATTTTAAAAGCCAAACAAAAAGCTATTTATTTAATAACATTCAGTTGTACGATTTGAATGTACTTAGATTTAGAACGTTTTAAATTTATGATTTATAGAAAATAAGAAGACTGAGAGTGATGAAAAAGAGAAGAACGGAGAACCAAAAAATTCAAAATCTCGTATTTTTCGTCTTCCACAACATGAAACCAATCTAACTCCTTTGATTGAAGGCAATAACGCAGATCTTATAGATTAGTAAAATCACAATATTATGGTAAATTTTTAATTATTTATTTCTAGCTGTTCGTACTTTTTTTGGATAAATATCTTTCAAAAACACATATCTTTTTAAGAATAATAATATTTAAACATATTTTGAATAATAGCATTGTTTATTGTACAATATTGTACAACATCTTATTCCATTTGTTACAAATTACATATAATATAACACATTTTTAAACTACCTATTATTTAATTTAGTGGCTATCAAATTAGAATAGGAACTTGAAAATTGCTACTTAACTGCTTTCATTTCAATTTTGCTACCTAGGTATATTTTTTGCTTAGGATTTTCAGGTATTATGTAATTTAAAATCGAAATGATTTCAAATAAAAAAAATAGAAATTAATTTTTTTTATTTTGCAATGAAAATACAACTATAATAATATGTATGGTATGTATATCTACAATATATTACCAAAAATTATGAATATTATTTTTTTTATTTTAACTATAAATAATAACTATAACTATATATCCCTAACTATTGTAGGAATATACCTATGTTAAACGAACTAAATACGTTAATTTGTATTAGGTATACAAAAGATTAGACAGTAGACACATGCGCACTTATATATATAGGTAATGTATCTACAAAAAATGTATTAGTTATCACTTATTTTATAGAATATAATATACAATTTTCAATATTATTATTATTTCAAAAGTAAACATATATTACATTACCTAGTACCCATATATTTACCACGATTTAAGATAGTATGGTTGCACCACAGATTTCTATATAGTACTAGATACTACTTCTATAGCTCTATATAGTGTAAGCTCTCGTCTATTGGGGGAGATAGCGTTATGGGTCTATGCGGTTGGGTAGCTCAGTGGTAGAGCAATCGCCCGGCAAGCGAGAGACTCGGGTTCGATCGATTCCCGGTCCGGTGGCTGGATTTTTGACGTTATTTTTACTTATTTCCCCTGGAGAAGTTAACAATAATACCTACTAGATAGCGAACTCCCGCCATCAGTTGAAGCATGAAGGTTGGTTGGAATTGTGTGGTTTTTTATATGGCAAATAAGATAAGTTATGATTTATTTTGTATTGTGTTCTATTATTTCAATACCTGTTGTCTTATAAAAATAAAAATATTTTACATTTATTATTTTATCATTAAAACTGATGTTATTCCTAATACATTTTGTGTAGTAAATTAAATGTTTTGCCAATCGACAAAATGACAGCCGTCTATCTCATCAGCTTCGTAGATAACAATGTAAATTATATAAGAGTTTCTAATTTAGTGCAGTATAAAAGTCAGATCTATAAACTAACGGAGAGCGCATAGAGAGAGAAATCGCCAGATGAGATTGTTAAGAGAGAAAAGAGGTTTTGGGTCGTTAGAGTGTGCTAAAAAATATAGCCCAAAACATGGTTTTTCTTTCTCATATACTCATATGTTATGTTTCCTCTCTAAGTTATATCGTCTAGATTAACGAAGGGCAGGGTAGTGTGGGGAACGCTGTCCATTAGTTTATAGGTCTACGATAGAAGTCTGTGGCACATCCATTGGTGATAATCATAATCTGACCTACAGATTAAATCAATATCAATGTTCGATTTGTAATTAGTGTTCCAAGCAGATAAAATATTTAACCATCGTCATGGATCGTACTATCGTAGATGCCGGGTGGTGGGCTTGGTGGCTTTGTTTTTATATTATAGTCTATCTCTTAGTACCTTTTTAAAAACCTTGGGATGGTAAGTCAAGAACCACAATTGAAGATAATATTTTTTCATTTCAATATTTCATGAAAATAAGAATATTATAATTTATAATTTACAAAGTGTTTTTATTGTTGAGCGGTAAAAATATTGTTTTAACTTAATTTTGATTTTGCATGCCTAATATAACTACTGACGTATGATCATCACTATATAGAATGAACATTATCAACCAACATATCTGTCTGATGTTCTGTATATTGAAATTTAATTTTGGTATTCATAATTAAAAAATTATTACATGTTTCTTTACAAATATTGGGTGAATAAGAAAATGTTGAGAAATATATTTCTAATGGTTTTAATGTTTGATTCGCTTATTCTTAAAATGTCTTTTGCGGGTCTTTAGTCTGACTCTTATAATCTTATATAATTAATGTTGAAGCCTTATGATTTTAGTAAAAAGTAATAAATTAATGTGGAACTAATACTAATTCTTACATTCTATTTGATAGAAATACTTATTGGTTCTTATTTATAGAATGCATTGAAAAAAATATGTAATATTATTTTAACTTGTACTTTTACGTAATACTCAGCAATCCATCAACTAATAGTGTAATATATTCACTTTTAATATTTTTTCGTTATAATTAGTGAGTAAAATGGTGAATTCATGCTCTCAGTTTTGATGTACTAACAGATATACAAAAGGTTGTGTAATACATTTCTGAAAACATTAATACATTTGAAGAAACTACTATTTATCTAAAAAGTTTAAAAAAACAAGATGTACCAACTATTGGCAGAAAATGTTTTTATTATTACTATGGAAATTACGTTAAATGTAGCATACCACTTACCTACTTAATAAATCCCAAATCCCATTACAATTTGTATTGACTAAAATGTCTCAAAACCACATAGAACTTTTTTTGGTTGTCTAAGAGCTAGACGTGGCTTAAACAACAACTCTAATTCAGTGTTATTTCAAAATAGCTTAAGACAATAATTTTTTGCTAAAAATGTTACGTTTGAAAGTGGAAATTGTTCCAACTTAGATTCACCCGGAGGTGATATTATAGATTTCCGATCAGAAAAACGTAATCTTAGCAATACTAGGTAAATTAAAAAGTATTTATTGTTAAGGTTTAATACATTATTAAATTAAGTATTCAAAAATTGGTCTTAAATATTATTCCTATAAATAATGTTTGATATTTATTATTTACATAGTTTAAAATAGAAAGTGCATAAGTTTAATTAATTTAACATGGGATAAATCCTAATTATAAATATTAATGCACTCTACTACAGGTATGTTTATGACATTATGATTTTGATTATCATTTGATGAAACATTAGGTACAACAGTAATTATAGGATCATCATTCATCAAGTCTTCTTCAAGTTTATTACGAACATTAAAACTTTTGTTATTCTTAAAAATACTGAACATTTTATTTACATATTTCACAATATAACAATCTAATACGAATATAGTTCGTTAGGTTAATACTCTATAGACATTATTTTACTATCTATGATTATATGATTATATTCTAGTCAGTTATATTTTAGTCTTCCGTGGATATTTCGAACGATGATAATATCGTGGATAATTAATAACTTATACACGCTTTTTGATAATAGTCAATAATAATTTACAACGTTTACCAATTTGCAGTGAAATGCTGATACATTAGATAACATCAGTCAACACCACAATTATAGTTATACAATAGTTGGGGTTTGGCGGTTTGGGACTGTTGGAGGCTATAACTTATAGCGCCATCAAACATATTTTAATATACAGTTTCATAGGGGGAGGGAGGATATATGCTTCTGATAATCTTTTTAATAATAATTAATAAAATAATTACTTTATTATTAAAATAATGAAAATGTTTATTTTGAAAAATTCTCAACTAATGTGGTAAATTTATTTATTTATAATATTTTAAACGTTATCCTGTTTAGTATAAATCCGTAAAGAATCTAGTGGATTTCAATTATTAGATATATATTTCTTAATATTGTGGCATAGTATTACTTAATCTATAAGATTATTATAGTTGTAATGAATCAAATTATAGGGGAGTAAAGCCTCACAAAGTCTCTCCTTAAATACACCTATTTGTCAAAATATATATTATACCTATATCAATATATCAAATGGAATATATAATTCATTTCAATAAAGAATTACAGGATACGTGATACCTTCTTATATTTCAATATTTATATACATTTTTAATATTTTTATAGGTTATATATTTAGTCAAAATTGCAAGAAGTCATAACATAGGTAGCAAGGTAATACCTATAAAAAAAAAAACATTGTGAAATTAAAAACTTTTATGATAGGTACGCAAGTCTAAAAAATTAGCCAAAACTATTTTAAAACATCAATTTAAATATACGGCCTTACATGTTATTGCCCAAAATCGACCATTTAGTTTTCACCCGGATGACCTTTCTTACCCAAATTAAAAATAAGTGTAATTTGGTTTTTGCCCAAAGAAATATTTTGAATAGTAAACAAAAAAAATATTATGCAGTTACTACTGTCCACTAACAACGTAAACAAAAATTTATATACATAGTATATTATTATATAACTTTAAAAATGTCAATACAAAATCACCCCCGTTGAATATTATTCTTAATGGAGTCCAAACTGAAATTTATGTTAAAATCTTAGGAAATAATGATAATTGATAACCCTAAAAATTTACATAGATTACCTAAAATTAAGGTGTTTGGAGTGTTGTGTAATATATACCTACCTATAATATAATGAATAGACATTGTCGGTATTTCCATTCATAATATAAGAATGGATAGGACATGCCTATACCAGTTTCATATAGAGCCGTGTGCTTTTTTGGGGAAGAGGAAAAGACGATATGGGGCTTTTTTTAAGGTTATGTCCAAAAACTGTTTACAATATTTATCGATCTCAAATTCGTATTTTAATTGTTGTAACCTGATAATGGAAATTGGAATACTCAAATTACTCTAAACTTTGCGTACATAATTAATTGTAATTAGAATATAGAATAATACAGATCGTTAATTATCACTAATTAATCATTAATTTTATTTATTATCATTTATCAATTATCATATCAATATTTTTCCCCATATAACGTATCATTAAATTTTCTAGTGATAAGTTCTTATGTCTTATCCATTCTTATATTATTTATGGGTATTTCATGTTCGTGTATTACAAATGTATTTTGATAACGAAAATGATCGCCAAACCCATCGTTGTTATCTACCTATCTAAAAAAAATCGGAGATTGCTAAACAAACAGTTGCTTTGAAAAAATTTCAGTAAGTATTATCGAAATGTACGCGAGTGAAATATATCGACTTATTAAACCTGCCAGTGAGAAGAATAACTCTCCATAACATTTCATATTATTTATATTTTATAATTCGTTTGTATGATCATATTATTATTGCTAGGTAGATAATAAATATAAATTATGTTTGTATTTGTACACTTTTTTAAATGTCTAAATATGTCTATTTTGAAAACAAACATTCTCCATAATACTGTAATAATATTGTAATACCTTATAGGTAGGTTGTACCTAATTCTTATTATTTTTCTTTGCTAAAACATTTATATTATGTATAATCGTATAGATATCGCCTCAGATAGTTTGACATTAATTATTTAAGATGGATAGAAGTATCTTTATTAAAATAGTCATTGTCATTAGGTATTGACTAGTATTCACTAAAATGACTAAATATCAACATTGTCGTTAACATAATATATTATACAATACTAATCACTTATATATAGCTGCTTACATAAATGTAATTAATAATTTAATTTAAGCTTAAAATATATTTTTTATTTACCAAATATTGTACCATCTTACCTACTTTTTAAATTATTGTCCTCTGTATAAGTTAATTATTGTAATTTGTTTTAAAAATGTATAATTTACATTAATAATTATTACTTATGCACCTTTGAATTTTAGTGACATTAATCAATATAATTATATAACTATATAAGTTGACTGCTGTATTCATAATATTATATATTCAGTAGGTACCTCATCTACTGTGTTACTTACCTACTTATCTACAATTAAAATTAAATATACTGCATATTACAATTACATATTATTATAATATTTGAATTTAATAATTACTACAATATTCTATTGCATATAACATTATTTAATTTTCCTCATAAGTTATAGATTTACTAGACACCTACAATACTTATCTACTGATCTACCTATTATACAAAATTAATATTGTTTATATAATTACAATATATTAAAGTTGTATTTTTGCATAGAACAAATAAAAAACACTAGGTACAAGTACGCAGGAAAGTGTAGAATTTGCATGATTAAAAAAAGTCACTACACAAAATTATTATGCATATGTACATACTTTTTCAGATGACTAACGTAGTAACGTCCTAAAAGACTAATATAGTACCAAGATAGCAAGGTATATGTTACATTAGCATCACCAAATTAAAATATTAAGAACAATTCTATGATTGTTATTTCATTTGTATTCATACATTTTTAATCCTAATTTCAAAATTTGGATACCACCCCAAATACCCCAAAATAATTTTCCAAACATTGTAATATTTTCAAAAAATGTTGGCTCTTTTTAAACTGCTTATAGCAGTTATAAGAAAAATAATTCGAGAAATAATTTTTTGCTCGATCAAAAAACTTGAAATTGTACAATACAAGTTTCGAAATAAGTTATCATTAGTGTAATTAAACAAAAAAAGTTGAGCATAAATCCCCAATAATTTTTATGATTGTCAAAATTCATCAAAATCGTACAAATTTGCAAATTATTTTTAAATTAGAAATTATAAAAAATTTTCTTTTCATAGCTAACATTTGATATTATTTGATATTCAGTGGTTTTTTATTATTAAATATGATTATCTATACAAGTATGCCAGGATGATAAACCGTTTCCGCTCAGAATCTTGTTTCTTATACAATGATTTATCATTGAATTCAAACTTAACACATCCATTCCAATGACACACTACAACTACTGTACAGCACAGCGATAACCACTTGTCTATCTTTTTTACTTTCATGTTTAATATTTCTTAAATTTGAAGCAACCCAGCGTACAGACTACAGACTACAGAGTACCGGTAAGTGACAAGGGATGATGTGGAATGGTAAATAAATTAAGTGGACAGCGTTGATTGTAATTTGTTATATTAAAAATACTTCATAAATGCAAATGTTTTAATTTTAAACTAAAAATAATATTTCAATCAACAAAATATTCTAATTACATTAGATCAAAATAAAAAAAATTAACTAAGAAATGTTACTTCACATATCTAACACGTATCAAAATATATCTTCTATCTAACCATAGAGTAATATAGAGGCGCCGTTGTATATATTGATGGTGTTGTTAGTTTGAAACCAAACCGTCGGTCATTGACCCGAATAAAGAGGCAGTCTACGACAATTAATCCGCTAGATCGCAGTGCACATCAACAACATTGTATTTTTACATTTTTACTTGATGAATTTAGTATTTAGTATTTATTTTGTAATTTTAAAATTTCTTTGCTAATAATTTTGAATTTTAACTCATAAAGTTGATTACATTTTTAAAATGCTAAGTTGTTTTGTTTGTGGAATAACTCGGAATAGTGCAACGAAATATGAAAATATTACGTTTCATAAGTGAGTATTAAATTATTTTTTTGGATACAAAAACTAGAACAAGTATACTTGATTTCCAGATTTCCAAAAAAAGATATCTCTATTAGAGACAAATGGTATGACTTTGTCATTGAAAATTGTTTAAATGTACAAAAATAAACAAGTATTCTGTGATATGCTCAAGTCATTTCAATCCTGATCTTTTTATTATGCACAAGAACAATAGATTACTTGACAAAAATGCAGTGCCATCGTTACTTGTCTCTAGAGTAAAAAGTGTAAGTTATTTTGATTTAATCATTTTAATATGCGTCTTTTATTACTTTTATACTTAGAAAATTCATTATTATTTTTTAAATGGTTTTGTTTGAATTACAATACATTTTATATTTTTATGTTTAAGGCTAGAAATTTATTTCTTGTAGTTGTAACACCTTCACGCTTACTTCAACCAACTACTAGTTTCCTTAATGGTAGTTTTAATGTTTTAAGGTCATAAGTCAAGGTAAATAATTAAAATATTTGTTATTAAACTTTAAAAATTGAAGTTATTCTTAAAAAAACAATATTAAATATAAATTGTGACTAATATTAATTTTATATGTAATATGTAATGGATCACTAATACTAGGTGTCATGTACCAATGTTGTGTGCAATGAAGATCTGCAAGGAACAAATGTGGTTGAATCAACATTCTCAAACAAGTCAAACATAATTAAATACAGTAAATCCTCTAAAAGTGATTGCACCGAGGAACCCATAGTTCAAGTAATTTATGTATCTTTAATTCTGTGGTTGAGAGCCAAAACATGATATGTGCGAAAATTCGATTTTGAAATTATGTATGATAAGTGTTGTTTAAATTCTATAATTTATTGTGTCAAAATATGATATCTGTAGCTCTAATATTAAAGAAGTTATAACAACAACTATAAATGATATCTTTCATAGGATGACAAATTATTTTGTGGCATTATATGATATTTCACTTATCAAAATGTATGTATTTTTTTATTTGGTCAAAACCCTTAGATCATATACTATGGATGGAGCTATCCGTAAAATTACCATAGCACCGAATTGTGTCCAACATCATCCCCACCACCTTCAAAATTTCACGGTACACGATACTAATGCGCATGCTTGAAAGATAGTAATCAGTATCAAAAATGCCAACTGATAACACATTTTTAATAACTAGTAACTACTATTCTGATTTCTTAAAATATACAATTATACACAATATTTAAATTAAATAAAACTTAGTCCGAATTCTAATAAATAAATAATGATAATCACATTTGAAAATTAATCTTAATTACATAAATATATCCAATTAGTATTTAGTTAGTACTTGCCACTTGGTAGCAAATTTAATAAGTTGACAAAATTCAAAAATTTGATTTTAAACGTTTTAATATTTAAATTCAACGTTATCAGTAAGTTAACAATATGACACTATGACAGTATCATTCACATATATTTCTGAGCATGCGCATTACTGTCGTGTACCGTGAAATTTTGAAGGTGGTGAGGTTGATATTGGACACAATTCGGTATACGGATAGCTCCATCCATAGTATATGATCTAAGGTCAAAACCTGATAAGTTCTGGTTTTCGATGATTATCATATTTTGTCCATTTCTATTAATAGCGCTTATCATTGTTTGACACTAGTAATTTTTATTATCGATATCATGATTTATACAATAATATTTTCCCGCTATCGCTTTGTTTTTACTCATTTATATTGGTAGCCAATAGTATATCATGTGTGTTTAAAAATTAATATTCCTACGTATGATAATAAAATTATATTTATTTATTATTATCAGTTATTATAAAAATAACATATCATTATTTAACGTAATGTTAAAATATTATTTGTTATAACATATAAGACTGTGTTATTGTGTTCGCTTTTCACTGTTCATAGTGTTTTTACATGGATAGCAAATTCATCATCATCAATATTTGATGACTCAGATGCTGACCAAAACTATAAACCATTCTACATAAAGCAAAAAGCTACTGAAGTGTGTATCAATAGTGGTACAGACTGTATAGAGGCATCCGTCGATTCGTTTGGTAATTTAGATATAAATAGTACACAAGTACAATGTAAATACAATTAACTTAAGTTATATAATATAAACAAAGAAACTATACTTCCAATTTAGATTATTTAACCAAAAGTAATGAGGTAATAACTGAGTCAACATTTTATTCGACTAACCAACCATCTACATCATATCAACTAGTAGGTGTGATTGAAAACATTCCCAGCAGTAACAGCTTATTATCACGAAGCAATGAGTCAACAGCAAACAATCAAAATATACATGCTGATTGTGGTGAAATTGGTCATGTTGTATGTGTTAAAAATAAACGATATAAAAAAGGTAAACGTAATTTTATGAGTAATTGTAAATATCTTGATCAAGAATATGAGGACAGAAATGGGAAACAGAAGCCAAAAAAAATGTTTAGGACAATCATATTGCGTTGTAAAAACAGTATTTGATCTTTGCCCTAAAGATCCACAAAAATTAATATTTGAAGAGTTCTACAAATTGGGAAACATAAGAGCACAAGATCAAACATTAATGGATGGCATACAAATAGAAGAAAAGAAAAGGGTAACAACATTTGTCAGAAAATCAGCACCTAGAACTACCCATAATAGGCTTATAACTGTCATGTATAATCTACAAGTTAATGGTAAAATGTAGAATGTATGAAAAATATGTTTCAAAATGTTAATGGTATAGGGCGTGGAAGACTAGATGTGATCATTGATAAAAAAAAAAAAAAATCTAAAACGGGAATTTCACCTAAATCTGGAAGAGGCAAATTCCAAAATTTCCAACAGGAAGAAAGAATCAAAATCTTGAATCATATTCAAAGTTTTCCTGCTTTTGAAAGCCACTACTCAAGAAAAAACACAAGTCGCTTATATTTATCTCACAATTTAAACATTCAAAAAATGTTTGATCTGTACAAAGAACAATGTTCTAAAAATGGTGAAGGTTGTCCATCAAATTGGCAGTATAGAAATGTTTTTGCTGAGACTGGACTTAAGTTTAAGTTACCATTTGTTGATTTGATACATGTAAAACTTGCGATGAATACAATATTAAATTAAAACATTCTAGTGGTGAAGAGTTACAACTTTTAAGTACCATGAATCAAAATCACAAAGATATCGTAGATGCAGCATATAAAGCAAAACAAGAAGACAAAAAATTATTAAGTACAACTCCTACTCTTAAAGTCATCGTTTTTGATTTGCAGCAATGTCTGCCCACTCCAGATTTGAAAACAAATGTAGTTTTCTACAAACGTCAACTTTGGACTTATAATGAAACTATATGAGATATTGGGCTCAAAAACATAATGTTATATGTGGCCTGAAGCGTTGGCTGGACGTGGATCAAACCAAATTGCTTCAATTTTATATAAATATGTTTTAGAAAAAATACCTAATTCGATTACTCATTTGGTAACATATTCTGATACTTGTGCAGGCCGAAACCGGAATATTAATGTGGCTATAATATGCTGGCAATACAAAAACATCCAACTCTTCAAATAATAGACCAACAATTTCTTGTTCCAGGTCATATTCATTTAAAGTGTGACTCAGATCACTCAAGAATCAAAAAATCCAAAAAAATATCAGACTGAAATTTCAATACCTATTGACTGGTATAACTTTGCTCGGAATATCAGAGGAAAAATTCCATTAAAAAAAGTGGAAATGGAAATGGAACATTTTAAAAAATTTTCAGCACTATTATCAGGTACTCTAGTTAAAAGAAATTTAGATGAGAACAAGGAAAAATTAATTGGTTGAAAATTTCGTGGTCGAGGTATAACAAATCTTCAATTCAAAAATGCATTAGATACAGAAAAAGCTCCATTTAGAAAACTAGACATCCGTAAGATAACAGGTAAAACAAGATCTGGAAAAGAACCAACTAATATATCTCAAGTAATACTTCCACAGACTTATGATAAACCTAACCCTATAGACACAGGAAAAAAAAGATCTCATAAGTTTATTGCCATTGATCAGACCAATATACCATCCTTTTTATTATGGACTAAAAAACATACCTTTAAATAATAATAATTCATCAGATGATGAATAGGTTTTACTAGGTAATTTTATTGTTCTTAAATATAATGGTGTTATATTTTATTACTTATAGACTATTTAATATTTATGTTATACATTTTTTTTATATGGTAGGTATTACTATTTTATTCATTTATTTGTATTTTGTATGGATTTACTAATAATATGTTATTTATTTTCTTTTATTATTATTATTTTACTTATATTTACCAAGTTTAAAAAGGATTAAGTTGAATAAAGTTAAATTGTCAAAATGTGTTGTTAATTATACACCCCAAAATATATTGAATACATTTTTTTTAAATATCATCAATATGTAATTTGTATTGTATGTATATGATCTACAAAATGTATAAAAATATAATTTGTAGTACAAAATGGTAATTCATAAATTCAAAATGAAGTATTTTATGGTTTTATAAAATTTTGAAATTGCTCTCCTGAAAAGTTGGCTTTTTGCACATATCATGTTTTGGCTCTCAACCACAGAATTATAAGTTGTAATACCTAAATAATTTCATTTACATTTTTAGGCACTAAAACGCAGCAGTGAAAGTGAAGCAGAATTTCCTTCAACACCTAGTTTTTTTCTAATACTAATACTAATACAACAGAAGATTGTCAAGTTCTAGTTATCAAGTAATTTTTTTTTGCAAATACAATATTCAATATAAAAATAAATAATAATTTTTTTTTAGAAAAATGTTTTATCTTCTTTTGTGGCTGCTAGTGAACCTTCTGTTGATGATACACCCAAACGTTTATACTTAAAACATGAAATTCGTCAATTATCGCACGAAGTTACATTGAAAAACAAAAAGTTGAAAGTACTAAAGGTAATGATGCTACTAGTGTATTGTTGGATTCTTTTAGTAAGCATCAAGATCTCTTTACTAATTGGGCAAAAATTTCCAAGGAAGTATAGCCCACTAATACGGCAGTATGCTTTATCCCTACATTTCTTTTCCGCCAAAGCTTATACCTACGTAAGACAGCAATTCAACATTATTCTTCCACATCCACGCACATTATCTAAGTGGTATTCTCATTTAAATGCTGCTCCTGGTTTCACGCTTGAAGCTTTAAAAATTCTTTCGCTAAAAGTTAATAGCTCTATTCATCCATTATATTATAGCTTAATGATTGATGAGATGGCTTATTATTATTATTATTATTATTATGAACGTGAAGATATTGGTAATAGTATGAGTAGTGATTCATTAGATGTGGCAAAAGAATGTTTAGTATTCATGGTTGTTTCAATTAATGAGAACTGGAAAATTCCTATTGGATACTCTTTGACTTCAAATTTAAATAGTTAACAAAAAGCTGAACTAACAAGGCATGCATTGGATTTATTAAAAGAGACTGGTGTGAATATTGTCAGCTTAACTTTTGATGGGTGTTCAACTAATGTTACTGTGGCAAAACTTTTAGGTTGTAATTTTAATATTAAAACACTTAATACAAAATTCATTGCGTATACCACTAATAATGTAGATGCTGAAGTTGCAGTCTTCTTAGATCCTGCGCATATGGTGAAGCTTGTAAGAAACGCTTTTGGTGAAAAAAAATTGTTCAAAGACCGTGATGGAAATATAATTAATTTTAATTTTATTGAACGTTTGTTTATACTGCAGGAAGAAGAGATGCTTATTTAGCAAATAAATTGAGAAAACAACATATATTTTAAGGTAAAATTAGCTACCCAATTATTGAACCGATCGGTAGATGATGCTCTAAAATGTTGTAAAAACATTTTGTGTATTGAAGAGTTCTCTGATGTTGATGCAACTATCAAATTTATTGAAATATTCAATGCCGGATTTGATATTCTTAATTCAAGATCATCAAATTGTATAGGAAATAAAAAGGCAGTATGTGAAGAAAATATTAGAAAAATAACATAATAACTTTGTCCCTGTTTTAGAATCGAATAGGAAAATGGGTTTTATTGGATTTATTGTTTGTTTAAATTCATTAAAGCACTTGTACTCCAATTTAATAGCAACAGGCAAGTTAATCCATTAAAAAATGTACGAGATCAGTCAAGACCACTTAGAAATATTATTTGGCAGTGTGAGGTCATTGGATGGATATTATCCTACAGCTCGACAGTTCCAATCAGCGTAAATAAGCTTGTTGTTAGAATAAATGATATCCCTAGTTTTAATACAGGTAATTGCATTCCACTTGAACACATTGATATACTACACTACTCAAGTGCACATCCAGTCAGATTTATCAATAGACGTCTTCCAACATTAACTCAGATTCAATTGATTTTGAGGAAAATGTACAAGAAACTGCTACTTATAATGATAACGATTATATTGAAACTCAAAATTATTTATATAGCTGGGTTTGTAGTTCGTAAGTTAACGTAGACAAAGTTTAGATGCAGCCGCAGGCTAGACTTGGTTTTATGCAGAAGACCTTGTAACGGTCGAAAAACAACTGAACGTAAATTTTCAATATGCGATAGCGCTCTCCGTCCCGCGGGCATCTCTGCCCACACTCAAGAAAAACGCCGATATGCACATTATAAGTGCACACACACTATAAGTCCGTCTAATCTAAGAACGCTACTGGGCAGCGACTAAAATTCGTCCGATCTCGCGCATTCCCACCACTAAACATTTCCGAACGCTGGCCGCCATCAACTCTGGCCGCCGCCGTAGCGAGTGGGGGAATTTACGGCGGCGTCTAGATTGTATAGAGGGAGAAATTTAGGTACGAAACCGCGGAGCACGAAACGTCATAATATTATTTGGTTTAATACTTTTATCGAAATAAATTCTGTATACGAATCGGTAGTTAATAAATAAGTAATTTACTGTACTAGTACAATATTTAAAAGCTAATATAATAATATATTTTTGCATAAATTCGAGTTTTTTAAAATGCGACCGGGAAATAAGCAACGTTCGATAGTGTGGGAGCATTTTTAAAAAAATAGTGACAAAACGACAGTAACTTGGCAAGTCGAAAATTGTAAGAAGGACTTAAAGTTTTATGGAAATGCATTCATCTGATTCTACATTTAATTTTTTTTTTATTAAGATAAGAGCTGAAAACGGCGTTTCACACAAGTAAGTGGATGCGGATGGTAGAAGTGTTGATACTTACAGGGCCGGATTTAGAACAAGTGCCGCCCAAGGCCCTTTGAAATATGCCGCCCCTACCCCAAGAAAAAAAATTTGTAATTATTTCTAATAAATCCATTTCATTTTAATGAAATTAGGTCAATAGTCATTATAAACAAAACAAATAATAATTATAAATCCTAATTAGGCATTATCAGTATAAATTTTTAATCTTAATCTTAAAATAATCTTAATAATCTTTAATCTTATATCTAGTAATACTTAATAGTTAAACTTATACCTAATCATAACCTATGTAATCTATAACATTTTATGACGAACTTTTTTAGACGCGAAATCGTCGATTATATCATCATAATTTATACTTCGAAGCATCTCAGATTCTATGTGTAAAAACTATTTATCAGAGTGCTATCAAGAAACAATGAATACAATTCGAAGTTATGTAACTGACAAGAAAATTTGGGTTTCAATCGATGAAACAACTGATTGTGAAGGCCGTTATATAGCAAATGTAGTAGTTGGCACACTAGAAAAAAACGAATCCGGTAAAATTTTTTTGCTAACTTCAGAACAGTTGGAAAGGGCTAACTTTTCAACTATTAGTAAATTATTTGATAAGTCAATGAATTTATTATGGCCAAACGATGTACTTCATGATAACGTCTTATTATTTCTAACTGACGCTGCGCCATATATGGTAAAAGCGGCCAATAGTTTAAAAGCTTTGTATTCTAAGATGGTACATGTGACATGTTTAGCACATGCACACCACCGTGTTGCTGAGAAAATACGGGGTAGTTTTAAAAAAGTTGACGAATTAATATCAAATGCAAAAAAAGTATTTTTAAAAGCACCAAGTAGAATACAAATATTTAAAGACGAAGCACCCGCAGTGCCACTTCCCCCAACACCTGTAATAACACGCTGGGGAACTTGGTTGGATGCAGCTGTTTATTATGCAGATCATCTTACTGATATACGCAAAGTTTTTAATAAACTGGATCCAGAAGATGCTGTAGCCATACAAAAATGTCATACGCTTTTGAATGATCCATCTTTAGAAGCAAATTTAGTATACATTCAATCAAACTATGGGTTTTTATCAGTCAATATAACTCGTCTTGAATCATCTGGGCAGCTTTTGTCAGAGGCAATATCAATAGTCAATAATACAACAGATAACATTAACAAAGCCGGTGGACAAATCGGCAACGAAATATGTAGTAAATTTAAAACGATTCTAGAGAAAAACAGTGGATTCAAAACAGTATGTCAAATTTCGAAAGTACTTAATGGAGAACTTGAAATCATTGAGGGGATCGAAGAGGAATTAACTGCGGAGGATTTCGTTTTTTTTAAGTTTTCACCAATTACGTCTGTTGAAGTGGAGAGGAGCTTTTCCAGGTGACTATTATTATTTAAATTAAATTATCATATAAATTATAATTAAATAATAATAAATCTAAATTAAATTATAATAATTTAAATAAATACAATTTTTTACATAGAGATTTTTTGTTCAATAGATTCAAAAACGTATTAGCACCAAACAGACGAAGATTTACAGCGGAACATTTAAAACAAACTTTAATTATTCAATGCAACTCTTTTTAATTTTTTTATATTTTATTTAATTTTTTTCAGTTTTTTTCAATTTGTCTATAATAATAAATGTTTATTGCATTTTTTGTCCAAAAATTTCTTTATTTTTTAATGCATATTTTTCAAATTTTTCATGCATATTTAGTTGATTTTTAGTGCATAAGTGCATACATATTCATACATTTTTTAGTGCATAAATATCCTAACCCTAGTAATGAGTATGGCTAAGGCATGGGCGTGGGCTGAGTTCAATATGCGTTACAATTAAAAAACGTGTAATTGGACTGAGTTTCGGTCACACGTGTGCTGCGCGTGGCGTGTACATGGGCTGGGTCCAATTTGCGCCGGCTCTAACCGCGTGTTCGGACCACGCGTTGTCGTGTTTTTATCGGCCTGGCCTAACACGTCTTGTTGTTTAGCGTTGACCAGTGCCGTGCCGCCGCTAATATTGTTGTGCCGCCAAAAACCTCGTGGTGTGGCTGTCGCCGAATTTACCATTGGTTGTTTATCGTTGACACGTGCTTTTGAAAATTGAAGTACGTCCGCAATTATATGGAGGATTTTGACGAGAAGCGAAATTATTGACCGATGAGTTGATAAGCACGGAAGTACAGTGGATTTTTTTAGTTCATACTGTTGAGCTGTGATATCTGTTGGTTGTTTCACAGGTGTTGGTGGCCATGTCAGAGGTTTTTAATAGGAATGTAGGACTAGTCCACCACAGGGGGTGAGTGACTAGTTTAGACGGACACAAT
Organism: Sitobion miscanthi; assembly: GCA_008086715.1. Classification (NCBI taxonomy): domain Eukaryota; kingdom Metazoa; phylum Arthropoda; class Insecta; order Hemiptera; family Aphididae; genus Sitobion; species Sitobion miscanthi. Next base: position 4,614,283 of record CM017804.1, read on the forward strand.
CCACGCAACGCACAATCAATGGAGTTGTGTTGTATGGGAACATAGCGCCAAATAGTGGGAGAAGTTAGTTTTTGAATTTAGCTTGTGCGGTTCGCTATGAACGTGGCTAGGGATGGCAAAAATTCGTTGACCATCGATATATCAAAATTTCGATACATCGTACACCCAATATCGATACCACGATATATCGACCACTATTTTATCGATACATCGATACATCATGTAAAGGAACATTTTTTCTAATACTAAAAAAGGTAAAAGGATTATAGGCTACAACATAGGACATAGGTGATAGACTATAATTTATTAGTACTTACTATAGACCAATAAATTGATTAATCAAAGCATGTACCTATATTTAACAAAAACAAGATATTTTATATCTGCATACGTCTGGAAAATTATAATGAAAATATCATTTAAAATTAAGTGCAAAAAAAATGTAACAAATTTAACATTTATTAAGTTTGGAACCAAAGATCATCATCAATAGAGTTTAAAAAAAGTAATTTACTCAATCTCTTTCCTAACAGTCTATTCCTTGATTTTGAAAGCGTTTAGGGTTCACGAACCCATGATGGACAAATATTTCCGAGCGAGTACATATAAATCTGGATATACAGTTTTCATATCTTCTCAGCATTGAACTGGATCTCTTTCAAAGAAATTAAAGGCTGTGATAGGTAGGCATTTACATTGGTAGTTTCTGACGAATCTGTTCTCCTTTGTTTTCTTTTATATTTCCTATGTACCAATGTTTTGTGGTGTTCCCATAAATCAAAATAATCAGATTGCTGTTCTTCGTCAACACTTGAACAATCAGTTGAGCTTGTTTCCTGTATTGAACTTTTGGCCAATTTTTTTAGCTCTACTATGGCTTTTTGACAGGCAACAGGATCTCGGAATTGCAAATTTTCATACCTAGGGTTTAAAATAGTAGCTATAGGAAACATATTAAAAACCTTAATTTTACCAAACCGTTTTTTCAATTCTGTGATAACGTTTCTTTTTAGTTCAATCCCAATATCCAATGTAGGTTGTAATGATTTTATTTCAATGGTAACACAATTCAAAAGTGGCATGATTTTACTGATAACTACATATTTTTCACCAGATATTTCAAGAGTAACTTTCTCAAATGGCCGAAGTAATGTAATTGTTTCACACAATTGTTGTAGTTCTCTTGCTGTGAGCATTTCAGGAGCTTGATGGTTTTTGCAGAAGAACATCGGAAACGGGTTTAGACATTATTAAAAATCTATCAAGCATATAAAAAGTGCCGTTCCACCTTGTCTTCACATCTAGTATAAGTTTATGGACATTCCTTTTCTTTTTTTTCCTGAAAAATGCAATTAATTTATTATTTAAGCAAACTCCAAATTTGTACATAAATTATAAATATAATATTATTTTGTTTTCATTTAAATAGCAGTTTATGTAAAAAAAATCAGATTCATTTTATTTGCAATTTTCTTAATTCATCAGAAGCTGAAGTACTCCGTTTAAAGTACTTAACTACCTCTCTGACTTTGTGCAATAATGTTTTAAACTCCTCAGAATTTGAGATTGAATTCTCTACAACAATGTTAATTGTATGGGCAAAACAAGGAATATGATTCTCTCTTCCAAACTGGTTACAAATTGCTTTGACCATATTGGCCCTATTATCAGTGAAAACAGCTGCAACATTGTTTTTAAGAACATTCCAATCATTCAATGTATTTAGAAGTTGACTTCCTATATAATCAGCGGTATGAGATTCGATCAATTCTAATACACCAAGTGTACCTAAAATAATATTAATCAAATTTAAGAGTTGAATGATTTAAATTATAAATTAATTTGCGCTAACAGTCATTATTCTAATTTTTACCTGACAAAAAAGTGAAACCATTCAAGAAGTGAATTGTTATTACAAAAAAACTTTTCATAGTATAAGCATCAGTCCAAGCATCAGTTGTAATTGATATATTTTCTGCATTTTCAATTTTTTTCTTTAAACCGCATTGACAGATAATCAAATTTATCATCAATATATTTTTTAATAGTATTCCTAGTTGGTATTTTATACAATGGGCAAATCCGTAATAGCATATATCGAAAACCTTTGCCATCGACTGTATTAAATGGCTGATTATAAAATTAAAGTTTTAATATAATTGAATAATAAAATATTTAAAAAATCAAATATTTACATAAAAATGAAGCTACTTTTGTAAAAGCTTGTGAAATAGACTGTTGTCGTTTGATTGGTTCTGAAGTAGCTTCAGAAATACTGTTCGACGGATATTCTACTGATATAGTAAAATGTACAGGTTATATCACAAACTCACAAATCACATTTCATAATACTTGTGTTTGTAATTTATTCTGAAGACGACTTAATAATTAGAATTTAGATTTCACAGTGTTCATATACCTACGTACTACGTAGGCAATATCTATTCGAACACCATATCATACAGTCATCGTTGCGTTTGAAGTGTGAGTTTATTTTATGTTAAATAAGTGTTGTATTTACCATTTTATGGACTGCTTCAGTTCCTGTAGTTCTAAAGGTTTATTGTCACCATGTAAACACACATTATAATTTTTATTGTTATAGAAACCCTATCTTAGAGCATCATATAAGGTTGTTACTTTACTTTACCTACCAATTTAGCTTATTAATTATTTTTATTACAAAATTTATCGTCAAGACGGCAATACATAATAAGATTAAACTAGTTAAAAAAAAGAATGTTTATAACAAATGCAACTGTTCATATTCTGATCATGATGTACTAGATATTACTAAATATTAGCAAATAACAATGAATTAATTTTGTACAGGATTTTTATAAATCATTAATTTAAATAACCAACAATGATTACAGTTAAAAAATGTAAATTTTTTGAAACAGATTAAATGTAATTTGCATCCCAAAGTTACTTACGTGATTGTTCGAATTTTGGAAATTTTCCATCACGTTCTGTAGGTTTAAAAAAGTTTGAAATGAAACTTGAAGCACTTCTTTTACCGGACTTTTTTTTATTTTTACAAGATTCCCTGTGTCGAATCCAGTTAGTATTGTTCATTAAATCTCGATTTTTTCCACAACTGGGACACAGTGAATTCATCTTTCAAAAGGTTTATTTAACGGATGTGTTAACAAAATAACGTAAAACATAAATAAAATAATAATTATAAAAATGAATCCAAGTTTTTGCTTGAGAGTTGAGACTGCAATAATAACATTAATAACAAAAAATTCTGTATTACTGATAGAATGTGAACACAAGTCACAAACACAATAGTCGCGATTCGTATTTATTAATACTAAGCAGTAATTGGCCGTTTCGGGAAAACTGTGGAAAATACGTCTGAGTGTCTGATAAGCATTTGTTTTATTTATAAACCATGTTTATCACTATGCTCTATATGAATATGACTATTTATATATTTATTTATTTGATACGTTGTGTCTCTCAATATTTTTTAGAACTGACTATCCACTATAGCAGTGGTTCCCAACCTTTTTTATTTTATGAACCCCTTGTACATTTTCAAAAATCCTATGCCCCCCCTAAATTAGAATTAAAAAGACCTTTTTTTGTTTTAATGATACGAAATAATTATTTTTTATTAACTAATGACATATATTTTTTCATAATTCTAAAAATAAAATATAAATCAACTTAATCTTAATGTTATTTTTATATTTTTAAATACAATTTTGGAGAAAGCTAGAAAAAATTTAAAGAGAAATTTGGGATTGTTTTTTCCTCACCAAGTCCATAATCCTTGGAGATATTTTTGACAACGCGCAACGCATATTATTTTTCACATCTAATCGATTTCTTTGTTTGCTTTTTATTTGCAAAAGTGTGGAAAACCCAGATTCACAAAGATACGTAGATACAAATGGGATTAATGCACGGAGAGCTTTTTCTGTCACTTTTGGATAAGAGTTGATCATTTATTCCGTTAAAGATTTTTTATCAAATATGTCTTTTGCACTTGAATCCGTCTTAAGCTCCAAAAATTCATCTTGATATTCATCAGGAATTTTTTCAACTTGCAGTCTGAATGGGTTTCTCACTGAGTCCAACTCATCTCCGTTGATTTTTGGAAAGTATCGTTCAAATTCATCCTCTAGGGCAGTTAAATGTTGAACAATTTCAGTCCTAATTGATTCAGGCACTATTTCATCGTCATTATCGGTGGTAAAAAGTGAAGAAAGTTCTTTAAACATTGAACACCTGCTTAGTTTGATTTTTCTTTTCCAATTTTGTACTTTGTTTTTGAAAGCGCTTAAATAATCTACGTATTTGATTATATTTGTACATTTTACTTGCATTTGTAAATTGAGTTTATTAAGATGCTCAAATATATCAACTAAATATGCAAGACGTGTAATCCAGTCTTTGTTATTTAACTAATTGCAAAATTCAGTTTTTTTATTTTCTTCGAAAAATAATTTGAGTTCTTCTCTGAGCTCAAACACTTGTTTTGTTACATTTCCTTTTGATAGCCATCGAACATTTGTATGAAAAATAAGCATATTATAATCGGCGTCCATATCAGTACATAACTCTTTGAAGAGTCGCGAATTCAGGGCACTTCCTTTAATAAAATTCACAATTTTTATTATCTGATCTAAAACTGTAGCAAATGAAACAAGGAGAGTTTTTGAAGCTCTTAAGCTTGACGATGTATCATGCAATGAGAACCTTTTACATTTGGAGACCGATTTTTCACATGTACTTGAAATCCATATCTTGAACCCATCATAGCTGGTGCTCCATCTGTACAACATCCACAGAGTTTATTCCATGACAGATTTTCTGTTTCAAAAAATGATGCAACTTTTTCAAAAATATCTGTGGCCTTCGTGGTGGTTGCAAGAGGAGAACAAAAAAGAAATTCTTCTTTAAAGACACCAGAATGAACATATCTTGCAAATACCAGTAATTGGGCACATGACGCTACGTCTGTTGATTCATCAAGTTGAATTGAAAATAGGTCAAAGGCAGCAGACTTAATCTCTTGGATAACTTGATTTTTGATATCAATTGCCATGTCGTCAATTCGTCGTTGAATGGTGTTGTCTGATAATGGAATTGAAGCAAGCTTTTTTTCTAATCCATTTCCCAACACAATTTCTACCGTTTTAAGGGCACAGGGTTTGATTAAAGTTTCACCGATTGTATGTGGTTTTTTTTGTTTTGCTATTTCTAAAGCAACAACATATGAAGCTTCAGTAATTTTGTGATCGGTCTCTTGAAAAACTCCAGTCGCACCTAGTTTCATTTTTTTTAATATATTCATATTACGTTCAAAAAAAACTTTTATCCTTAGTTTTATGTTGAGGATGAACGTTTTTTAAATGCTGTTTTAATTTTGTAGGTTTCATAGAATCATTTGATAGAACTTTATTGCAAATAACACACTGAGGTTTCTCTTCTCCATTAATGTTGATGGATGTAAATCCATATTGAACATAACTTTCATCGTACTTTCGTTTTTTCGAACACATTTTACGTACGTACGTATCGACGGTAGTAATAGTACGGCTCAACTGTCGTGTAAACGTGATGTCATATTACGTATATTTGGATTCCATTATCCGTTATCGGAGGCCGACAGATAGCCCGAAAATAGAATAGTTGAATAAATATTAGATTAGAATGATTAGATTATATAATAATGTTGAACCTTTTAATATTACATTATCTGCATAGGTCATTATAAAATCATTATAAAATACTCGTAAAATTGTTATCAATAGGCGACCGTCCGAAAACTAATTTATTGTTTTTAATTTTAAGTTCAAATCTTGACAAAATACGGTAAAAACACGAAAATTGGCAAATTATTTTGATTTGAGAATTCATAAAAATTTTACTTCTTAAACCTAAGATTTGAAAATGTAATACAAGATTATCCATAAGTTTGTCTACCTTTATCTAAAAAAATGTCTAAAGAAAGTCAAATGAAATTTTTATGAGCGTTTGAAATTCATATTTTTACAACATTTGATATTCACTCGATTTCTCATGTAACGATTTTCTTATTTTGTTACTATTATAATATTAATTCAACTTCAAAAGGCTATAATAAATAATAAAAATATTAAAAATCCAGACTGATAAACCGTCTCCGCTCAGAATCGATTTTCTTATAAAATAATATTATATCATTGAATTCAAATTTAACATGATCCATTACAATGACCCACTTGTAACCTACTGTACAGCAGAGCGACATCCACTTATCCACCTTTTTAAAAATTAAATTTAATAAATACTTTTTATTGCTTTTTCGATTATTTAAATTGCTTTTAGATTTTGAATGAAACACGACGAATTTACAATGATGTATGTTTTTTTATTTTTTATATTTTTTTGTGCCTGTCATCACCTTTTAGGGCAGTAAAGGTGCTTGGATTTTCTTCAATAGTATCATTTCTGAAAGGAAAGTGAATCATGTTGGTACTTTGGAGAGTCAAAATTCCCAGTTGTTTTCAAAAGCGCCGTAAAAAACAAAAGAAAAATTAAGGAAAAACGTGAATTTTTACGCAAAATCTGTTTTCAAGAAAATCGATTTTGGTTTTTGGTGTAACTCTAAAACAAATTAACGTATATACATGACATTTTCACCGGTTGTTTATATATGCACGATACAATTTTCAAAATATTTTGATTTTTTTTGAACTGTTTAGGATTATACTCAGTTCCCAACTTTTTTAGGTTTTTTTCCATGAATGTCAATAAAACTTTATTTGTTGTGTAAAAAAGCGTGAAAACTTAATGCAAGGCTTCTGATATAATGTTACAATAGTAGTTGAAAAATATTAAAAATACATAGGCACAATTTTTTTTTATAAGCATTTAAAGTTCATATTTTGACAACATTTATCAAATTTATAATTTGATAATTATTTTGTAGTTAAAATTTTATAAAATGGTTAACTTTTATAGCTAAGGATTGAACATTTAAAACAAGGCTCCATTTAATAGGTTATATATAAATTACTTTATTCACAATAATATAATTATTATATTATTATTTTTATAATAATTTTTTATTTGAGTAGGCAGTAAATTCCATAGCTCATGGGTTGGCGGAATGGCAGAGCCGTGGCCACGTTTTCATTAGTAGTGGATGCTACAGACAACCCTTTTAAAAGACAAACATTTTGGCATTCATGATGTATTACAAATAAACCACAACAATATACAAATTCGATCAGAAATACTTAAAAACAATAATTTAAAAGACAACACAAATCCCTACATGCATTATGTTCTAACCCTGGTAAAAAAAAAACCAATATGAAAATGACTATTTAAAAAATATTGACAAAATTATTATGAATTGCGTCCAAGATTCGTCACAATATTTAAGTAAAAAAAATAAAAAATTAAGGATGTAAAAAATATAAAACAATCTTGTACATTACAAATCAATTTATTTGTAGGGATTTGGAATATATTATATAAAATGATGAACCAACCTATCCGTATATAAACTTAAAAATGAATCACTATAATTGTTTCAATTTAATATTAATTCCATTCTCATTAAAATGTTTTTCAAAGCAACATTTATAGAGGATGAGGAATTAACCGGTGAAATGGCACATATATAAAAATTTGTTGTTCGGGTCAACAACCCAAGACCATATCATTTTTTTAAGCCTTAAATTTTTTCCCAATACAGTACATTACTTTATAATATGTATAATATATTAGTGTATTACATATGTTTTATTATAGCCATGATGAAAAAGGAAAAAATTTGTTGAATGAAGTGCTACAAGATTATTATTTAAGTGCCAAATTACAAAAAAAACACACTTCCAGAAGTCCAATTTTCATTTTGAAAAAATGTTTGGATTTGTTTACTCCTTGTCTGTGTTATGTAGGAAATTAATTTTTAATTTTATTTTTTTTTGTAACAATAAAGTAAAAGTGAATTTTGGAAAAAAAAGAAAATTAATTTGGTACTATATTAATTAAACAATAGAAAAAATCAAAAATCCATTTCCTACATAACCTAGAAAACAAAATAATGAATTTAAATATGTTTTCAAAATTAAAATCGGGCTTTTGGAGTACCAACCCAGTAGGGTGAATTTTTCTTCCGCTTTTTGGGACTTTCATAGCCGCATAGGAGTTGAAACATTTTCAATTGCAAAACATAATGACGTGTGACTGCGCGTAGGTACGCTATACGGATTTCCGAGAATCTTAGCCGCGACTATTATACGGGCGATAAGAAATCAATTACATAATATTATAATGATACACAGCTACTAATAAAATATTATTCAGTATATTATGCCATCGTGATTCAGTCCGTGCACTATTTGTACTCACTACCAATTTTATTTTCTTGTGGTAAAAATGAGTAGTTGGCATTTTCGTGATAAAAAACGTGCTAAATTATTCATAAGACGAAAAAAGTTGAAACATAATTTGGCAAATTTACAAAAAAAAAATAAAGAAATTCAAGAACTCAGCAATTACGACAGCAATAACGTTTCAGAAATAAGCAATAATCAGGTAAAAAGTTGTTCAATAATGCGATATTATAATTACTTTAAATCTCAGTGGTATTTTTATGTATGTATATATATATATATATATTTTTTTTTATAGAGTATAAACACATCAAATCATAGTAATGAGACATATTATGATGAACACGACGATAACAGGTAATATTTTTCAAATGGAAACATAATTATATTATAATAACTATTATTAACAATTTTATTTTTTATTAATTTCAATTTCAATTTCTAAGATACAAATAGAACATTTTTATGAATTCCTAACCAAAATAATTTTCAAATTTTCGTGATTTTGAACACTTGTCAAAATTCTTGAATTAGACTGTTATACAAAAATACTGTAGATTTACGTTGAACATTCTTTTTATTTCCACTAAATAACTTATGAGGTATTTCAAGTCTTAGGCCGAGCAAAAAATATTAGGTTCTGAACGAAGTGATGAATATATTGATTTTAAAATGATGTGTATTTTTTTTGTGTGTGTCTGTCATCATTTTTTGGGGCAGTAAAAGTGCTTCAATTTTAAAAACCCAGGGTGGTTTTTGGTAGCAAAGTGAATCTAGTTGGTGCTTTGGTTGGTCAAAAGTAAAAATCAGGAACTCGCTCTGCTGTATAGACGTACGGTAGAGGTGGAGTGGGCCTCGGTCATAGAATGTAATGCGCATGTGAATTTAGACTCGTAAAAATTGAAAATTTAGACGCTCGTAAAAAATTTTTAATTGATTTACGCTCGATTTTTTTTTATAATCATTGTAAGCAAAACTTATGGACAACCTGCATTAAATTTTGGACTGCTAAATATTTTGCAAATAGTCTTGGTTTTTGACGAGGTTTGTTTACAGATATTTAAAAAAAATGTATGAACAACCTTGTACCATATTCTCAAACCTTAGGTATAAATACCTACAATGTTAGCATATCATATAATATACTTTACTAATTTTTTTTCACTAGGTTCATTTGTGTTGGTAGACATATTGTTAATATAAATAATTTATTTGATTCGATTGAGAAAATCAACCACCCACTTTTTGGCTGCTCATTTAAAGATCTTACTTTAAAAATGAAAAAAAAATTGGTTTTATTCCGAATTTATTTTTAAGTGTACGATGTGCAAAAAATTAGAAGTCATAACAACTGAATGTAATAATTCTTCGTCGGTGTGCATAAATACAGCAGTTGTTCGTTAATACTGGACAAAGATTTTCCCAATTGGACACTTGTACAGCAGTTTTAAATATGCCGAATATGTCCATTCCAAGTTACCAAAAATATCACAATGACGTAAAAAAGCACACCGAAGATTTGGCTTTTGATGCAATGATTGATGCTGGCAACGAAGAAGCTGCGTTAGCTGTAATAGAAAATAATGTCAATGAAAAAGGAATTCCATTGATTACAGTGATAGCTGATGGCGCATGGTCAAAGAGATCTTATAAAAGTGGCTATAATGCTTTGTCTGGTGTAGTGAGTATTCTGCCAGATTTTCTAAAAAAATTATTTAGGTCATTTATTTTGTTTTTACTAGACACTAGTTACATTGATGTTTACTTTATTATTTAGGCGTCTATCATTGGGTATAGGATATAGGACCAAAAAAGTTCTTTTTATAGGCGTACGTAATAAACACTGTTCAGTTTGCCAAAAAAATAAAAATAGTGAAAAATAATCACCATCTCATCAGTGTTTTAAAAATTGGAATGGGACTTCCACTGCCATGGAATCCGATATAATTTAATTAAGTGTGACTATGCATAATTTAATAAATGATAAATTAATTGGAGATGGAGATTCAAGTGTAATGAAGAAGTTAACACTTACTTTCTAAACCTTACGCAGATTACGACATAGATGTAAAAAAAATAGAATGTATGAACCATATTTTAAGAAACTATTGTAATAGAATTGTAGACATGTCAGCTCGTCGTAAAAGTTCTTCTGGAACTGTAGTCGCAAGGTTTTTAAGGAAAACATTAAAAGATAGAAGTCTTAAATTAAGGTACATTAAGAATATATATAATTATACATAAGTAATAATAAAACAAATTAATTGTATATTATTTTATTATTATATTTCATTTTGAGAAAAATATTGACCGTGAATTTTTTAAAGTAAAAAAATGTATATCATTCGAATCTAACTAATATGAAAATATTGTATAGAGTATAAACACTATAGTCTATAATATAGTTTTGGGTTGGAAAAAAATTAAGAACTCTAGCGATGTATAAACAAATTAACTTTTTTTTAACTTAATAAAAAGTTAACAAAAAGTGTGTATTAACTTTCAACTTAACTGAGTTAAAAAAAAAACATTAACTTGCCCAGCTTTGTAAATAGCTATACTTAAACAATAAATAATAATCAACTAATAATTACTATCTTCGTAAAAATAAATAATAATATAATGTTAATGAACCTACTTAAAGAGGTCTGTAAAATATTTTTTTAAAGAAATATAAATGTTAGTTAATTATTTTATTATTTATTCACAAAAATCAATTTTTCCTTGTAAATAATCACATTGTTACATTGAATGTACTTGCACGGAAAAAATAAAGGTTTAACCCAAATATTTGGCTGCATAATAGTTGCGGTCATGACGATTTTTGAGATAAACAGATATAACAGTTGCGGTCACGCCAATTTAGGTAATATCTTAGTTGCGGCCATAGCTTATCATAGCTGTATATAATGCACACAGCGTATATATGTGGGAACTCCACTACTTATCTGTAAAGCTTATAAATAAAATAGATTAAATTGAGTACTCCGATAGTTTCGAATATTGCTTTCATTGTACCTACGTCTTTTGATACGGTAAAACATAAAAATGAATTCAAAAAAATATGTTGAGTGAAAAATTAAAACCATTACGGGTCGTTAATAATTATAAATTTCGATTTTATCGTAAATTAGTGAATGACGTACAACGGTGGGTATGTTTTAAAAAACATGTAATGCGGCTATAAAATACGATGTTAATGGCGCCATTTGTGAACAAAATACAACATATAATCATGAACCAGATGATCTTCATTCAATGTTACGGCAAAAGGTTAGTAACAGTGTTAAACGTAAGGCAGTAGAGCAGTTTAGTGAGCGCCCTTCTAAAATTATTCATTCTGAGATGTTAAGTACAGCACTAAGTGTACTCGACTCAAATGATATTACTTTGATTAGGAAAAATATACTTACGAATGAATATTTATCCGAAGTTGCCACGTGACTTTCCACAATTGCATGCGACGCTTCCTGACTTAATTAATAAAATACAGACGAAAAATAATGAAAAATGGATTTTTATAAATGATATCCAGAACAATATAGTGTGTTTTACAACTCAGATGAACCTTGATTTTCTTAAGCAATGTGATTCAATTTTTATGGATGGTACTTTTTCAAGTTGTCCTTTTCCTTTTAAGCAACTTTTTGTAATTCATGGATTTAAAATAGCTCATACATACCATTGTTTTTTTCGTTGTTGTCTAGTAAATGTCATAATGCGTACAAGATTGTATTAGATCATCTCAAAAATCATTTATGTGACTATATCCCAAATAGAATTTTCAGTGACTTCGAACAGGCTATCCACACAGCAATCAAAGATGTGTGGCCTACTACAAATTTGAAAGCATGCCGTTTTCACCTAGGGCAAGCATAGTTTCGCAAAATGCAGCAATTAGGTCTAGAAAAACCATATATAAAACCCGGTGAAATGTCCGAATATTTGAAACTTTTTTTCGGATTTCCGTTTCTACGACCAGATGAAGTTGACGATTGTTTTGTTTCACCTAATAATTCAAATTGACTGCATTTATTTTAGAAGTGTATGTAAGGGAAGATTCGAGATATCCACCGTCATTATGGGCTGAATGTTCGTCTTCCATAATACGAACAACCAATGCATGCGAAAGTTTTCATTCAAAGCTCAATAGCATGTTTTACCACTCTCACCCTAATATTTTTATATTTATTGACGCTTTAAATGAAATTCAAACGAATGGCTATTTGCTTTAAATGAAATTCAAACGAATGGCTATTTAAAAATGAATTGTACAAAAACCAGTCGTGTTAATAAAATTTCAATAGAAAAAGAGCATTTTTAAGCGCAATAAATACAATATTATGAAAAAGGTGAAATTAATCGGCTTGAATATCTAAAGTCAATTTCCTTTAAATTTATACCTACAAAATTTTAAAATTTAAATTATTATTATTATTATACTATTAAATATTATATTTTGACACAAGTTTACTATTATATACTATATTTTGACACAAGTTTACCCACGTAATTTAAACATAAGTATCAACATTTTTAACCATACCTACACAAAAAATAAAAGTGTAGACAGTGCTACGTACGGGACTCCTCTACTCCGCCCCTACACATAGTAGAATATACGAATAACCAAATGTACTAGGACAACACATATATAGTTGGGATGACGATATCATAGTACACGGGACCCTGGGAGAGCAGTATTATTAATTAGTAGCAACAGGCTCTGCATCAACCAACGGCCAGATGACAGAACCCGGCCCGGTGAGAATATCTGTGGGAACTCCGCGGCGCAATAGATTATACGACTTAGATCTTGGCACGGTGACAACACGACCGTGGGTAAACGCACTATTAGAACGATACCCCGCATCGACCAAAAGCACATCTGCAACCTTGAGCCATAGATCAATGTTCACGCCACGAAATAGTCAACTACCTAATTATGGAAGGCCCCACGGACTGTGTGAACCAAACGACACACTCGGCCAGGGATCTAGTAAGGGAAGGGATAAGACTATATAAGAGCCCTGGGAACGGCCCATGAGACAGACGTGATTTAGCCACCGTACGTACGCACTCCTGTACCTCTTCGCTTCTGGTAAATCACCACTTTTACTTTTTGGACTTAGTTTATTTTCATTAACGGCCTATTTCGGACTTAGAGAATATTCGAGCAATCGCTTATTTTCTGAGACACCAGTGATTGTCGTTAATTCGAATAGCTAGTCAGTATAACTTACTTGTCTTTTAACAATTTTCTATAAAAATATACATCAAACCACAATTTGTTGCTCATTGTCATCTCTACCATCAACCTATCCTGTCACCTTCTCTTGTAAGTCGGGTGCACGCAACAACAGTCCTAAGTCTGTTATCTTATCGATATAAATGGGAAGGAAAATGTTGATTGATACATTTTTCTTAGTTATTATTATTTGAGTGACCGCAACTAGTATGTAACCTTTTTGAGGGGTGACCGCAACTAGTATGTAATTTTTGATTATGACCGCATCTAGTACACACCGTTTGAAACTGTTATGTCCAACAAGATGGGTAGACAGACATGACTCAATAATTATTTTCCGCGAATTATTTGATGCAATAATTGATAGTTTATCAGAAGTTTGTACTTGGCTTGATAAGGATGCTTCATCAGGAGCATACCAACTGTTGTGTGCTATAAGACAACCAGAATTTATATTAGCAACTTACATACTGGGACATATGTTGAGTTTGAGTTTACCATTAAGTAAGTTTCTTCAGACAAAGAATATATCTGGTTGAAGCTATTTAAACCGCTGACGACGTAGTAAATATAATTAAAAGACTAAGATTAAACGATAAAACTGAATTTAAAATTATATTTAATAATGTAAAATCTAAATGTGATACCTTAAACATTGAAATATCTGTTCCTCGTACAGCAAACAAGCAAAATCCAGGTTGATCTGCCCGAAGATTATTACAGAATATCTTTGTTCGGTCCGTTTGTAGATCATTTTTTAAATCAATTAAATGACCGATTTTTATCTCATAGATCTGTAATTGAAAATTTTAACTTTATTTTACCATCATCCAAAAGTGTACATAATGAAGAAAAAATTAAGCGGCTAGTTGAGATGTATCAAGGAGATTTAGATTGTAGTGTGTTAGCAGCTGTGAGTGAAATAAAAATTTGGCAACAACAATTTACAGGAACTAAAGATTTACAAAAAAAATGCTATCGACGCTCTTCAAAATTGTAACATGTCTGTTTTCCCTTCTACTTTCAAGCTTTTACAGATTCTAGCAACACTCCCAGTTACAATTGCTAGCAGTGAACGATCTTTTTCAACGTTAAAAAGATTGAAAACATATTTACGAAACACCACGAGTGAAAATAGATTGAATGGTTTGGCTATGATGAATATACACAGTGATATAATGATAGACCCTGATTATGTCATAAATAAATTAGCGACTAAAACAAGAAGACTACGATTGATGTAAATTTTTATGTAATTAAAATATTTTTTGACTTTAAATGCTTTAAATAAAGTACAATACAATTTAAAATAATATGTTTTATGTATACCTATTGTATAGACCCAAACCGTAACCCCCCCCCCCATTAAAAAATCTTGGCTACGCCACTGATCAGTTACTACACTCACACAGCAATTCCCAATGAATATAACATATTATCTATACTCAACCCTTAAAAAAAGGTCCACTTTCAACCGCCTTAAAGGTATATTTCAAGCCTAAAAACTGATTACAGATCATTTACTGAAATGTCAAATAACGAATAAAAACGTCTAACGGCTTTTTAAACAAGATAATTTGCATTTTGTTAAGTAACAATTAATTTAAAATTGAAACTCGGAGTATTTGGAACAACTCTATAAAAAAAAAAAACAGGAACATAAAAAAGGCCTGTTCTCTTATATAAGTACCAACTATAATACGAAACTTATAGGTACTCGATGCATACTCGAAAGCGGGATAGTCGAATTGCACTTATTACCTAAAAAGAAATGGTCGATTTGCACTTGGGCTCAATAAAGGTAATGGTCGAACTGCACTCGGGTATAAATCAGGTAGTGCACTCGTTCAAAAAAAAAAAGAAAGAGTCCCGAAAATAGCCGAGAGATATAACGCCACCTGCGTTCGCATTGTTGCTAATTTAACCATGTAATGTAAGAATCATTCACCGTTTTTACGTTTTTTGAAAAATATATTCCCTATTTTAAGTATATAGTATCACTTCATGCTTGGATTTCTCGACTATACTAATATTCCGTCAGTGTGATGTGTGAATGTGAATAACTTATAGGTTCGTGTAAAATATAAAGTATCTAGCAGTCGCTGCTATTTTCTCCGATTTTTTTATTACAGTAGCAAATTTACAGTGTGAGATATTTTTCACAATTTAAATAAAATCACCCTTCTTACCCACCCGCTCTATAATCAAAAACTCTGGGTGTACGCCACATTCATTGTAATAACTAACAAGTAATACATTTAGTACTGTATAGGTAATATAACTTATTTATTTAGAACGGATTCTATTTGAAGAATAATAACAATAATAATAATAGATCGTGCCTTGCTAGAAACAATAATTCAATTAAAAAATATAATTAATAATATATATATGATATTATAATATACAATAAGCGATGATCGTCGGCCGGAAATCAGGGAAATCATTCAAAAATAGCTAGATTAACCACAAAATAGTCATTAAATGTATGGGGAATTCGTCAAAATTAAGTGCGATCGTTGACCGCTAGGAGACGACATTCGCCTCCGCCGCGTAGTCGTTCAGATTGAGCCTTGCCTGTACATAATTCATTCTGCATTCTGAACTCGCAAGTGCTCTGTGCTACACACTACCGCTACGCGAACAAGTCGTAAGTACAATGTTGAATACTACCTCTAGTCATGACAAATTAAATAAGTATGTCAGCACCTCGTGATACACATGTCTGTGACGTAAGCATTTCTCCAACAGCCGCTGAGTGGTGGAGTAGTAGTGGTGGACCAATGAGAACCGGAGAAATGCTTACGTTACAAGGCTGGGCGGGTGAGTGCGCGATTTGTTTCTAAACACGTAATATTGCTGACATACCTATTTAATTTTTCGTGCCTCTAGTATAATATGATATATTTAATATTTTACGTATATTTATACACCGATTAAATTTTAAATAAATGTAATGATTGTACCTATAAAATTTTTTTAATACGAATTAATATTTAAAAGAAAACAATTTTGTGAAACACATTTTCTAAAAATTAAGATATATTTTTTAGCATTCAATAATTTTATTTTGTTGCTTCGATATTTCTTCAATGTACATGCTGTATTTGAAATCTGTGTATTATATTAAATTACTTTACAGCTTACAATTTAATTAAATCATTATTACTTTTGGTTTTTCAAGTTGTTTGTATTACATTGGTTGGTTTGATTTACAAGTATTGTCATGACACCGCAATGCTGTCTATAATGACGTCTGCAATTATTTTAGTTTGACAAATAATTTTTTTACCTACCTAATAATTATTGTTTTTGTATTGCTAATAATAGTTAGTAGGGCGGGAATGGTTGAAAACACGTTTTGTATGTGTGGCAAGGATTGGTTGCTAAAAATCCCAGGCGGTCACCCATCCGGGAACAAGCAACACCGGCTGTTTTGTACTCAGTGCGTTTCCACAGTTGAGTGTACACACTGCGCCACACCAAGCCACAATAACAACATTTATTTGATATGAATATCTAGTTTACTGTTGTATAGTGTATAAATATTGAAATAATTTTGTCGTTTATGAATAATGACGGTAATTTACAACTGATGGTTAACACGAATAATATAACTTTTGTTTAGATGACAACGTATACCTATAATTATGGCGGAGGAGGAAAAAGAGGTTGTAGCGGTGGAGATGGCGATGGTTATCAGGGCCGTGGTGGCCATCAGTGTCGAGGTGGCGGTGCTTCAGTCAACTCCAGTAATGGTTTAAAATTGTTATAGTATATTACTATAAATTAAACAGTTA
>CM017804.1:4631778-4753668 GCA_008086715.1 Sitobion miscanthi
TTTAACACAGTTGAGTTAAATCAATTAAAACACGAATTTACCTTCCAACAATCACTGATTATTAACGTTCCTGGCAAAATCCATTCTTTAATAATAGTGAGTAACGTGTCTTTGTCACGCTTCTCTACCGGTACGAGAAAACAACGACCCGTTCCGCGTTCAACTGTCAACTCCACCAAATACCCACTGGCCTTCAACGCGATGTCCTCTGTGGTATTTTCGCCTTCCGAATTTGGATTCATCAATTTCAACAATTAACCCCGGTCCACCTACATACAGAGTATTTTTTAAATTGCATTTTTGTTGCACCAAGTCACCGAGCGGGGTCACTCGCTCGCTGCGCTCACTCGGACAATTAAAAACGAAAATATCCCCCGGCTTGCTGTGCAACACCTCCCCAAGTGAGTCATAGGGTTAAGAAAATTGCATTTTTGTTGCACCGAGCCACCGAGCGGGGTCACTCGCTCGCTGCGCTCACTCGGACAATTAAAAACGAAAATATCCCCCGGCTTGCTGTGCAACACCTCCCCAAGTGGGTCATAGGGTTAAGAAAATTGCATTTTTGTTGCACCGAGCCACCGAGCGGGGTCACTCGCTCGCTGCGCTCACTCGGACAATTAAAAACGAAAATATCCCCCGGCTTGCTGTGCAACACCTCCCCAAGTGGGTCACAGGATTAAGAAAATTGCATTTTTGTTGCACCGAGCCACCGAGCGGGGTCACTCACATGCTAATTTCCATGCTCGCTCGGATTGTTTAAACTAAATTGAGTACTTAATCTTCTACTTACCGATTTTTTGGTGTCGTAGTATCATACCGTCAAATACGACTTCTCGGTGGAACGAGGCCCAATCAACAGATGATTGCCGAGCTATTTTAAGTTGATTACGAATAAATTCTAGTGTCACTTTTTCGGTCCACAAATACGCGAATGTCACAATTTGATATATAGACAAGTGAGACTTTGAAAAAAAAGTGCACTTTCGGATTGATTGGTAAAAATTGCACTTCACTTTCTTTTTGCTGCTGTTGATATATGTTTGTTTGCATCGCCAAACGACACCATCACAATAAGCTGTGCTAGGACACAATTCTAAAAAGTGTCCTTTATTACATTTTATGACATTATTTTTTGCAATAAGGCCCCAGGACTGTAAAACACTTATAACCGACATGGACAGATGGCCACTCGTTTTATGTTCAAATATTTCATAAATTTCAATGATCGATGTCATTTTAAATTTTTAACAAAATAAAATTAAAACTGAACAACAAAATACTTTAGTTTAACTCAACTAAGTAATCGATCGTAATGACGATCATGCATTTTGCTATCGGACAAAATAGTACCTATCTATAATATATTTTTTTTTTCTTGATATTATGATAATTAAATACACATTATTTGTATATATTTAATATGATGAATTTAATCTTAATATTATGGGTTTGTGTTTGTGTTCCACCATTAATGATGCTACTATTTTGGTAAATACCAATAATAATTTATTATATTAGCTTTATAAAATAATATAATTGTAACTACCTGTTTACCTGTATTACATTTTTTCATAAATAAGGCAACTTTTAATACCTGTAACTCTAAAACTAAGCCAGATAGCACAATTCTGACTTCACTAAAAACTTTTCCAACTAAAACTGTATATATTTAAAAAAAAAATATTAAAAAAACTGATTTTCAGCTAATTTTAGAAAGGATTTATTATTAATTTTGAAAATGGTATTTTTCAATGTTTACGTGCAAAAACTTCAAAAGTAAGTATGTTAGGTAAGTTTAGATTTTACCAATCTATTAAGCGTTAAAAACCACACATTTCGAAAAAAAAAAATCTAAAAATATTCAATTCTAAGTATTTTTTTTTTTTAAAATGCGCGTAACGAAAAAATTAAGTTTTTGAAGTTTTTGATCAATAACTTCAAAACTAAGTTTGTCCGGGCTCTTTTTTTTTTACATTCTTATAAAGCACCCTAAAACACACATTTTGGAAAAAAAAAATTTTTAAAAATCGATAGGTTGCTAAACTAGAATTATGCCAAATATTCCTTTAAATAAAGTTAACAACAAGGATTTCCGTTTGTTTATGGAAAAATATACCAACAAAGAAATTCCCGATGAAAGCAATTTACGTAAAAATTACGTGAATGATATTTATGTAGAAACTATGAACAAAATCAGATCTAATATTGTCGGACACAAAATATGGGTTTCAGTGGATGAAACAACCGACGTTCAAGGTAGATACATAGCCAACGTCATTATAGGTACATTGGAAGTCAACAAACCTGGCCAAGTTTATCTTTTAAACTCAGAAGTGCTCGAGAAGACAAATTATTCGACAATCACAAAAGTCTTTGATCGATCCATGTTTCTTCTTTGGCCTGATGGTATACGCCATGATGATGTGTTGTTATTCCTTAGTGATGCGGCGCCGTACGTGGTCAAAGCAGAAAAAACAATTGGCGCGCTTTATTCTAAAATGATCCATGTTACATGCCTAGCACATGGTGTACATAGAGTTGCTGAAGAAATAAGAGGACGATTTACCAAAGTTGACAAATTAATTTCTAAGGTAAAACAAATATTTTTTAAATACCCGGCTCGTGTATTTTTTTTTAAAAATAGCGTCCCGAATGTACCATTACCTCCTGAGCCTATTATTACTCGTTGGGGTACATGGCTAAGAGCTGCCTCTTATAACTGTACCTATTTTCAAGAAATAAAAAATATCGTACTAGAGCTCAATCAAAACGATGCTATTTCAATTAAAGAAGCTCAAAAAATATTGAATAATCCGTCGTTGGAAACGGATTTAGTATATATTCATACAAACTATGACAAAATACTTCCATTAGCTACAAGCATTGAAATAGTCAGAAGTGTTAGTGACAAATTAAATTCAGTATCAGGAAACACCGGCAAGTTAATTAATGAAAAGTTTAAAAACGTCCTGGCGAAAAATAAAGGTTTTGAATTTCTTCAACAAATATCCAATATATTGATCGATGAAACAACTGTAATAGATGGATTACCAGAAGGATTATCTATTCAAGACTTCATTTATTTTAAATATGCACCAATAACCTCGGTCGACGTCGAGCGCAGTTTTTCAATCTACAAGAATTTGTTGTCTTCTAATCAAAGGTCTTTCGAGTTTGAGAACCTGAAGAAGTCGTTTATAGTACAGTGCAATAATTTTTAAGGTAAGGTAAAGTTTTTAAAAAAAAAAAAATAAAAATAATTTAAATAAAAAGTTTTAAATTTTGATAAAATTATTTGTAGGTTTCTGAAAAAATAAGAAGACCGGACAATTTACCAGATTTGTAATGACAACTGACGAGAATTTTAATTAGAATCTTTTTTATTATCTACTCGTTTAAAACCTACCTAATAAAAGTTTATAATATTACTTAATAAAATTACTTAATCCATTTCATAAAATAATTTTTTAATATATTTTTTTAATTTTTTTGGTACAAAATATTTTTTTATTGCAATTTTTAAGTGCAATTTTGGGTTTTTTTCACAGCAATAATGCAATCAATTTTATAACATTTTTAGTGCAACAACATCCGAGCCCTAATAATTAATAAGCTATCGATCGCCAATCATGGCTAAATATATAGGTCTGATCCAAGGTGTATTGATAAGGTGTCGTAACTCTGGCCCCATATACGTATGCACTATTGATTGAAAATATTAACACAGTTCTATAGTCACCAGAGCGCGCTTCCTGTCCTATGAAGGCCTGTGTATTCATACTGTTAAATAAAAAATGTCTTAAAACTAAAGAATTAAAATGCAATTCTTTTTTTAAATGGAAGTTATTTACAAAAACATTGAATTATAATAAGTTCTTTTTTAATCGAGTAGGCAAATAAATTGGAGCCTGTAATTATACATTACATTTGCATTTTAATAATTTGCAATATTTTTTATCGAGTAGACATCAATTATAAAAACAATGTAAATTTAGTCACTTTTTTGGAAATTTGTATCCTTCTTAAAATCTGTAAATTAAATTAAAACTATTATGATTCTGCTCCTAATTTTAATAGTAGTCTGGTAGAGTGGAGTATTATTTTCTAGTGCTCATAAAAACTCTAAAAACATGTTTTGCATATTTTGCATATTTTATTTTGTGATTAGGTATATTATTCATATTCTAATATTATTCAATGATAAAGTTATTAACTTCAAACTAATTTTGAAAAATTGTTTAGTTTTTTTTGGTGTTTTCTTGTTTTGACATAACGCGTTATGATATATTTGATTAATATTTGACTGTGTATTGAGCAACCAACCTCTGTCAAAAATTTTGTTTATATATTCCTTCAATAACTGGAAATTATATTAGAAAAAAAAACAGTAAAAAATGTATATGAAGTTTTTAAATTGAAATGCAACATTACAAACATGATCGTTTTTACCAGGACAGCTAGTTATATATAAATATATAGATATTTTACAGTATAATCTAGTACAGTGCTTCTCAATTTTTTTTGTTAAGAGGCTTCCTAAATTTAATTTTAAACTGTCAAAGCCCCCTTAATCAAAATTATTAATTGTTTTTTCTAGATTAGGTATATACAAAAATTACATGTACTATTTCACAAGAGATATATTATTAAAATGTATAGTACATTTTTTCCATAAACGCTTAAAGTCTAAAAAAAATAAGCAATGGTCTAGAATGAATATATAAATCTATCAACTATTTTATAATATTCTATAAATACTATAGATACTATAATATATTATAAAATCAATGGCGATAGGTAAGACTGAGTAATAAATGCTTATAAAAAGGTATTCAAAATATATGCATTTTGGTAACACAGGTAATATGAATACTAGTATTAAACTCAATATCAACATATTATAAATTGTATTTAAAATCAATATATTGATAATTATTATTTGTTAATTTTAATACTTTGAAAGCATTATGTATGATAATTAAGTGAATTAACTTACATTTTTCATATATTTTAAAATGACAACATTTAATAATATTAATAATTGTATTTGATAAAAAGAAAGTATTTAAATACATGCATACAAATGATTTAGAATATAGAAGTCATTATGATCGATTTTAAATGAAAAATATTGAATTTTATTCCTAAAATCATAATAGGTATATTTTCAATTTTCTATGGCTTTAATGTACTATTTTTTTTTTTTAAGTATCATTGGCCTCTTTAGAACATATAGCGCTCCCGGTGGTGACGACTATCTATAGTTTCATTGTATCATTATCGTTATCATTATTATTATTATGTTTTTAGGTTATGTATGTGAATGTGACGGTGACACACGACTTTTTGTAATTTTGTAAAATGTTTGATTGTTGCATTGAAAGTGTTAGAAAAAATAAAGAAACGGTTAAAATAAGAAAAGAAGGCACAATTCAGTTTAAAGATGATACTTGTCAGGTCTTTATTCTTTAAACAACATAAATTAATAAATACGATAACAAGATGACTCGTCGATCGAGCGTCGATCGTGTCGTTACGTCTGATCAATTGCGTTGACCACGAAAAAACGGCGGAGCAAGTCGATACGGACGTCGATCGCGCAATACTGACTCGCGTCTCCACCGTTACAGCGGTGGAGGCGCGTGACCACAGGGTGCCACGATTTACAAAACAAAAGTTCTTAAATTAATATCGCTAACAAAAGTTAATATTATTAAAGTTTTATTATGAACTAGTTGAGTGTTTTCTTACATCAGAAGTGGGATTGAACACATATTGATGATGGTTAACTCGATTGATTCGGATAGAAAGGGCGACGATAATACTAAATATACGGAACAGGAAGTTAAGAAAGTGGTCCTCGGCCAGGACACATTTAATAAGTGACCATGTAATTCAGAATCACAGATATAGAGATCCTAGTACACAGGATGGTGAAGTAATGGATAACAGTTCAGATATGAGAAGTACAAAAACAAACGATATAGATATATACACTGAGAATAATGTATATGAAAAATATAATCCAAATCTACATGGACCAAAAGAAATTAAAATTTTAAAAAGTGGCTTTTTAAAAAAATACATTGCAATTGCTAAATGCATAAAACCTAGTCTTACCAACGAAGCGTGTGCTGCTATTATTCAAGAATATGGAAGACTTCGTTCACAGGAATACCTAGAATCGGATGCTGAAAGGGTTGTTCCTGTGACCCCTAGAACAATAGAATCCCTAATTCGACTGGCAACTGCACATGCAAAGGGGAGATTTTCCAAAAATGTTGACATAGGTGACGTTAATTTTGCTATAGACCTAGTTAAAGTGAGTTATTATATCAAAAGAGTTGAATAGTTATACAAATAAATAAATAAAAAATATATATAATAAAAAAATTATAATATTGTGTTGTTTATTGTGTTATTGTATACAGGGTTGACATGTTTAAAACATTAAAACATTAAAACGTGTTTTAAACTAAGAAAAAAAAAATTGTAATCCTCGGAAATTGTACTATCACCACTTCACGTTAGTATGGTTCTCCTCTTGAAGCCGATAGAGTCGCAGCTTCTAGGCTGAAACTCAGATACTCTAAAATGTAGAAACAAACCGGTATTAATTATTTAGTTATTAAAATTATAGGAGTAATTAATATATAGTATATACCTTCCCATCTAAGTATTATATTAAGTATTATATCATATTAATGTTTATAAAAAGCATCTTACCATATTTTATGACCAGTTCAGCTGGGACAACCACTCTACTAGGTCCTGGCACAGATTCTTCTGATGCACAATGATCATAAACTAGAAGTTTAAAAAAATTAATATTAATTCAAAAATACATAACAATAAATAATACATAACTACATAAGTTTCAAAAAAAAAAGGTATACCGAATACGTATGTACCAAAAAATAACAAAAATGGTCCTCCGCGCGTCATTATAGTAGTGTTGCGCGCATGCGTATAAACGTAAAATTGAAAACTTTGGAACTAAATGAGAGCGACAAATTCTGATTGCACCGTCGTTCTTAACTCGATGAGATACATAAGACTAGTAAGTTTTTTTAGAAGGTTTATTGAAAATTTTTCTATTTTGGCAGCACCATTGTATGCGCTATTAAAAAAGGGAGCTCAGTTTAAGTTTGGGGAAAAAGAATTGCAGGTCTTTGAACTATTAAAAAGTAAGTTGGTACAAATGACAATTCTGGCATTATATTCACCGAAAGCTGAAACAGAGATACACTGCGATGCTAGTGCTTTATGTTATGGGGCAATATTGTTACAAAAACAAAAAGATGGTCTGATGCACCCTGTGTTTTATTATAGCTAGCGAACCACGGGGGTTGATGCTAAATATCATAGTTACGAGCTGGAGTTTTTGGCATTAGTATATGCGGTAAAACGTTTTCATGTTTACCTAAATGGGATTAAGTTTAAAGTGTTCACTGATTGTGAGAGTTTTAAGTTGACCATGAACAAAGAAACTCTAAATCCCAGGATAGCAAGATGGGCTTTATTATTCCAGAACTATGATTTTAGTATTAAACATCGTGCAGGTAGTAAGAAGAAACATGTTTATTCGTTAAGCTAGAATACCAATATATCAATATTAACTGAAAATACTTTTGAACAAACATTGTTGACTAAGCACATTGAAGATAAAGATATTGACAAGTTAAAAGAGCGGTTGAGTAAGTCAGAAGATAAATACTTTGAAATGAGAAATGGTTTGCTATTTAGAAAATATAAAAGTGTGTTATTATTTTATGTCCCAAGTAGTATGGAGGTCAACGTGATAAGGTCAGTGCATGAAGAATATGGTCATTTGGGAATGGAAAAAACAAGTGAGGTGATTTTGAGAACATTTTGGTTTCCTAATTTGAGGGAAAAAGTAAATATTTATATTTCAAATTGCTTGAAACGTATTTCATATTCTCCAATTTATGGTAAGAAGGAGGGTGAGTTTCACCCTATTCCTAAGATTCCTATACCGTTTGATACTATTCATATTGTCCATTATGGTCCACTGGAAAAGACTGGTAAGAAAAATAAATATTTGTTTGTTATCATTGATGCATTTACAAAGTTTATTAGGTTATACCCCTGTAGGACAACCAACACGGTGGAAGTAATTAAATATATGAGTGACTACTTTAGATGTTATAGTAAACCGAAACTGGTAGTGTCAGACTGAGGATCAGCTTTTACATCCAATGCATTTAAAGAATTCCTAACCCAGAGAAAGGTAGACTTAGTACTGGTGGCAACTGCAACACCTCGAGCAAATGGACAGGTAGAAAGATTGAACCGGTGTATAACCACAATGTTGGCAAAAAAGGCTGTAGCCTTAAATAAGTGGGACAAAGTATTGAATAATATGTCATGTACATCTACCGGTGAAGCTCCATCTAAATTGTTGTTTGGTGTTCATCAAGGTGGTTCGATTAAGAATGATTTTAAAAGATTATTGTTAGAGGTGGACGAGGAGAGGAATTTGGATGTTATAAGGAGTGAAATGGCAGATAATATATTAAAGAGTTAATTGTATAATAAAAAATACTTTGATCAAAAACATACAAAAACCTACTTTGTATAAAAAAGGAGATTTTGTTATGATTAAGAACATAGATATACATAGTGTGGGTATAAATAAAAAAATAATACCAAAGTTTAAAGGCCCTTACGGTGATACATAAAATTCTACAAAATGATAGGTTTATAGTTAAGGACATTGAGGGGTTTCAACAAACTCGAGTACCTTATGAGGGGGTGATTGCTTCTGATAATATGAGACATTGGGTTAGAAGGATAAATTAATTATTATTTAAATTTATTATGTTTGTTTAGACGACGACGTCGTCACACACTGTAATCACGGTTTGATAGGGCTTCCGAGTTCCGATAGTCGCCGTGACACATACTCTCTCTCGCAACTTTTCTGTACCGCGTAGGTGTGTGCCGCGAACAACGGACGCGACCAAGTCCGCGATCAAAATACTACCGCGAACGAATACCGAATGTACCGAATACCGACCTAATAGTAGATCCATTTTTTTGACCGTGGCACCGAGTACCAGAACTTTGTGTAGTGCGTTACCGACACCATCACCCCGTGGAACACTTCACCGTCTTGTTCAACAAGCCTGTTCAGCGTCCAAAACCAGCAGTCGCCATCACGGTTTTATATACAATTTTATTATTTTATACATATTTATATTTTCCTATGTTTTGTTTTATCTTATTATTGTTAGTAATAATTTAGTGTTAGTTATTTATTATAATTTCCACTTGCTGGCCAGCACTATTTTTCTGTGCCCCCATACCATTTACGTAACTGATTTTGTTAATAGTAGTCCGTCGATTCATATCACGGCAAACTTAAGTACCGGTTGTTATTTGATTTCGTTAAAACCCTATAGCGAACCTTTTGTACAGTCCACTTATACCAAACAATCAAACAATGTTATTATGCAAATGTTAATGCATTATTATATTCCATTGGTTATTCAAATTTATTATGTTATCATGCAAATGTTAATGTATTATTATATTCTATTTGGTATTTAAATGTATTATGTTACTATCTGTAGGGTGTTGTTATATTATATTCTGTAATTTGTATTTGATTCTTGATGTATTTAGTTACTACTAATTATGTTATAAATCAAGAAATTGTTATTTACCTATGTATTAATTATAGGAAATGGGGTAGGTCAGTACGGCCGAGCTGTGATAGTATCATTATCATTATCATTATAATTATGTTGTTAGGTTATGTTTGTAAATGTGACGGTGACACACACGACTTTTTGTAATTTTGTAAAATGTTTAATTGTTGCATTGAAAGTTAATATTATTAAAGTTTTATTATGAACTAGTTGAGTGTTTTCTTACAATAGTACATTTTTCAAACAAGTAACGACTCCTTATCAATACACCTAGGTCTGATCGCAACTATGTGGTACGCAGGTGTCATGACCACTACTGGCAGTGCATATTATCAATTCAATTTATTTGCTAACAAAGCAATACAAATTATTAATTTCATGGCTAAATAAATCTAAAAATCACTCCAGCTGAGATTCCTTCCATGCTAAAACATGCAATCGTACGTCCAAGAACGTGCGCAGCCCATAACGAAAATGCGTCTCAAATCTCAATGCGATCATACCTAAATATTTAGCCATGTTAAATAACAAATAATCTAATTTTAAATTATCATTTAATAATATTGTTATAAATTGATTATTGACTACAATGTGACTTCCCTGTTTATCCTGCATATTGTATTTTTGTATAAATTGTGATTGTGTGAATGTGTGATGTACTGGTGTTTATAGTGTTTACCAATTACCATTGTCAATTTAGCATTTTATTTAATTAATAATTGTTGTTTTGTTACTTAAATAATTAAAATGTCAAATGATATTTCAAAAGTTCAATTGTTGGTTAATTTAAGAAGATCAATGGATATAATTATATATGCAAAAAATGTAATAAACCTTACAAGACACCGAATGGAGGTATTGGGAATTTGAAAGCTCATTATGATCACAATTACAAGATGTTTCTGATAAAGTTATTCCTGAGTAAAGGAAATTTCAAACAGTTTTACCGTGTGATACTATGTTGTTGATCCTGATGAACCTCAAACTATAGATGTTGTTAGTGTATGTATTTTTTATTTACTATATTCTTAAACATTTATTTATGTGCCTGCTTATTTAAATGTATATTTTAACAATGATACATTTAAATTTATTTATAGGTATCAAGTGTCAATAGTGCTAAATATTTGAAAGTACAGCAGACTTTACCTAATATAGCAATGAATATAAAATCTACAGAAAGTATGTAAAATTATAATTATTTAAAAATTAAATGTACTCTATTAATTGTGAACTAATGCAATTTTTCATTTATTAAATTCAAGTTTTAATATATAGGTAGCACAAAGGCTGAAAAAATTAGTAATGCCATAACATTCTACATTTGTAAAGATAATTTGCCATTTAAGACTGTAGAAAATGAAGGGATTCAACGAAATTCAAATTTGCATTAATTATTGTCATCAAAACGATAGAGAAATACTTCTTATAATTAAAGTAGAACGAATCGGAGTTGTTAGGATTTCTACTCCTTATATGTTTGCCGTCTAGTGCTACTAGACAATTTTAATAATATTTTTAGTATAAAATATATTTGATATTTCCACCGAATCTTCTTTAGTCGGTTAAGTCTCTTTTGAATTTAAAGTTGACCATATCACTTTACAAGTGTCTTTTTTACGATCACTCCAATCGTACTTCTTCCCATACAAAAATAAAATTGTAATGCAGCGAAGCACGTACCAGTTGATTACATATCTATTAAACAAAAAATACATTTTGATGGATCATTTTTTTTTGTTTTTACATCCTGAGCGTAGCAATGAACGTATTGATTTTACAATGAGTATGTTTTTTTTCATTATAACTTTTTTTTGTGTGTCTGTGTACACGATAAGATGTCGAAAGAATGATTCGATATTTTCAATTTCAGGATCTTTTCCGATGGGATACTGAATCTTGTTGGTGTATACAGTCGAAATTTGAAATTCCCAGTAGTTTTAAAAAGCACAGGGAGAAAAAAAATTAGAAAAAACGGTTTTCGAAAAAATTAATTTTGGTTTTTGGTGTTACTCTAAAAAAAGAACTGTAGATACATGGCATTTTAATTGAGTGTTTTTTTAGCATTTTCTATACACCATAGAACATTTAAAAAATATTTTGACTTATTTTGAGCTATTGACGGTCATTTTTAGTTTTTTATTCTATAAATATCAATACAATTTTATTTGTTGGGTCAAAAAGCGTGCAAATGTAATACAAAACTTCTGATATATTTTTACAATAGCCATTGAAAAATATTAAAAATACACAGGCACAATTTTTTTTATAATCATTTAGACTTAGAATTTCGACTAAATGTATCAAATTTAAATTTTAATAATTATTTGGTAGTTAAAAATTTATAAAATGTTCAACTTTTTTTTTAAGGATTTAAAATTTTAAACAAGGTTCCACGGAAATATCCAATTTTTTTACTGATTTGATTGATTATTTATATTTTATAATATTATAAATTAATATTATTATTGTGACCGATCTGAAAGCTAAATGGAGAAATATTAGAGACCACTATTCAACATTTATGAATTAGGCTAAAAGGGCGATAGTGCTAAAAGAAAAAAATAATGTATACGCAGATTCACTGACGTTCATGCAGCATATAATTAAAAAAGAAGGTAATAATATTAATAAAAATATTTATTACAAATATATTTATAATGCAACCTAAACTCGAAAATTTTAGATTTTTAAAAATACTTCGAAACAAAAATAATTTTTGAGTTTTGATTTGAGTTCAAAAATAATCAGTTTTTGTTGAAAATTATCAAAAAATATATTCCCCAAGACCAGACCACTGCACTGTGATACATTTTATACATACAATTTTTTTAATAAATATTTCCGGTGACGCCCCTACAGAGTACCTAGTTAGTTTTATTTGATAAGAAATTATAAAATTTTCATAATTTTCTAATTTTTAAAAATGTTCATAACAAAAAATATTCATGAAAATGTACATCACTAGTAATGACAACTAGATGAATTATTATTTTTTTGCTCATAGGACGGCAGGTTATTTCGATGAAAGTGTACAAGAAGATGGAGAAAATACCGGTGGAGAAGATTCATCCTACGAGCTGGTTTTAAATAATGAAATTATACCACCTCAATTCGACAGATATTCAACTCCAAAAAGTAAAAAACAAAATTTAGCTTCTTCCGAAGATGTTGTAACTTCTGATCCTGATAAGGCATTTTGATATTACTTATTACCTGATTATAAAAGACTTTACTATGATCAAAAAACAGATTTTCGTCTTATGACTCTAGAATATTTTAGAACGTATCTCCGCCATATTTTATATATTCATCCTAGATCAGTGCTTATTTCTCTAGACTTAAAGCGTTTATGGAAAAAGTTTAAATACTTACATTTTAATACTATTATTAATATTTTTAGGGTATATAAATACATTAATTTACTATACATTTTAATAATTTATCTGAGTGAAGGTTAGTTAATTATTTTTAATATTTGCAATAAATAAATAAACAGGTAAATATTATTAATTTAGTTCATATCGATGATCTAGCGCACAGATGTGGTAAGCGACATTTTTTATGAAAATGAGTACTAGTACTCTATAAAATTTTCCATTTAATTTTTCATATAATGTACAAATGTTGTAAGTGTATGTTTAATATATTATCCAATAGATGACATTGTTGTTTGGAGTAAGTACTGTGGTTTAAAAACGTACCGTGTTCAAATGTGGTATACTCACTTACAACATAAGTATTTTAACAGTGAAATTATATTGGTAGCACAAATGTCTATTGATCTTTTTAGGTGATAGAATTTTGCAATAGTACTCCGGGTCTACATCTGAATCATAAAAGTCACTGCAGTCACTGTGCACTGGAGAAATTGCGTAGTTTACTGATAATTTTTTTCCGGTACTACACTCTCCATCTCGCTCATGTAAGCCTAATGAGTTATTATTAGATAGTAAAAAAAATTGTAATTATTACCTGATTAATATTAATTTCACTTTAAACCTAATAAAAATATGTTAATTACTATTTAACAGTGTCGATATCTCATTGTCTTGCATTGCATTTTCCTACCTTTGTTTTTCAAGAAGTATACTACAATGAGGTATAATTATCTGAAGTAAACTTTTTACCATCTAAGCCTAATGGATTATCATTAGATCCTAAATAAAATTCAAATTATTACCTGATTAATATTGAGTTTACCTTAACCCTTATAAAAAAAACATTTATTACTATTAATCAGTGTCGATATCTCATTGTCTTGTATTGATTTTTGTGTTTTAAGAAGATTCATTATGCTTTTTGCACGACCGGACATTATAATAATATTATTTTTAATATTTTCAACTTATAAATACTGAAACATAATTCGTGTCACAACTTAAAATTGTTTAATTAAATTTATTTAAAACTGTCATAACTCGAAATACAACTGAAGAAGGACGATGCCTAATTAATTATAATCGTCATAACTCGAAATAAAATTTTAAAAATCAAAAAAATTTTAAAATTACCTTAATTAATAACGACACAAGTCGAAATAATGCTTTAAAAATAATATAGGTCTTGCAAGGTTAGGCATCTTCTCGCCATAAGTTTCTATGTCAGCATCATAGTGTATGCCTGGCTCGCCAGCGTTGGGACTTGGGCTGAGATCACTCGCTTTTCCCATTAACTTCCGCTTTGTAGTTACTTTTAAGTCCGTCCGGTTTGTAGGAGTTTTAACTACAGTCTCGGTCTCATTGTCAGATTTATCACTACCGAAGTTGAGACTAAGCGTTACATTATAGCCTGATTCTTCAGACAGGTTGTAGCCTGAGCTTTCAATAATCTCTATGGCAGCACGTCTGGATGTATTATCTGGTTTTCTGTCAGGTGTTGAGTCACGAGAGTCATTATTAAGGTCATATATTAGGTCAAATTTTACGCCCGTAGGCACGTCAGCCAGGCTGCTCAGCGCTGGTCGCTGATGCTTTGCGAGTGGGCCCCCCAAAAATCCGTATTTACCGGATTTACCGGCCTATCACTTAGGGTAAATATGTTTTGTTTCGCAAGCATCGTGTCGTTTTTGCCGGTTGTCCTCTCTTTATTTTATACCTACTGCCAGGTTTGAGCTCCCTTGACCCTCTGGCTCACGTCGGGCTCAGCCGTGAGTTGCATCCGTGGATCAGTCTAGTCGGGGTCTTACTGTTGCCCTGGTCCTGGCTCCTACGACCGGAGTTGCCAACCTCTGGAAGTTCGGTCCTAACCAGACCGCAGATGGTGAAGTCCACGGCCTGGCCTGACCACCCGTGAACTGGTTAAGGTCCCCGGGCGATCACCCCAGTTGGCGCCTGTACGCCCGTCTACGGTGGCCCTCGGACCCTGAGACCGGGTTACGCCCGCGACGCCTGCCAGCCGAACGACACTGCAGGACGACTGGTTTCTTTCGTGGGTTGCTTCCAGCCCGAGGTATAGGCTCGTCACTCGCGAGAGCTCACACGACGCCTGGGGCCCGTCAAAACTGGTTTAACGGACCCGATTTTGAAGGCCTCTTAGCGACCGGGCAAGCCCGTCGTATAATGACATAAGATACACCCTGTATATATGCTTATAAATAATTAGGTTTATGACGTATAATTATGAACAATCTAAATTTGTGAATGGTTTAATGTTTAATTGGACGGTGTTTTTAATTTTTACATATTATAAGCCTAATTAATTAAATATATAACATATTAATCATATATTATTGTGGTTGTATTATGGTTATACCAATAACCATAAGTTAATAAGCAAATCAATACCTAATAAATAATAATGTAAACATTATGAGTATATTAGTTATAATATGGTCTAAACTCTAAAGTATTATTTTGTTTTTAAAAAACTTTTTTGAGGTATATTATATAATTGTAAATATACTCTATTTACATATGTAATAATATGAAAGTATACCAAAAATGATGAAAAATACTCTTTAAAGAGTTGATCTAACTTTTTTATTTTTTAAGTTATGGGTAATTATCTTTTTTTATCAAAACTAAACCTCTCACGCATTTATTTATGTATCCTCAAAACTTCTCAACATTTTTGATAAAAAAAAAGTTAATTGCCTATAACTTAAAAATAAAAAGTTAGTTCCACTCATTAAAGGGTATTTTTCATCATTTTTGGTATACTTTCATATAACGTCGGTCGGTCACTTCCTCTTGGAACATTTTGTAAAGCTTATATTTTAGGAATTTGTTTTTGCGTTGAATAGTACAACTCTACTATAATATACAGTAGAATCATTTGCGCTGAAGTCGTATGACTTGTGATCATTGATTATTAATCTGAGCCTTGCATCTTAAAACAAATATTGTATAATATAAATATAATATAATACCTACGCGTCAGTATTTATTTCTCGTTAGTATACATAATATAATAATATATTTTGTGAAAACAATATTTATAAACTAAATGTTATTTGTTATAAATTAGGTAATTATTAAACTAGTGCAATAATATATATTTTGATAAAGATGTACTAATAATCAAGAGGTCGTCAAGATTGGCTGCATCCGAATTGCATGCCAAAAAAAAAAATGTCCAAATTGCATGCCGTCTCTTGTAGGGGTTTGTCCGAATTGCATGTCGTCTCTTAGTAGGGATTGCATACCGTACACCACACGTTTATTTACTATGCACTTAACAACTTAAACTTTTTTTTCGACTTTCCTAAGTTTTTAAAAAAATGCATGTATAGGAACGTTCTTTTATGTATGGTTGTTACAGCTGTTTAGTGATTAGTTTCTAGATTGAAATATTTTTATATCCGTGTAAATATTTTCCCAAACAGTGTCTATATTGGAGTAATGTATATTTCACAGACATAGGCATGCATACGTATCGGTCACTTGTTTGTAACTGTCAAATGTATAAGCGTTTATGTTCAATGTTGATCTGAAATAATATTAAGATAAGAAAGGTATAGA
The DNA here is from genome assembly GCA_008086715.1 of Sitobion miscanthi. Taxonomy (NCBI): domain Eukaryota; kingdom Metazoa; phylum Arthropoda; class Insecta; order Hemiptera; family Aphididae; genus Sitobion; species Sitobion miscanthi. Next base: position 4,648,415 of record CM017804.1, read on the forward strand.
GCTACGCCACTACGACCATAAATAATAGTATAATAATAATAATTTATATATATATAATTTAGATCAAAAGGAGATATCACCTGTGTGTTTTCTGTGTCTTATAATATTAGTACGTCTTGGAACGTTAACGAAGTGTGTTAACTGTAGTGTGATCATAGAACCACAAGTTGAACATATGTTGAGTGAAAAAAACAAAAAACTTTTTGTAATTGATGATTTTAAATTTTATTTTCAAAAGTTATTGTGCAATGATATTGAAAGGTGGGCTTGTTGTAAACGTTCGTGTACGTCTTATATAAAATTATTGTATATAAACAGTGAACATAAAGTTATATTCCGCAAGATAGATCATAATCACAATAAAGATAACGAACAAAAATTAAATAGACAACGGAAAAGTAATAATTTAAAACGTAAGGCTGTAGATGATCCTTTTGAAAAACCAAGTAAAATACTGCACCGTGAGCTATTAAAGGGAGATATTAGTACATGGACGACAAATGACACTACACGAGTTCGAAAAAAATTACATTATGCCTGATCAAGCATTTATCCTAAACTGCCAGAAACTTTGATTGATTTACATACAGCTTTAGATAATTTAAACATCAAAACTAATAGAGACGAAGATTTTTTATTTATTAATAATCATGAAAAAAATATTGTAGCTTTTACATCACACGCAAATTTAAAATATTTGAGTGAGTGCGAAATTTTATTTGTTGACGGTACATTTAAAAGTTGCCCTAAGATGTTTTATCAATTATTCACAATTTACGGTGTTAAAAATCACAACTATACGCCACTAATTTTTTTTTATTAACGGGAAAAACAAAACAAATTTATGAAGATGCTTTGACTAATTTATTACGGAAGATGAACGATTTAAACTTAAATTTATCGCCAAAAATAATTTACGCTGACTTTGAACTAGCTATTCATTCTGCACTTCTAGTTGTTTTTCCAAATACAATAAGAAAAGGATATCGTTTTCACTTAGGACAGAGCATATGGAGAAAAATTCAATCAGTAGGTTTATGTACAAATTTAAAAAAAAATCAGAAATCGGATTATTTTTAAAATTATTTTTTGGACTGTCATTTTTAAATCCAAATGATGTAGACGACTGTTTTACGAACGAAATCATGGCAATCCAACCCAACGATGATCGTATACATGCATTTTGTGACTACTTTTTAGAAACGTATGTGATGGCTGACAGTTTATTTCCACCATCTATTTGGGCTGAATTTTCTAATTCTACAATGCGTACAACTAATGTTTGTGAATCATTCCATTCCAAGCTGAATAGCATGTTTTACTCCCCAAGTCCTAATATTTTTCAATTAGTTGATGTCTTAAAGCAAGTACAATGTGATATATATGTAAAAATGCGTAGTTCAAATTTAAGTAATAGACGCCGGGAAATATTGGAAAAAGAAAAAAATATAAGTTTAGTGATGACGAAATTTCAAAATAATGAAATTAATAGACTTTTATATGTAGAAAAGTTGGCATACATGTCATTGCCGACAACAAAATAAGGAAAACTAAATTTTTAATATATTATGACTGTATACTATATAGATAATTATATTTTTATAATTGTATACTACCTGATATTATAATATTATTACCAACTATTATTATTATTATTATTATTTTTTTTTAAAATTTATTATTACTACAATAGTTTTATTTAACTAATGGCCTTTGTTGTCGATGAAAACAAAAATAGTTTTATTTTATGATTCTTATTCACAGTGTCACCTTTTACAATATTTATATGTTTTATTGTAATGTATTAAAATCCCGATCCTCCAGTTGAAAAGTAAGTTATTTATTCGGACAGACCCCTTCAAGAGACGGCATGCAATTCGGATGCACCGTCAAGATTAAATCTTCCATGATGACAGGTTCAGGGTCGAGTACAGTATAATCTAAATTGGCCTGGTTTTCATTTGCAGATAGTTTTTTAAAAAAAACTTCAGATATTGATAATAAATCGGACACTAATTTGGTAATATTTATAACATATTTATAATATTATAATTAAAATTAAAATACATTTGATGTCTTTAAATATTATTTGTTGATATGAAACTGATATTAATTATTCGATCATTCGATTTTTCCATGACACTTCTCCTTCGCAAACAAAATATTCTGCAAAACTGTCTCTTTTTTTTGAGCTTCAGGTAAAGGATTTCGTTGCGTGGGCAGAGGTGTATTTATATATTTACTGCTTGTAGGCCTGCGGAAAATTTCCGCCCTTAATTATGGTAAAATAAAATTTAATAAGGTAGGTATGCAAAAAAAATTTTAATTATATTTTAAAGACAAAAACATAATAATTAAAGTTGAAAAATATTAGAAAAAAAAAGGAATTACAAAATGTTTGTATACATTCTAAATGTCTTACATAATAAATTATTTATTAAACGATCGGTTTATGTCGACATTTGATTTTGGCAAATGCGTCAATTAAATCCTCGCAATTCAATTCTTTTAACATTTCATTTTCTATAGAGAATAATGCTAAGCTGTTTAACTTCTCATCATTTTGAGAGGACCTTAAGTAGTTTTTTACACGTTTGAGGCATGAAAACGATCTCTCGGTAGTACAATTGGATACTGGTACACTTATGAAAATTCTTAATGCAGTGTCAACATTTGGAAATATTTCAATATGTAAAGATTTTTCTCTCAAATACTGACACAGTGTGATTGGAGTTAAAATATCGATGTCAATATCGATATTACTATTCAGTAAATAAGATTGCAAATGTAAGCATTCTGACGAAAAAAGTATTATCCAAATCATTCGGGTACATTTTTTGCAATTTCTCAGTGGACTCAACTATTTTCAAAGAATTTAAAGATGTAATTTTTAGTAGTACTTCGAATAAATCACAAAACGTTTTGTAGGACTGGAGTCTTTTTTCAAGTTCATTAGTAATTTTATCAATAATAACGTAGAATGTTTCAACCCGAAATTTATCTCCACCACTTAATTCGGTTTGTTCGGCTTTTTTTTCGAAGTGTTATTTTTTTTATTTTTTTTGTCGAGTTATATCAACATTGTACTCGGTAATCTTTGATATTTTTTTAGCTTTAGTTTCATATTCATTAAAATTATCTCGGGTTTTTTGTACTAGATTAATAAGTGATGTATAAATTTGAGAAACTTTATCATTTCCAATTTCAACACATTGTCGTTGCTTATTTGATGCATTAAATCATTCTAATATATAATTCCAGAAAATTACCATAAATTATGTTTCTAATTTTTGCATTTGATTATAAAGACCATTTGATTCATTTTTCGAAAATGTCATCCTTGATAGTGACCAATGCATTAATAATTTCGTCCCACGAATTATATAATGCTCGACATGCGTCTGCGCGAGCCGACCACCTAATATTCGTTAAACTCTTAATTGTATTAGCATTATGTTTAATATTAATTGCAAATTGACCATCTATGCGTTGATGCGGAAAAGAAGTTGTATAATTGTTGTATAAATCCAAAAAACATTGATGCTTGTGAGCAACTTTCAGCAGAAGATATGCCAACTAAATTTAACGAGTGTGCGTTACATGGTACATAATAAACAAGTGGATTAATTTCTTTTATTCGTGCCTGAACTCCACTGTATTGACCTGACATATTACTAGCACTATCGTAGCTTTGCCCTCGACAGTCAGAAATGTCAATATCGTGTGATTTTAAAGTATTGGTAATGGCATTAATCAAATCTAAAGCTGTATGTCCTGGATTTGAAACAAAACATAAGAATCGTTCTACAGGAAGACCTGTTTCGAGGACATATCTCACCATAAATGATAATTTGTCGCCGTGCGAAATATCTGGCGTTGAATCAATACTTATGGAAAAATATTTTGATATTTTTAATTCTTTAACAATATTATGTTTTAATTTTTTCATCATTAACAAAATAAACTCATCACATATCACGTGAGATAAATACGATGTAGAGCCACTACCTTTATTTCCAAACGAACTATATGATCGGCTAAAAACGGGTCAAATTTTGCGATTAATTCGAGTGACATTAAGTAATTACCATTGTGTATAGAACCAAAACACGAATCATGTCCTCGAAAAGGGAGTCCACGAGAAGCTAACGATTTAATAGTTTCGACTACTCTCTTCAACACATTTCTCCAATATTCGATTTCTGTATCTAATTGTTTAATCAATGAATAATCAATAAGCCCCGAGACATAACCTCTATGTTTTAAATTAATAATAGCATCTCTGTGCTCTTAACTATTTTCGTGGTAACTGAAACGGCTAATAGCATTTTTCCAATCATTAGATCCTTCAGTAACAAGCTGAGTTTCTAAAGATGTTTGAAGTATACGACAAGGCCCACAAAAAAACTACTCCTAAACTTGGAGAATAAACTAACCATGAACGAACAATTATTTCTTCATTAATCAATCGTCTATTAAACATAATGTTGGTCAAATATCTTGTTTTATCACAATATACACGTTTGGAGTTAATAAAACCGTTTGTCATATTTTGATTAAAACCATTTTTTGCAACATAGTCGCGAAATTCGTCGTTAATAACCCATTTAACTAGGTCTGTCTCGAAAATGGTTTCATTTACTATCATATTAGTTAACTCATTTGAGCCACAACTACCTTCAGGTTCAATATTGTCCACTTCAACAGATAAACTAATTGTTGATTCACTAACCTGAGCATCTGTTTTCTTCAGAATATCTATAGTGTTAGTGTTACTATTACTACTACAACTACCAGAAGTAGAAGCTGGATTTTTAAAATAATCAGTCAATTTGTGTGTTCTATTTAAAACATTATGCAACTTTTCACTTTTAATTTGGCTATTTTTTTGTATTGGTCACCACTTAACCGTTTTCTATTCGTACTCATATTCACAAATAAATAGGATATTTAAAAAAAACCCAACAACGATATAATAAGTAGACAAATAAAAGCGACACAGCTACAGCAGTAAGAACGCAGCAATACGGCCAGTACGCACAGACTGAATTATAATTAATTATTATCACTTCTCCAGAAATAAAATAAAATATCGTCAACAAAATATTCGTATAGAACCGGCGAGCCGTCTTGATAATATTCGATTATACTATTATACTATTATTATTATTGCTAATTGTTATAAATATGTTCTATAGACGCTCACTGACCGCGCCGCCGCGGCGTGAATATATACCCAATAGACGGCGCGCGGCGGTAAGAATCTATAAAAATAATAAATTCGAATTCTATTTTAAGCCAATGGCATTGTTTTCAATAATTTAAAATAATCTTGTAGGCTGTTGTGGCTATTAGAGTATTTTACAATAACAGAAAACGATATAATAAGTCTCACCAAGTCAATATATAATACCATAATTATCGAGAAAAAAAACCCTTGAAAAATATGCCACTGTGCGTGGGGGGTCCTAATCCTCTGAATCAGGATAAACCTTCTTCATTTCGCCATGATCCAAGAATTAAACGTCCCAAATCTAAATCCTCAATGTCAACTGATATGGAGTGTTGACTAAATCCACTCTTTCTAATCCAATTATGTAGGAAACATGCCGCTTTAACAAGCTTCACTACTGTTTCTGGAGCGAGTGGTATAGGTTTTCTAAATATTCGGAATCGGTTAGCCAATATACCAAAAGAATTTTCGACAATTTGTCTGGCACTACAGTGCCTATAATTGTAAATCTTTTCTTGAAAGAATATTTTTTCTTGCATATGGTTTCATGAGGTAAGTTTTCAATGGAAAAGCCTCATCTCCCAACATAATTGCACCATCTGGCAATTTTAACAAGTTTTCTTCAAGTGCCTTTTTTAACTTTGATTTTTCAAAAATTCCACCATCAGAGTTGCTTCCATAATTGCCAATATCAATGCATTCGAAATTATAATTATGATCAACTAAGGCTAATAAAACAATGCTAAATGACCCCTTATAATTGTAGTAGTTGGAACCTGTATTATTATATGCTTGCCATCAATGGCGCCAAAGCAATTTGGGAAATTCCATAATGAATTAAAGCCATTAATGATTTTATTCCATTCATTTTCATTTTTCGGGACCTAAAAAATTAATACCAATTAATATACAACAACAAACTAATTTTATATTAATAAACTAAAAATTATATTTTTATAGGTATTAAATGATAAGTGTTGATTTAACATCTATGGATAATGATGATTCTCAAATACTACAAGAAGTACAGATTGATAAGGGTGCTGGGTTAATTATGCTAATTAATTATTACTAACCTTTAAAGCACCCACATGTACACCACGGAAGTAAAAAAAAAATATTTTTAAAAAATCTATAATTGATGGCACACGTTGGACAATGCTATAGAAACTCTGAAATATGTTTGTAAAAAACAAACAATGGAAAATGAGTTCACAGTTTTTGCGAAACATATAGCAACTCAACTGGAACAACTTCCTTTAAAAGAGGCTCTCATGGGACAATCAGATATCTAGAATATTTTGACAAGGGCTCGCATTAGTTCAATGCATGAGACAAATGGGTCCAGTCCACAAACCCAATTGTAATGACAGCTACAACTATAACTGAGGTACAATTCATACCTTCACTATCAGATAATAGCAATTCAAATATCTCATATTCAAGTAATGATTCTACAAAAGATGAATTTGATGCATCATACTCTGATTGTTTTGCAACTTTAGAACCAGTACATCAAACAAACCAAGATTTAAATTTAGCATTATTTTATAATTTTATAATTTAAAATTTTGAAATTTAATTATTTTATTTTATTTATTATTTAATAACAATAAATTCTAAAGAATTTGTATTTTTATTTAAATTCATGAATGAAAGTTGTTAAAAGTATTCTAGATAAGCAGTATATAACCTATAAGATTTATAAATAATAATACATTATATAAGGCATTATTATTTTTTGTCAAAATTGTTACCTGGATATATTCTATTAATCCTTCATAAATAGCATCAAATACAGCAGGTAAAAAACTACAAATGGACGATGCTGAGACTCTGTACAGATATTGAAGTGATTTTTAGGAATCTCCTGTAGCCAAATAACACCGAGTAATTTCCAATTTTAATTTAGGTGATAGGACATTTCTCATAAAATATCACATTTCATAATTTTATTTTTAACCTATAACAAAGTAAAATTAATATAGGTTATAGTTAAATTATATATTTTAATACTACCTTTTTGAGTAAAATATTAAACATATCTTCCTTAATTCTAAAAAAATTGCAATAGCTGTCGGGGTCTTCAGATGCTAATTCTCTTATTAGTGTGCTCAATGCACCTAATGCATTTCGTCGTTGAATCCATGGTTTTATCCAAATGCGTTTTTGCTTTTTTTTCTTAGTTTGTCTAAGCTTAATAATCTCACTAATGACATTAATAATTACATAAGTCACTTCAGTTGTGGACATATTTTAAGCCATGTTCTCACCAAAAGCAACTGATGACGGCAACGCGATAGAGATTCAAGTCTAGTTTTAGTTGAGTTGCCTAGTTGTTCTATATACGAAACTAATATGAAACTTCAATGTATATTCAGTTATCAAAATTTCTTCATCCGATGAGGATATGGTTAGGTATAAAAAACAAAACAAAAAAAAAATTGGGTTCATCCATACTATTCACTCAACGTCAACCACAGTTCATTTATACTAACGAGAGAATTAGACCAAGACCCAGCTAAATTTCATGGTTTCTATAGAATGAGAATTGAAAGTTTTCAAGAACTAGTAGAACTAATGAAGACTTCAATTCAAAAAAAGATACCAACTATAGAAAAGCAGTGTCCGTTGAGGAAAGACTTCTAATTACAATAAGGTAATAATTTAATTAAATATTACTAAACTTCATTATATTTTTTATTTTTAGAATAATCAAGAAAAATAATATAATAATCTTTTATTAAATTTAAAAAAAAAATAGAAATATTTGAATATAAATTACCGTGAAAACTCTCACAATACATAACAGTTTTATAAAAATTAAGCGAAAAAAAATATTTTTATTATATATTAAAAAATTCAAAACACTCTGTTCTGGATCATATTGTTGATATTGATTACCTGTATTATCAGTTCTTGCCTCTAGTACTGTCGATAATGTAGAATAAGTAGAAGAACTTGAATGACTAAGTGGATATAATGAACCTTGATCCTCTAAAATACAGCCGATGACATCCAAAACTTTCTTTTTGAATTGTCTTTTTTGTATAGAGTTCATTGTTGTATATCCGGTAGTAAGCTCAACAAAAATTTTTGATCTGCACATTCTGGTGCTGTTGAAATATTTTTCTTTTTCGTTTCGAAGTATTCCATAAAACAATTATCGACATCACTTCTTTTACTATTTACTTTAATTTTTTTGCGCTATGTGCTATTTTATCGTGATCTTCTGCTATATCTTGATGACTACTCAATAATTCAGATGATTTTGGCACTTGAACAGATTCTATTATTTCATCATTTGATTCATCTTCAATCTTCAATATTAGTGTCTTTTTCCAATTCCAATAATATAGATATATTTCCTTGTTGTTTCTTGCCACTTTTAACAAATGGAATTATAAATTACATGTTATCTTCTAAATAATATTTTTTTTTATGGCCGCCCGATGATCCACTTGGTACTTTTTGTCTCAAATGACGTAGGAATACTGTTCTTATATTTTTCCATCGTTCTTTACATGTTTGAACTAAAATCAAATTGGAAATTTGTAAGTAAAACCGTAAACGATTATCAAAAACTTAAATCACGGCTCAATAAATTAAGTTTAAATAAAAATAAACATTAAATAGTACATTAAACTTTTTTTAGGTTTATGGCAACAGGTGAAAGTTATAGAGCTATGACATATAATTTTATGAGAGGACTTACAACAATTATTACCATTATTTCAAACAACTTAAAATATTTGGACTGTTCTTCAACCAAAGTATTTGGATTCGCCATCACAAGAAAAATGGTTACAAATATCTGACAGATTTTTTGAGCAATGGAATATCCCAAATTGTGTAGGTGCGATTGACGGTAAACATTTCGAATAAAATGTTTACCGAATACAGGATCAACCTATTTCAATTATAAAGGGTATTTTTTTATTGTGCTCTTGGCTTGTATTGATGCCGATGGATTATTTACGAAGATAGATGTTGGTGAAGTAGAAAGAAATAGTGATGGTGTTGTATTTCGAACTTCAAATCTTGGACGTGCTTTAAATTTAGACATATCAATTACAATTATCATTCTAGACCTTTACTTTCGAGTAATAATGAAAATAATTTTCCATTTTATTTTGTCGCAGATGAAGCTTTCCCCCTCACTAAATATTTAATGAGGCCTTATCCAAAACAAAGTTTGGATAATAAAAAAAGGGTGTTTAATTATAGACTTTCTAGAGGCCGCAAAAGCATCGAGTGTGCTTTTGGTATGTTTTGGTTTCGTTTATTAGAAGGGCCAATTTAATTTGTTATAAGGAATAAATTATAAATAATATTAGAAAAGCTGCTTGTGTCCTACATAATTATATTCGTATCAAACAAGGAATATTTTCTCATCCTAAAATATTTGACACAACAAGAAAATCGACTAGTTCAGGCACAACAAAATCACGAGAGACAAGTAAGGTCTTTATCAGAGGCACAACAAAACAGAGAAAGATTATGTGAATATTTTATGACACCAGCCGGTTCTATTCCATATCAATGGAATACTATAATTTAATTTAATATATATGTCTTATATGATTAATATTACTTTTAATTTTACTTATTTAATAAATAATATGATAAATCTATTTAATATTGTATCTGTATGTACATTGTTTATACAAGATAAGTTCTAACAATATTTTAATACATCGGCACATCGCACATAGTTATGACGTGTAATAATTTGTATATTCCAAATAGGTATACCTATCTAATAATTTTATCGACAGTCAAAATTTAATAGATTTTATTGAATTACGTTATCATTTAGAACATGTTTGAGTTTGATATATCGTTGCCATCACTACGTAAAGCATTTAATAAATATTTATAGTTAACTATAAACCGTAATATTAAAAAAAATTTTAAGTTTAATTAAACTATAACAAATTTGTTCACAGATTTTAACAACAAACACATAAATTGTATCTTTTACACGTACTGATGTCCTGTAACAATCACTTTGCACTTAGGGACAACGGAGGCAGATATTATCCATCAAAGGCATACGCGGTAAGTCGTCGGCGTGCAATGGGTCTGCTAAACGGACGCGAAAGGTAGGTTCGTTCGACCTGACAGTACGGAAACCATAAAGTTTGTTAGGCGGTGTCCAAGACGTATTCCAATGGCGCAAACGTTAAGTTATCGTGCGGCAAGTTTCGTCGAGGAAGCGGCAAGAACTCGGTGGGCACAGTAGACCAAGCGATCCTCGAGAGAAAAATATTTACCGCGGTGGCCAAGATGCCGGCCGAGATACAGACGAAGTTGATCGAGAATGGCTGGATCGGCAAAATTCCGGTCGATGACGACTATTTCCGACGGGCTGGTAAGTACTGCCCGCTGAACTGAATTCCTTATACTATAAAACGTGAACCCGAGGGCGCTCCGATTCCGATTAATTAGTAATTACGTTTTTGATTTTTTGACAACATTTTACTTACTAGAATTGTTCGTTTTTTTGAAATGTCATTCCATGCTTTTTCTTTTATGTCTTGTCGAGTATAATTAGATAATGTTATATCATAGAGACACGGGTGACTTTCTATAAGTTGTACGAAAGCTATTTTCTGCTTGTTAATTTGCCATTTTAAATAAATTATTAACAAAATATTAAATTTTTTTTTTTTATTATTGAACGTAAAAACATCGGCTACTAGGCCATTAGTTATTGAATAACATTTTTTTTTTTTTTTTAATATTTTATTTTGGATATTGATTAATTGAATTATAAAATTTGACTTCTTTTATAAAGTTAATTATGTTGGTGTTTGATTGGAGATCAGGCTGAAGGGCTTCACTTAATTGGTGTGTGGTATGTGATGTTTGGATCTTGAGTCTGAGTACTTGAAACATCAATGATTATGTGTTGTAACTTATTGTACCTTATTATAACAAGAGTAATAATCAAATAATTTAAATATTCACAAAATCGCAACTATTCACACTAGCAACTCGACAGAGAGATTGACACGTCGAGTTGCTCAAAAATAGTTTTCAAACAGTTGAGTTGTTTTCCAGTCCGGTTGCTACCTGTGAGAACACGTCAATTTAATAATACATGTCGCGTTGCCGTCATCAGTTGCTTTTGGTGAGAACACGGCCTTAGACTCTAGAATAGCAAGTCGCAACCAGCACTACTTGCTAGTTTACTGCTTTATATGGTGTGATAGTGTGATAGTAGTAAAAACGCTCGATAGCGTGTAAACACTAACTATCGTGATGATCAAATATCGCATACTCTCGCGATAGCAACTATCGCGCTAAACTATCATCGTGTAAACGTAGCTTTATACATGGTACATGGTAGTACTATAGTAGTATAGTATTAATAGTAATCTATTGTTCCGAAAAAACACATTACCTACCTAGGTAATTGTGCGACTAGGGTGTATACTATCGTATGAGTGAGAAATTAGGAGCGAGTTAAAACAGTGATACATATCGTAATAAAAAACGCCGATTGTATAACCAAAGATGAAGTATTATATTGTGTTTTTTATCGGAGGATAATTTGTAACGACAAATAGTATATATTATAGTACCTATATGTTTATTATAATTAATATTATACTTATTATTATGTAGGTTAGCCTGTAGCTAGGAGGTACCTGTCTAACAAATAAAATATGTTTTACCAATAATAAAACGCAATACAACGTTACCCATTAATCCATTTATACAATCGCGGAAGTAATAAATAATTTGTCCGCGTACAATAGTTATGTTTTTCGACGGCTTGTCATTGCATGACAGGCGTTTATAAATAATGCATATATATCGTGCACTACACAATATTATATAATAAGTACCTACCTACCTAAACTGAAACAATACAATATTATAATATGATAGTACGTCAAAGGTAGGTACATATAATTATAATGTCAACGCCAGTTGGGGTAATATATTATATAGCTGATATTCGGCATTCAAAAAAATTATAACTAAGCTCAAGTTGATAACAAATATATAATGCAGTAGGTAACACTGCAACAGCGATTTAATTTCTAATAACTTTTCCGTGGATTAATAATATTATGGTATCGACGAGCGATTTGCTTGGATTCAAGACGTTGGGTCCGTTTTACGTAATCTCACAGATGCTCGGGTTGTTGCTGGTCAGAGAAATTGATAACAAAGTATTTTGTTCCAAAAGAGGCAAGTTTATTTTTATTATTAAAAATATAATCGGCATATTTTTACTCTGTTTAAATTCTGACACTCGAATTCACTATGTGATGTACCTACTACAGTACTACCTATTTATGTAATAATTTCTAGTGCGGTAGATATATATAATATGACCTCAAAATATATATTAAAAATTTAAAAAATGTGTTCTACTTATATGCTAATGCTTATTAGATAATTTAAATTGTTTTTATTTATGTTGATACGCGAATCCTTGATACTTAATAATTTTTGTTCCTTAGCTAAAAACTTGAAAATCTAATTACGGTATTTCTCATACGTTTTTTTTTATGTAATAAAATAATATTAAAAAAACAGGCACATTTTTTTAAAAAGTGTTTGATGTTCAAATTTTGACAAATATGAAAATTATAATTATTGTGTACCTTATTAAGAACTCATATAATTTAATTTTAATATCTACGACTATAAATTGTTACCACAAAATTCCTCACAGATTTACCTTATACCTAGCAATTTATAAATATAAAAAATACATATGCACATTTAATTTTATAGTAATTTTAAGTTAAATTGTTGACGAAATCGTAAAGGCACATGGACTAAAAATAATGTTTACTTCTTCTACTTCCCCAACAAAAAAGAATCAGAAAATTAAATTGCTAATACTATTTTAAAACAATTAATCTAGCATTGCACAAGTTTACTGACGTCCACATCTTCTCTGTAATGTTTGACTGTTTCCATCCTAGTTTTTGCACTTGTCGTTGTCTACTTTACACCCTTTGAATCCACCGTTGTTTGAATTAATTAATTCCATAATACAAAAAAAATTAAACTAATTATTACGACTTTAAAATATTAGAACATGTACCTACTACAAAGACACACTGGCACAATGCTCAAAATAATTCTACAATAGTCACCGATAAACTAATGATTACAATCTATACTACGATTTTACACCGATGACAGCAGATAATTGAAGGGTGGGCGGGAATAACGTGCTATGTAGCAATTCGAAAATGTTCAGTAACAACTGAAAACGAAAAATGTATTATACATTTTTTTTAATGTTATTTGGAACGCACGTAGCGCGTTCTTACATATTCGACTATAACACTCCATCATTATTTTATTTTTTTCTGTAGGTACTGTATTAATTATCTTTTAAGTTGTTTTAACATATTTGATGGAATGTCCATGGTCTCAGTGTATTGTGACTTTCACGAATATTTACATAATTAGGAGCATCAGCTGTCAATTTAAACCACATTGCTTGTGTTATTTTTAGATTTTTTTTGTATATCTGCCTATTGCAGAAAAATCTTTAAATCATTTTGAGACATTTCTATAATACGAAATGGTTTTTCTAATCTTGCATTAGCTATAACATATTTCCATTGTGACGGTACAAGAACTTTTGCCGTTTTTTTTTGTTTTTCAATAAAGCGAAATCGCGGTCACATGATAAAAAACTATGGCCAGTTGAAAGGAATTTTTGATTATTTCTGTAAAATACTTGCAAAATATTAGATAGGAATACATGTTTATGTTTCGCCAGTTATTATTTTGACCATAGACCTATTAACAGATGGACTGCGCATTGATAAAATATAGTGTCGCCGATATGAACGTAAGGCAATCATGGAAAATATCTATAAAGGATTTTACTCCAAGAAAAATTTAACCGGCAAAACATATTTATCATAGTCTATGATATATATACATAGCGACATAGAGTGTATGGCATAGACCGTCCTGTTTTTTTGTAATTTGTTAATAGGTCTATTTAATAAATATTTCAATATGTTAAACTGGTGTTCCATCAATGGTTGCTTAAACAATCTAAAATCTCAGGAATTAAATATTTTAATGAAATTCTGAACATATTTTAGACCAATCACACATTGATTATCTAATCATCTATTACAACACTAAAATTTAATTTCAATGTTATTTTAAATAAGAGTACATCATCATAACCTTACTATAAATCAACCGCAACAAGAATACGATCATCTCTCACTAAAATCATTCACTTTAAGAATCAGTAAAATTGAAATTTATTAGCTATACCTAGCTATTGTATAATAGTTAAACTAGATGTTAAATTTGTTATTACTTATTTGTGTATATTATGATATTAATTAAATAAGTTATAGTATTAAGTTACACTTGTGTATTTAAAATTATTACATTAAGAATTTAAAATTAACTCAAAATATAATAATATACTAAACACTAAAAATTACAGCTATTATATATAATTATATGTAAACGTTCAATAGTATTTAATACTACTCGATCTAGTAATATTAAAAATGTATAATAATTATAATAATAATAATATAATTATTAATTATAATTCATAATAATCTTCATTATTTAGCAACTAATTGCAACTTTAGGCAACCTTCGTGAAAAAATTTGCAACCTCATGGTTCCTTCGGAATCAAATTTCTAAGTTGGTGGGGCCAAATTCACGCAGCCCCACCACGTCGTCCTATCGACCTCAAACCTTTTTCATTATTTAGCAAATAATTTGCAACTTTAGGCAACCTTTATTATAATTAGTCTTATAGCTAAGATAACCTCTTATATTAAGATAGTTTTCCATATTTAATGATCATAACACAGTTAAAAGTATCTAACAAATAATTGGGTAAGTTAAGTAGTTCAGATAAAGCAAACTCGTTACTAATCATTATGACTTTGGTACTTTAATTTTTTTTTATAACAACCTAGTTCTTAAACCAAATATATTTATAGCCCATTTTACGAGCAAAAACTCTAGCTTTGAAGAATAGATATAGATTTCTATTAAATTGAGTTAAACTGTCATTCATATAAATCTTATCATCACTCCAATTAGTATTTACAAATTTACTCGTTAATTTCAGCTTCCTTACACTTTCCATCATAGATATTTTGCTCTGGTATGTCTGTACTTTTTTTCTTTATTATTTTCTTGCGTTCATTTTCAATTTTCGAAAAAATATAAAAAGCCTTCAGTCTATTTACTTTCATTCCTACAGACTCGGCGATTGACTCCACTGTTTTTACGCAGTCTTCATTATTTACCTCCGGAACACCTACAATTACAACGAAATTGTCTATTGCTTTTTGTTCAATACATTCAAACATTTATCTAGAGTTGTAACTCCGTATTTTAATTGAATATTTTGCTCTTTTAAGAATTGATTTTCTTCCTTGATGTCTTTCATAACTATTACCATTTTTTTTCAAGGCTGTCAAATTTATCGCTCATAAAATTGACAGATTCGATTAAGCTTTTAATATCCTCATTAGTAGAAATGTGTGGTTCGATATTTTTCATAACTGTGGCATTCTTAGTACAGTAAAACCTGTGTAATATGGAACCTGACTTTTATGGAAAAATGTTACGGTCCCGGCGAACCTAATGTAGTTTTAAATACATCGTTCCCTGAATAAGATGGAACCTGTTTAACGTGGAAATGGAAACAATATTTTGTCATGAACCTGTATATCATGGAAATATGTACATGTACTATTTTAAAATTATCAGTCAATGAATATAATCTATATCAATTATATAGATTATTTCGTTGCAATAAGTTTATTTTATCGATAAGTGTCGTAGTAGTGTTCTGACGTAGACTGCGTATAGACGTATATTCAATATGACGTCCAAAATAAATGAAAAAGTAGATAGTGATGAATATGTTAACATCGATAAGCATTTATGTACTAATGATACTGAAATTATTACTGATACTACAGTGAAACCTTGCACTTCAATTTCAATAGACGTTGAACAACCCAGTTCCGAAGACGAAACAGATAATGTACCATTGCACGGCAATGATATTAAAACGTATAAGAACGCCCTCCATGAAATAAAACGATTAGAAATGTTCGCATTGGATCAAAATAATGAAAATGAACTTCTTGAATCAATTCTCAACTTGAAAAATTTAGTAGAAAAGAAAATGGCAAGTCAAATAACAAAACAAAAAACATTGGATGAATTTTGGAGTAAAATCCAATAATAAATAATATGTAAAATATATGAAATAAATAAATTATGTAATAATAAATAATAAATTACATTTGATAAAGATCTATCGGGAAAATTTTTTTTTTACAACCTGTATTAAATGGAAGCCTGTCTAAAATGGAAAAAATATCCGGTCCCAACGGTTTCCATATTATACAGGTTTTATTGTATTTTGTGTTTTTGTGTTAGGTTCACGAAATTTGCATTTATCACAACACCAACTTAGTTTGGCATTATTTGACATTTTATAAAAAGGGGCCTTCCAGCACACGCAAAATTCAAAATTCCATTAAACGTTGAACATTTAATATCATCACTGTAAAAAATATCATCGTTACAGATGTTACACATTTCCTCTTTAAAATTATTACAATGTATGGTGAAATACTACGGCCCACGAGAGTCCATAGGTAAAACCGCGTCCGTCGCTGCGCATCGGTTTCCCTTCCATATGGCATATGCCGAATCACACCGATCGGAAGCCAGCCGGCAACGATCGTTGACATTCGTGTATACGTAGCGACTGCAGTAAACACGTTTACGAAATTCGACTAATATGTTCTTATAACTGGTCTTTTGTGTCGTTTACGTTATAAGTTTCACGTTGCCGAATGGTGGGAGAAAATTCGGCCGGCAGACGTCGCGAACGTCAGTATCGATGCGCGGTTTACGTACTCTCGTGGGCCGGAGTATAGGTATAAATATAAGGAATATACAGGTGAACGATGGTTAACTCATTGGCCAATTAATACAATTATAAATGCAAAGAGAAAATAGAGTAACTAATCGTCAAAACACGTCCACACTGAACCAACGGTAGAAGCATACTACTAATAAATACTCAATGTTAGTAGATACTAATGTCACATTTACGTTTTGTGTTCTGAATAAAGCAGATGGCAGTCGTGGTCAAAAGTTGGATGGTGTTTCACGCCGGACAAACGGTGGCTGGCGTGTAGTGTTCTTATGATACTGTTGTTCTATATGGACAGTGCGTCGGTGCGCATCGCTGGTAGGCGATTGGACTTGCAACGACGCCACCTTCATTTCATCGGATGTCGAGTGGATTGTATCCACCGCTAGCGCAGCGCAGCGATGGTGTCAGTGGCTACGGCCGCCGTGTACCGGCGTTCGAGCACGGCACATCTGCTGAACTATGCGTACAACGTGCTGAGCCGTAACACGAATAAATGTGTGATAGGCGGACGATGGCGGCATGCGTTCTCCGTTGGCTGGAGCGTTTGCCACTGTGGCCGGGCAGTCGTGTTGGCTAGATCGGTGGCCGTGGTAGTGGCCCGACCCAACAGATTCGCGATCCTCGACGTATTACTGCTGTGCCTACCCGCTGCTGCCGTCCCCATTGTTGTCGAGAGCGGGATCGTTTGTGTGTGCACGGCCGCAGAGGACACATGCCATGACGTCGTCCGCCGGTTGCAAAAGATAGCTACAGACGCGGCGCGCGACCACCAGCTGCCACTCGTCGATGTGGCCGACGGCCTCTGCATTGGCAGCTGGAGGCAGCGTGGCGTGATCATTGGCGTGGTTGTCAGCTGGTTGACGGTCTGTCTACGTGTTACGGGCTCGATCTGGCCATAAACTTGACCACTAGCATGCTGTTCTTCGTCGTTTACGCGTACGTCACGCTCATTTCAGTGTACGCATCATATGCCGCAAATGACCAAGACAGAACTACAGTCCGTGACAACCAAACCGGTGTTATATGCTGGAACATAGCGTTAGCGTGTCAGTTGTCATGCGTCTCGTTCCGAATCGTGTTTATATCGTACCGGGCCGAGAGGATCAAGCAAGTGGTAAGTTATGGATACCGGAGTCAAGGCTCCGTGCCCTCTACACAGTCGGATAGGCTTCGCTTTTATAGATACAATAAAAACTCAAGTTGATGGGCAAAAAAATTATCATTTATATTGTATACATTAAATTGTTGTAATTTGTATTACCTACATATTATATGAGGTGACGTCAAATTAATCAATCAAATTTAAACGAATTAATTATTTTATTTTAAAAGCTGTCCCAAGAAATAGTCTCCATCTATAAGTATCTATAGTAAAAAAGAGAAATTGATGACTTAAATATTATGGTTCCAGCAGCATTTATTATGCACAAATCATTGTAACATTTAGGCCCCGTTCCCCAGAGGTCATACAACCAACTTGTTTAGTTCCCTTACTGGCAATGATTTTTGAGGGTTACATGTACTGTAGAATTCTCTTTCTCATCCAAATTGAAATTACTTTGACTCAAACATTCGGTGAGATTTTTTAAAAAAAAGCAGAAACGTTAAACTTATAAAACTAGTAGCTCTAGACATAATAGTTGTCTCAGGCTTTCTGATGTTTTATTCTGTTAAAAAAAACCCTCTCCACTATTCCTTACCAGCTACTTCAGTCTTTCCCCATTCTTTCACAATTTTACCGTTTTTAATTGCAAACTGATATGCCAACCAGGCGCGGATCCAGTCGTGGTCGGTAATGGCGACTCCCCCCCCCCCCCCCCCGTTTGGCTGTATTATTTTGCAACTCCGGTTGATACCAACCCAATAACGAGTTACCGTCCTACGGGTATCACGAAATCACGTCACCGTTATGTCATCGTTTTTATGAGCAACGCTGTTTTGTTTTTGTTTACCGTGGAGGGACTGTTGCAGACGATTCGTATTGTCATGCACGACGGAAAAGATTCGACGTCTAATGAATTATATGCTGTTGTTACTGAGTTGCGCGATAAACTCGACCGAATCGAGTCTTCGCACGTTACAACGCCAACCGTATCGGCGACGGCCGTTGATTATCGCATAGTACCAGACGTCGGTATCTCAATATGGACCTTCACCGGACATGAGTCCAGCGCGAAGGCGGAAGACTGGGTTAGCTCCGTCGACGGACTAGCTCAGGTCAACCAGTGGCCACTACGTCACCAAATGATGTATGTCCGCTCGCATCTCGCCAGTTCCGCACGTAGCTGGTATCTCATGGAGGATTTTGGTGACTGGGACCACTTCATTTGATATTTCCGCAATACGTTCGTACGCAAAGCCGATTTGTGGCGGGACCTAGAGGCGTGCATACAGGCGCCGGATGAACCGACCATCGATTACTTCTACGAAGGTAGGTCTATGCCGCTCGTTGGATTATTTTCCTGATACACGGGATTACGTGTTGGAAGGTCTCGGGTCGCAACAAAGTCTGACTGGGTGTTCGGTAGACGTCAAGCCGACATCGACGAGTTACTTGCGGACATACGAGCGTATGCGAGTTCAACGTAATGAGAAATTCGACTCCGTGAACTCGACGTCCTCTTCTAAGCCTTGACAGGCGAAATGGAAAAAATATTACGGAGCAGAATAGTGAGAAACCTAGATGTAATATATTGTACGCAGGCAACACTGCACTTAACCTAAATTAACAAATGTATTGCCAGTCAGTTGTTACTGTTATTATTTCCTCATCATGTGTTTTTCTTTCTTATAATAAAAAAAAGGTTTAATCAACAATTATGTATTCATTGTTATAAAATAAAATAAAATATACCAATGACAATGTATATTAGAATGGCGACGAGGTAAATTATAAGTTTCATGTTTGCAAACTTTTTGCTTAAGTTCACTGTATTAGTAAATTCTTCGAGTGACAATCAAGGCAATGGCACTGAACAATACGACAATTTCGAGGGCAAGGCGCTCAAATGATCAAAGTCTATAGTAATATTGGATCTATTCCTGAGTTTCATATCAGCGGCGATGGACAATATATCAAGAGAGACTTGAACAGTATTTTGTGACGAACATGATAGAGGAAATAGGCAAGTAGCAGTTTTGTTAACTACCACTGGTAACAAGCATACAAAATAATTAAGAACTTATGTACCCAGAGATGCCGTCAAACAGATCGTATAAAGAATTAATAGCAATGCTTAAAAACCAATTCTCTCCACGTGGTTCAGTATTTAGAAATGAGTTTTATAAATTATCACAAAACTGTGGTGAAACAATTAATGAATGGTACATCAAAATCAAAATATTGCCATTTCTAACAAATTTGTAGGAATGCTCGACAGCATCGTGAGAGACAAATTAATTTCTGGTATGTTAAACGGGCTAGTTTTGGATAGGTTATGTGAAGAGGAACACATTAAAACTAGTAATGAAATCCTAGACGTTGCTTTTAAAAGGAAGCCAGCATTAAACAGATAGCAGTCATGGCAGATGTCAACAAGTTCAAGTGGACCAACGGACATCCAGTACATAAGAAATAGTCAAACAGTCAAGGCGATCATCAACACCAAAACAAGAACAAGCCAAGCAGTTGCTTCACATGTGGTAAAAGTAACCATAGTTATAATGTTTGTAGATATAAATCATTTAAATGTAAGATTTGCAACACAATAGGGCATTTAGCTGTAGTATGTACGAAAACAATGGTGAATAACCGTTCTAAATTAACTAAAAGTAATGCTTATTTAAAAGCAACAGAGGGTAATAGTGCTGATAGCATAATTGAAATGTTTAATATCCATGTTAAAAATACAGTAGAACCTATTCTAGTTGACGCTAAGATCAATGGTACTATAGTCAATATGGAACTGGACTCTGGTACTGGAGTATCTATTTTGCCAGAGAAAGTGTAAAACCTTTGTTAAGTAAACCTAAGATAGTGCCTTACTCTTTAAAAATAAAAGTTGATAACGAGTTAGAGACTCATTCATGAAGGAGTTATTAAAAAAGTTGAAAATAGTTAATGGAGAACACCATTAGTTCCAGTACTCAAGCCAGATGGTAACATTCGCATTTTTGCTGATTACAAAGTTACAGTAAATAAACATATTGAAGAGAATAAGCACCCACTACCCAGAATAGAGGAATTATTTAATGCATTAAAGGAGGTAAATATTTCATAAAATTGGATTTTTTTAGCATGTAGTACAAATAAGGGCATTTTTATACCAACAAGATTGCCATTTGGAACAAAACCTCCCAAGCAGCATTTTCCAACACATAGTTGAAAAAGTATTACAAGGATTAAAATGGGTTATTAACTTCCAAGATGATATAGTAGGTACAGGCAGAACGGATGAAGAACACTTAAGTAACTTAGAAGAAGATTTCACACGCCTTTCTCAAGCTGGACTAAGATTAAAATTGAGTAAGTGTAACTTTTTTCAGATACAAATAAAATATTTAGACCATGTTGTAGATTCTAATGGTATACAAAAGATCCTGATAGAATAAAAGCAATTGTAGAAGTAAAGAAACCGAAAATGTTACTGAAGTAAGAGCATTTATTGGAATGATTAATTTCTATGGTAAATGTATAGATCAATTAGCTAACATTTTGAAACCACTGTATAAATTATTAAGAAAAGAAGTTAAATTTGTCTGGTCAAAAAATGTGATATAGTTTTTAATAAATGTAAAGAATCAATATTATCTAATAATATATTAACACATTATGACATGATACTACTTATCAAGGTATATTGTGACGCATCTCAGACAGGTATAGGAGCGGTACTATTACAGCAAGATAAACAGGGAAAAGAGAGACCAGTAAGCTTCATTTCGAGAACTTTGAATGAAACTGAAAGACGGTATTCCGTTATCCATAGAGAAGCTTTAGCCCTGTATTGGAGTGTGAAGAAGTTTTCATAGTATTTATTGGGCAGAAAATGCACATTGGTGTCTGATCATAAACCTTTATTGGCCTTGTTCGATGAAAGAAAGAATATTTTAACAGTAGCAGGTAGATTACAACGCTGGGCTGTATATTTATCAGAATTTGATTACAAATTAGAGTATATCTCAACGGAGAAAAAAATGATGCAGATGATGGTTTATCAAGATTACCTTTCGAACATGTTATATATAGTTATAACATAGTGATAGAGAGTGAGTACATCAATTGCATACACAGTCAACATACACCAATTTGATGTGCAAAAAGTGAGCAAAGAAACAATGTATGATCCTATTTTGAGTAAAGTATTTTTGTACATTAATTCAGGATGGCCTAACACTGTTCATGATGAATTAAAACCATATTTCCAACGTCAAAACGAATTATCGATTGAACACAATACAATAATGTGGGGTTATCGTGTTATTATACCAAGCAAAGTAAGACAAGATTTACTTCATGAAATCCGTTTGTCACATATGGGCATATTAAAAATAAAATCATTAGCAAGAGCCTATTTTTGGTGGCCAAAATTAGATGAGAATATTGAAGAGATGATCAAATCCTGTGATGTGTGCATGACGTTAAGGCCTAACCCTCCTATCAGTAAAATTATCAATTGGCCAGCAACAAGCAAACCATATGAGTGGATCCTCATAGATTTTCTTGGTCCTATTGACACAAAAACATATATAATTATTACAGATGCATATTCAAAATGGCCTGAAGTCTTTGAAATTACAACTATAAATTAAACTAAGTCATTAGAGAAGCTAAGAGAAACCTTTACCGTTTTGGTTTACCTGAATATTTAGTGTCAATGGTGCACAATTAGTATCCGAAGAGTTCAATAACTTCTGTAAGATAAACAAGATTAAACATTTAACATCTCCTCCATATCACCATTTTTTTAACTACCCACCAATTTTAAAAATTTTTATGAACAAATAAATAATAATTCTGTTTTTAAATGATTGTTATTTTGTTTAAAGAATTTAAATAAATGCCATTAGTTTGTTTTAATAATATATCATTATAATTTTGTACAACTTAAAATGCATTTTTATTTTGTATAAAGAATTTAAATAAATGTTAATAGTTTGTTTTAATAATATATAATTATTATTTTTACGCAGCTTATCGCTTAAATGTTAAATGTCGTGTATTGATCAGCTTTTACTAAGTCAATTTTTATATCGATGGTCAAAAGTCACCGTAACTGTGAACGAATAGTTAAAAACGAATTTTAGTTGCATCATTATATGATTTGGATAGTCCAAATATTTTTTTATTTAAAATTTTCAATTAAATAAAACTAATGTACAAATATCGAAATTAAGAATAATAAGAATGGTCAGATAGTTAATAACAATTAACATTGTCAATTATTTTTTTTAATGAGCTCCACGATCGTCATTTTCCACAAATATAAATTATAATAAGTAGTAATTTCTAATTCACACATTTCTTTTTTCTTACAATAAAAGTAAAGATATGTTAATCATATTAGGTAGGTATTTCTGCTTGTTAGGAAATATACCTACATAACAAAATATCAGTAATTTTTTTATTCAACAGGCCGTCAATTCAGTTCTAATATCATTGAGAACTATACTGAAAAACAACAATTTAGATATTTCGACTATTATGTTGGTAAGTACCTATCTATTATCAGGCTATAAACACTTTATTTTGCATATGTTTATATAGAGTAAGTGGAAGCTAACATCTCTAGTGTTAAATGAAAGATAATGGAAATAAATTATAAGTTAATAGGTGCATTAATGGGTAACTAGGTACTAGTTGAAGTAGGAATATAATGAGTGAAATACTGAAATCAAAATTATTATGTATAAACAAGTTATAACAGATTGTGAAAATACAAATGTATAGAATTGCATTTGTCATTATAGAAAACTATA
This sequence comes from Sitobion miscanthi, assembly GCA_008086715.1. Lineage (NCBI taxonomy): Eukaryota > Metazoa > Arthropoda > Insecta > Hemiptera > Aphididae > Sitobion > Sitobion miscanthi. Next base: position 4,672,505 of record CM017804.1, read on the forward strand.
GACTTGGTTGTTTATTTTTTATTTTAGAATAACTGGTCTCTGGGCCATTTCCTTTGTAGACTACGTGACGTGTCAGGGAGGAGGAGAGGTTTGATATGAGAGGATTTAAGTGGTGTTGTAATTTTATGTGGAATCTTATATATAATTTAGATGCTTGATCAGGGATGGTTATAATTTTTAGGTCATTATATAGGGATTGGTTATTTACGTACCATGGGGAATTGATTATTATACTGAGAGACATTTATTGGAATGCCCGTATGATTTTCATGTTGGAATTTTTGGCAACGCCCCAGAAGTGAATTCCATAAGAAGCCAACGTGAAGAGTCAGTTTATAAATTAGTATTTTTTTTCAAGAGGTAGGTTTGATTTTATTAAGAATCGTAGTTGGTGTAGTCTCTAGTTAACTGATTTTCTTTTCGTTTTAATACGGGTTGCCCATGTGAGGCGTCTATCTAGGTACATTTCGAGATATTTTACTGACTGCGTCGGTGGTATTTCTCTATTGTTGATGTGAAGTGACCTTGGTACTCAATGAAAAAGTTATGTGAGACGATTTCAATTCATTTATTTTTATTTTCCACTTAATAAACCAACTTTCTAATTCATTAAGATGTTGCTGGTGGTGAAAGGATGTAGTGTCTGGATTTTTATCGGAAACAGTTATACCCGGATCGTCTGAAAAAGTTCCACGAGTTGTGGCGTCGTTATGTGGAGTATCTAAGGTGTAGATGTTGTACAGAGTTGGTGCGAGGTTACTTCCTTAAGGTACTCTGACATTAATTTAATTATATTCAGAAAAAGCGTCGTCACATAAGACTTTGAAAAAAAGATTGGATAAAGAAGGATTGAATTATCAAACAATAGGGAGTTGGTAAAAACATAAGTTTGTAGAGTACCATGGTGCCAAACGTGGTTGAATGTATGAGCCACGTCTAGAAAAACTCCTGAGCAGTACCTAATGTTTTTTTTCCATGGACGGTGCAATGAAATCGACAAATCGGTGTGGTTGGTGGGTGGTTGAGTACTTGAGTGTATATATTTTAAACCAAATTGTGTGTTAGGAATAATATTATTTTTAGGTTGAGAATTGATTGTTGAGAGTTGATTCTTTTAAGAATGATGTTTTCTAGAATTTTGGAAAGTTGGGAGTAGACTAATAGAGTGATATGATGTTTGTTTGGTTTTAGAATTGGGATTATAGTAGATTTCCTTCGGACTGTAGGGTATGCGAAAGTCTTAGAGAAGCATTGTAGGCATGAGTTAGGAATATTATTGCAATTTTTGATGAGTTTTTAAGATAGGGTTGGTTATCATACCATATCCTGGAGCTTCTTGGGTAATTTATTGATAATGAATATTATTTCAGAAGGTGAACTGGGAAAGATATCGGAAGTGGTTGATTTTAATATATTCTCTAGTAAGGGAATGTTCAATATAATTTATACGCATTATCATTGATTATAAATTATGGATTGCTCGGCAGGTGGTTTATTATTGGCGGCGGCGACTGTTATGACACGTGTAGATATGGTATAGAACTGGCGATGTCGGTCGTTGTAAACCCTTGTTATTAGTATTGTAGTTGATCTTTATCGTTATATAGCGAGTTTTTTACGCCAATGAAAAATCTATGGTTTATTTAATCAAAGATATTTTGATGGGAATGATGGATGGTTGATTTGTCAGATTATCAATATTGAGTCAAACAAAACGAATCACAATATAATAATCAATTATAATTATCGATTAATAATCCAAACAGTTTTACAGAATAAATAAATAAATAATGGTACAAAAAAGGGCGTTTAGACGCGTGTATAATAAAACGTGTTTCTAAGGCGCTTCCGAAATATTCGATAGTTACTTAAAGCGGATCGCGATGCTTTGGCGTTGGCGACGACGCCATAGTGTTTCCAAATGAAAATATGCTGGTCAAAATATTTTAGATGCATAATATTTGAACCACTGAACCGATTTGTTTAGTCATTTATAATTTATAATCATTATTTTACGACCTTCTACTAATACGCTGATAAATCCTTAAAAACTAAGAAATCGTATTAAACCGTTCTAAAAAAAAAAGAAAAAAATCTTATCATTTTGGATACATTTTTTTTATTTATTAAAATATAACAAAAAATTAATGGTAAATGGTATGATAAGTGACTTATTATGTAACTTAATGTTTATTTTTAATGATTGTCATCATCTGTGTCACTTGAATGTTCGCTGTTATTAGATTCCTCTAAAATTAATTTTTTTATTTCTTCTGTTAAATTGTTTTTTTTTAATTTATAGTAATATGTAGAGCATATTACAGGGTCAGATGTAAATAAAAGACGTTGATAAAGGTCTCGATTTGTAATAGTTCGGTAAAACTTGCGAGTATGATTCAGCTGAAAATGTCGTACGTCCTTATTTCTAGCTTCCAAAACTTCTGAAAGTTGACCAATAGGCAGTAAAGAAAATTTTGCTACGCTTGATCCATGTACCAAAATTTTGTGAACCGTATGGGGCATGTAGTACCAAGGATAACATTGAACATAATACTCAGCTGTTTCTGTACAAAATTGTTCAAAAGTCACATAATTTATTTTAAATCCATTTGCAAGGACATTTGATATAGTGGCAAATTGATTTATTAAATTCTCATCGACATTTGTTATCTAAGATGCCAACTGTGGGTCACTAAAAAACCGTCTTGCCGTATTTCCATCATTAGTGGTTCCAAAACCTTGTTTCGGAATATCCAACAATAATCCAGTTTTCTCACGGTAGTCTTTCTGAATTTTTTTTCTGTTCTTCCATTTCATCTTTGTCGCCAGATTTGGAGAAAACTTTCCATTTTTTTATGTTAATGCAATATGCTATATGAAGAATGCACTCCATTAGTTTAATTCAGCAATGAAGAGGACTCAAACCAAATCGAAATGCATTTTCATCTTCATATTTTTCCTTCATTTTTTTAATAACATTCATTTCAGACATTTTTGAATGGCAAATAAAGCATTGTAACGAAGAAGTGTCACATAACGCATTACAAACCTGAAAAGCGTCACAAATTATCAGTTTTAAATATAAGTAAATATTATATAAACATTAATTAATAAAAATTACCTTGCCATCCACCATTGTCATCTGTAGTTTGCATTTTATAATTACATTGTTACTAACGTATTCATTAAGCTTGGATATTTGTTCTGTTTTAGTTTTTTCTTGTTCTTTAATGGTATCTATTGTTTCTTTTTTCCATAATAGTTTAATAGGTCGGCATAATCTATTACTGGATGGTTTAGGTTTTTTCCATAAAACTTCGTTCGATTCTTCATTTTTGAGCTGAAGGGGTACTAGTGAAATACATAAGAGACTCTCGTCATAGCCATGTTCACCCTCAAACGTTTGTTTATATGTAGATTGAAGTGAACCATCCATACCCTATTTAATTATAAAATTATAAACAGTATGTTCATCAGTATTTTTAGAAATTATTTTCAATAGTCTAGATGACGTTTTATCGAGTAAAGATTGGAGTGGTATATTGCATTCATTTTCAGTTACATCCATTATAGACGGATATGTTTCTTTTTTTGCTACGAGATACTTTTTATATGACGGGAAAAGATTATGACCATGTTTCAATGCTATTTCACGAGTTTTATTATATGTGTCTATAGACATGTTACATTCCATGATATATGCTAAACCTTCTTCGGGTGACATTTCGATTTGATTCTGCTCAGTGTCTTTCCATTTTTTTAAAATTTTTTTTGCTCTGGTGAGTGTACTTATCATTTCTTTAACTAACGTACCAGCCTCAATATTACCTGCATTAAATAGACTAGAAGACGCTGCATATGTTAGTTGTATTGATGGAACTGAAGATCTTAGTTCTAATGTTTTTCTTCTTTTAGATCTTTCAGAGCTAAACTTGAAGTCTTTGATCGGTCTACCACTACTACGGTTTGTTACGTCTAAAATAATTAACATATTTTTGAATATAAATTATATTTGTGAAAGTATATCAATTAAAAAGATTAAAATATCATATTATTATATAGCCCTATTAATAATTATATAAAATTAAAGAAAAATGAATTACTTAGTAACTTGAGTGTACACTTGTACGCAGTCAATTTGCGTTTCAAGCCAATTGTGATTTTCTTTCAGAAATCGGTCATTCATTCTTGAACAAGAATTCTATTTATCGAAATATCTGTAATGTATTTAAAATTTATAAAAAGAATAATACCTAATTATTATTTAAGTAATATAAAAACACAACCTGTTGAAAAATGATGTATTTAATTTTTTTTTCATAATATTAATTGTATCTTGTAAATTGATATCATGGCAATCAATTTTTAAAATGTTTAATATATAATTAAGAACAATTTTTTTTTTTTTTATTGATTTGGCTTCTTTCAAAATGAGTTCTTGAATCATTGCGCGAGTAATAGTTACTTTTGAAGCCATATTGAATAAGAAATTGTAAAATCCGTTAACGTTAAGTCCGCGGAACACAAAGTTTAACCGCACAGCAACGAAAACTGTGCAACTATGTGCAGCTAATATAATCGAAATATTTATCATTTGGCAATTTAATAATAGAATATTATCGACAAAACGTGAAACTCGATGAATAAACATACTTAAACGACAAGTTAATCTGTTTTAGTTACCGATTAAATTATAATAGTTGTTATTGTCATAATAATGATATTTTATCAGGCATCATAAAAATACATATCAGGATAAAATCATTAGAGATGTTATAAATTATGATATAACGCGTTGTAGTACAAAAATAAATTATATAAACTAAATTTTGAAATAAAACAAAAATTATGATAATGTGATTTATTAAACAAAAATGATTATATCAATTTCATTGCATATTTTGTAAGATTAAAATCAATATTTAGGTTTCAAAAATACACATAATAATTCCTGAAATACTCATGAATAAAATTGCATGTTTAGAAAAACTAAATTTTGAAATTTTAATTTGACCCTTTTGACCGCCATATTTTTATTTGGAAATACTGTGGACGTACGTCCGAAAAAAAAGGCGAGCGATTTCGTCGGTCGCGTTTTGGTGGTAGTGCGGCGCAGTATACAATATTAAACTAGTGAGGGGCGCACGAGTGGCGGCGGCTGATGCGCTGGTATTGCGGTTCAATGGTCATTGTTGTGGGTCTCCGCAATATTATAGTATATTGCCGTCTTATAATATTGAAAATTATTTATATTTTTCAGATCAATTCATTTACATACCAAATTATGAACAAAGAACTTAAAGTTTCAGCATGTGGATTCTTTTCTGTAAACTTATCATTTTTTCATGCGGTATATACCTATTTATTATATAACATATTTACTGTTCAAGAATATAACCTATTGAGTAATATAGAGAGGTCATTCCATCAGTAATTACAGCCTACAGGGTACATAATTAAGGGAAAAAAATATATTGTGGTATGAAAGTACCTATCTGCATAGTCCTTATAGTGTAATTTGGAGTATTAAAGTAATAATGTAGAGTATTATTCTTTGGCATTTACTTAAAGAACTATCAATTTTTGATATTACAGTACAGGACGTACACATCGTACTTCCACAATATTTTCCAATAAAAGTAATCGCACTGTAATACTGAAACCATTTGCGCATCAAACGATATTGAAAACGGCCTCTACATATTACTCAATGATACAATTTGACATAATATAATTTAGCTTTAGGCAGTTACGTAATTATGTTTTACCTTTTTGATAGAATGATATTGCAAACGATTTTTCGAGCTACGTTGTCAATGTATATTTTTAGTTATGACGAAATCCAAAAATCGATTGAAACAATATAACTAATACCACGGACTAAGATATAACAGACTTGAAAAGATCAGCTTATCAGTTGCCTCGGAAGTATGTAAGAGAGGCAAATGCCAGGGGTAGCAATAGTTATCGAAAGTTGTATCTTTATAAAACTCGGGCTCAGATACAAAATTAAAAAAAAAAACTCCCGGTAGTGCGAAAAACATTTAATGAACAGTGTTGATTATAGAACCGGTACCATTTGCGGGCCGTCCCCTGTCACCCGCAGCCAGTTCATTATATCTTACTCCGTGGTTTGAACAAATTGAGGATATTACCAGGACCTGGCACCAGATAATAAATAACGCGGTAAAGATACCCAACATTCAAATAGATCATCATCTTATCGTTGGTTAATCAGTATTACCATACCAGAAAAATCAAATATTAAATACAATTTTTCCAATAATGAATAGATTCAATTAGTTATGGATATTTGAATTACTTGCTACTTGCTTAAAATATTTAATTTTTAAAATAATCAATCATACATAATCAGTATACATCAAATATCTATATAATTAAGTAGGTATTCACATTAAATTCATGGTGAAAAAATACACATTTTATTATTTAAAAATATATTTTATTCAGTTAAAGCTAAAATGCAGATGAGTAGTTTTGAAAGCTAATAGAACATTTGTGTTTGAAGCCAAGCTTGAATAGTGGAGAAAGGTACTGTAGGAATATGGATTAAAAATAAGAGAATATATTGAGACAGCATGCTTAACTAAAAATAAATAATAAGAAAGTCAAGAGTTAAATCTAATTTGGAGGGAAAAGATAAAGTGGCTAGATCATTACATGTAATATGATGAATGTTGAGCCAAAATAAGAGTAGTTAACCTCACTTGCATGGAATAAAGGCAAATCTGGAAAAGCAGAAGTAAACTTGGCAATTTTTCTGAATAATAAAACATTAATTAATTTACATTAAAATATTAGCCATGTTAAAATAATTTAATGATACTAATAAGATCACATCACTGCCATTGGGCTATATTGTATCTTTTGACATTTTTAATTGCAATTTGTATCTAGATACTATTTTTAAGTATCTTGACCATCCTGGTGTTTAAAACCCCTATAAAATTATAACATTAAATAAGTCATTATTTTAAAATATTAGAAACTTGTCACCTCAAATGAGACTAAAAACTTTTTTTTAAATTACTAAAATTTAAATAAATAAGTAAGTCACTCATATGCAAAATTTTACAAAAAAAAAAAACAATAATTAAACAATTTTTACCTAGGATATAATGAATATAATAAATATACTATATTTTAGTATTGTCAGTTTTCTATATTTAAATTGAGGTTCTAACACTAATTCTCTATTTAAAAATTTAACTGGAAAATATTCTGAATCTTACAAATCACTTAATTACATAAATATAATCAAAATTTGACATGGGTATTTAAAAGGTACATAACTTTAAAATTAATTTAAAATAGAAACTACTCCTTTAGGAACTGTAAATAAAGAAAATCATTGAATGAAAATATTTTCAAATTCAAATTCGAATTGATAAAAATCATTGTTGGGTTTTCAAAGGTTACCTTAAGTTGTCTTTGCAGTATGGTGTATGCTTAAAAATAGCTTAGTTAAAATGCTTGGTCTCCTAGTGATGCAAGACTTCTCTAGAAAGATCTTAAACAACTCAATAGTTAGTGTATTTTTTAATGTTTGATTAATTTAATTTATTGTTTAATTAATTAACTATATTTTAATGTTTGGAAATATAAAATTATGACATAATGAAAAAAGACCATAATATCTCAAATTTATAAATATTATTTAAATGACACTAATTTGAGCTTATCATATTAATGATATTGGTATCTTATCTTATCATATTTTGATTCTTCCTTACTGTTCAATGATCACTATGCATATGTCATAAATAAATCGTCTTCAATACCTATTAGGTTTCGTAAGTAACTGATAACTCTAAATTGTTAAATAATCGATTGTAGCCGACGAAAAATGACCTCCACGTTTTTGTTTATATTGATTGTCAGTTCTAATTTAATCTATTCTGTGATATTATGAGGTAGGTACCTATTTGAAATTAACTAAACAATAAATCTTATTTTTTTAAGTTAGTGTTTGTAAAATTCTTTGATTTAGGTATAGTTATGTAAATAATATGATTGTATGAAAAATATAAAATTTTAATTTATTAATTTATAAAAATATATAGAATTGAATACTATACTATTTTGTAATCAGTAACGAATCGACGCGGCAACGTTTTGAGAGTCGATATGTACTACGATAATATAAAATATTAAAGCCCAGAAAGGTCTGTAAATACAGTGTTACTACTTAATCATTTTGAAATTATTGAATAATAGTGAACCTACATTTAAATGTAACTAATGAACAAATAGCGGAAAATTGAGTTTATAAGACGTATATTTTGTTTTTGATCATTATAAAATAATATTTAATTTAAAATATATTTTGTTGCTTCTGTAAATATAGTACACTTTTCTGAGACATTGGCCTCTTTATATTACTCGATACGTTGAATACAAATTGGTTGGTAAAAATATTTGCAATAGTGTTATTCGTATTATATTGTGTTATTAGTTTATATATTCGTATATTGTATTCTACCAATATAATTTTATAATCACATTTTTGTTTCTATTTTTGTAGCTTATACGTTTGGCCACAACATACCTGATTGTTATAATCCAATACAACTCGGAACCTTCGAAACCAGTTTAATGGACGGTACTTGTAAACTAAAACATTCTCTTCAGTCAGCATATCAATACTTATATGAATTAAAGGTATACTAAAACATACACATTTAATATTGATAGTTTAATTAAAATAATTTATTACTCATAAGTCTTGTGAAGTAATTAAAATTAAAAATAACAATAAGTTAAACATTGAAATGTAAATCATTAAAATATAAATAGTATTTGCACCGTTTAAATTCTTCAAGTATATTTCATTTAGAACGTCTGAGTATTAATAAATATGTTATGTCATTGAATATTCAAGCCAACAGGTATACTGGGTCTAATGTACCTATGTATGGATAATTAGAAGAAATATATGGGTTGATGCGATCCCAGACAACCAATGTACTATGAAAAATCAAGGGAAAGTTGTTTTTAACTAAATGAGTAGACTAGTGTAACAAAGATTTATACAAAAGATATGATTTGGCTAAAGAAAATAAGAAATAATGTATTATTATTAAACATGAAGACGAAATAAGTAAAGATAATTCTGACATTGATCTTAAAGGTACAATAAATAAACCGGGTACCTTTGATAATTTTAAAAGCCAATCTATCAAAATATTGAAGATTTTTTTCGAATTTCATCTTTATCAACCAAAAGACAATATTCCCATCAATTCCCAAAAAGCTTATTATTCAGAAAATAACAAACATATATGGTTATCTTATTCTTCCGAATTAAAAAAATTATTTTCACAATTTGTATTGCTTATAGGAAAAAAGGAGAGTTAAATACTTTTGTGGAAGGTTCTTCTGATTGACAACATATTTATTTAAGAATAGGAGAGCATGAATAATTTATGGAGGAATCTCTATATGACGAATGTATTCTTTACAAATGGACACGATGTCGTCAGACCAGTGCTCTATAACCATAAGATACGTAAATGATTAAGTCTATGATCGTAGATTTAGTGGTTCAAACATTGCAATCAAAACGTATTTCACTAAATAACAGTATTGGAAATTCAACCGATGGGACCAGCAATATGCAGGGAAATTACTCGGGATTCGCTAAAAATATGAAAGATTTAGTTCCTAATCAAGTTCATGTATGGTGTGTTGGACACATTCTAAATTTAGTACTGCAAGATGTCACTAGTAACGGAATTTATGCCGCGAACTTATTTGAACTACTCAATAGCACAGCTAGTTTAATTCGAAGATCACATGTACGTATGGACCGTTGGAATGATTTTTTTATTAAAATGAAACTAAATTTAATAGAAAAAACGGGATGGTGGGCGAAGGAAGTAGCACACGAAAACATTTTTGGAACATTTATTACCAACAATTTTAATTGCATATTATTAACAAATTGATAAGAATTAAGAATAAAAGCCAATTCAACGAATTTTTCAAACATATAAAATAAACAATATAATTATGTAAAATAATCTATCAGTTGTAGGTGGGTACTTCAGTGAGTTACTATAATGTTGGTATCACGGTTTATGATTAACATGACTGGAAACAAACTATAGTGCATTGTATAATGAATAGATCCATATCTGTTACGGAAAGTCAACGAGCGATTGTAGCGCCATCTCCTAGTATCTATCTTTTTCACCAGCTTCTTACACTGCTCTATTACTATTTACAGTGACTAAATTTTAGTTACTCAATTTTGTCACCACAATTACTTATTAACTTTCCATAAAAGATCTTAATCAAATGATAAAGGTTCGTTTCCAGTCCTGTATATCTTAGTCTGTGGTAAGTATTAACAAATATTGATTATTACTGTCGATTTTTTAATCCATGATCATTGATCACATGACGAAATAAAATATTAAATCATTTTATGTCTTGTATACCAGCTATATTGATATGGTACGCAACGGTGGCCAGTACAAAGTATAGGCACCGAAGCGATCTATCTGCACCTTACCAACCGCCACCACGGGCTACGACAGCAAGACACTGTCGACTCCCCCACCTTGCCCAAAGGCACAAGGCGGGACGGGAAGAGAAGTTCGCACTGGACGAGTACCGGCCGCTGGCGAAATTCCTTTCATTCACCTACCGTCTGACGGATAACACGCTGACACCGAACAAATCTTTATCATATAATGTATACAAAACAATTAATTATATTAAGCTGAATGAAATGTTAAAAACAGAAACCTGGTAAAAGTTATTTAACACCAATTCTAATGATTGTTTTGACATTTTTATGGATAAAATTGTTCGTGCGATAAATGCATCAACAATAATTAAAAAATTGTAAGCGTAAAATAAACTTAAATTTAAAATAAAAGGGTAAATAGACTTATGTTCAAAATAGAAACCACTGTAATTACGATATTTTGGATTATCACAATATACATTTTTTCGAAGTAATTTAGAAATAAAATATCTATCGTACTATGACAAAAGATATATTTTCTTAACCGCCATGACCTGGTCTACCCGAAAAATACAACTTCATAAAGTTTAGGTAAGAAATAAAAGTTTGATAGGCTTATGTTCAAACAAAAAATAACCCTCTAAAACGATGAAAATATGTCAAATATTTACGTTCAAAATGTGATTTCTGCGAAAATTAAGGTAAGTTTAGTAGATATAAAGATTCAGTGTGATATTATCTATCAGAAAAATATAATTGTATAGAGTTTTGTTGAGAAATACAGTTTTTCTACTACATTTTGTGCGCAGAGTTAAAAAACAACGTATTCACAGCTATGCGTAAGCAGCCTGGACTTCAACAAAAATCTATGAAAACCTAATTTCTTTAATATTGCACATATCGACTTGATTTTTTTTTTTAAATGTTCAGAATGGTATTCTTACTCATATTTTACCGTTGGAAAATTTTTATCAACCCTAAGACCGAAATTATGGGGTGAAAATGACGTTATTTTGGATCGTCACAAAATATTATGGTTCGTTGTAATTAAAATAACTACAGTACTATGACAAAAGTCACAAGTATTTATTCGTCATAAAATGGTCTATCAGAAAAATATTTATTTTTTTTTTTTCTTTATTAGTAATACACAATCTGTACACAATCGGCACAATAAGAGTATGGGCTAAGACACAATAAAAAAAACATGAAATTATGAGCTAAGAAGCCACCCACCGATGACACTTATGATTTCAAATTATTCGTTTTAACTTTTTTGTCAATTGGTTTTTTTTTTTTTTTTTTTTTATTTAATTTTTTTTATTTTTGTTTTGTTAGGGATTAAGTAGGTCTCTACACCATTTACGCTTGAGGTGACGAGGAGGATTACCAGGAATGGTTAATGAAGCCAAATTTTTTATACTTGCACAAGAAACGGTTGAAGTATGGCTTTACGTATTTTTTACGGGATAATTATTAGCACGGTCTTAGATTATTATTATTCATGGGATAAGCATAGAGTAACCATAGAGGAGAGAAAAGAGAATATATTTTATTTTACCGTCGTATGTTATTATCTCTACATAGTCAATACTCAAGTGGCGGGCTTTTAAAATTATAACAACGGTAAATTTATGAATTTAACATGATAACAAAAATTGTATGATTATGAATGTAAATAATATTTAAATAATGTTTATTCATATTTAAAAATGGCGGGAAAATGCTAAACCAAAACATTAACCTAGGTACACACATTTACTGCGATGTTTCTAGGAATTAAGTCTAGAAAAAAACCCAAAGAAGAATACCTTATTACGAATCCTCATCACAGTACTTTTTTTTTAGATACGCGAGATGGGCAGCTGCTTCAGCTGTCATCAGAGGGGTAGCGTACCCATTCAAAATATGCCACCCCACGACAACAACCCTCAAGTCAGAAGCAGGCCATTGCCGCCCATGCCAGATCTGGTGCTTACGAACACCACATACGCATCAGCAAAGAGATTTGGAGCACTTTACTATTATGGCGAACGCACCGACGAAGACTTCAAATTCAGGAAAGGAGAACATTTACAAACAAAAGTCGAGCAGTGGTATTTTGGTAACATTAATAGATTAGAAGCTGAGAAATTATTACTTTTGCCAATAAATGATAATGGATCATTTTTAATTAGAAATTCAGAGAGTGAAATACATGGTTACTCTTTATCTGGTGAGTTAATTAAACATATTTTTTTCCACAGAATGAGCATAAACTACTTGACTAAGATAAATCTTTTTACCATCAAAATTGTTCTTATAATCAGATTCACAAATCAGCTATTTTTAATTTATCTAAAATAGATTAAATCAAATTTTATTTTTTTTATTTTCAGTACTAAAAAATAAACATAAAAATAAATAAATTTTACATAGGTCTCTCAACGATAAATTAAAAATTTTAATTAGAACAAAAGTTATTCCAAAAATCAGTTCTTTCTGTTACACCTTGTACCTATATTCTGTGGTGCTCGGGTAAAAGGTCTTATGTCCAAAATGAATAATTTCAGGAAAATTAAATTAAAATTTGAGAAAAAACTTTTTATTTTAATAAACTTTAACATAAACAAAAAAAATATAACCACTTGTATAAAATACTCTTATATGAGAAAACATAAAAAATAACAAAATTAACTTGTTTAATAATATATAAACTTAAAAAAAACAAAATAATAAGACTTAAGTCATATTTCACAATAGTTTTTACTGACTTAGATTATTAGGAACATAATTAATAATTTATTCTGAGTTCTCTTCTACATCATCATCTGGCAATGTATCTTTTGTTTGACTATCTGTAGGTAGTGCTTGATAAAAATGATGAAATACTGTAGGTATGAGAGGAAGTAACTCAATCAAATCTTTTTTTTTTTTTGACATCCACTTGCATACCTTTTTTCTTTTGTTTTTCATGGCGCTTTTAAAAACTATTGGTACCAAAGTATCCAACTAGATGCTAGAAGTTAAAAAATTATGATTTCATTATATTAATAAATTTTTTTAGATGATTTTTTAGTTACTTATTTATTTATTAAGGTTTTAAGTTAACTAAATAAACTATTAATCTTCAAAATTAAAAATATTATATTTTAAACCTTAATTAAATAATTAATACCTTTAAATTTGCAATTTAATATCATTTAATATGAATATAAGATTTAATGATAAAAAGATTATTTAATCTATATATAAATTTACAATTTACAACCTATTATCAGCCATTTTATCTATATAATGAATTTTTCCAACTAATCATAAAGATATTGGAACTTTATACTTTTTATTTGGTATTTGATCAGGTTATTTAGTACAATTCATGACTTTCATGCTTCAAAGACTAAAAAAGTTCGCGCCGCCACTGACGCTACCCATACATTTATTAATTTATTGAGGTTACTTAAAAAATAGTTTTAGACTCACCTGGCTAAGTATATATAGACTCACCCGGCATAACAACAAACAACATTAAAATATTGAATAATTTTATTTAAATTTCTAAGAACAATTTTTTCGTTTTTTTGATTTTACATTTTGTAAAACTAATAATTGGAAAATGACTTCTTTCAAATTTCTCTTCTTTCTTTTCAACCCAACTGAAAGGTTATTGCCGGTCTTTTCTAGAATTAAAATAAATATAAATATATTATATGAAATCTAATTATGCAGATGGTTACATACCTATAATAGTGGCCGTCACGTCATAAATAACCTTTATGAAGTTTATGGTCACACATAATAAAGGCCTATTCATGACGATGACGACCTCAGTTTCCGTAACTTCATCTTCCAACGACATGTTTTGGAATTTTTCTAAAACATTCTGATTAAAACGGTCCATTTTTATTTTTTGCAGTAGAAATATTAAAATGTACACATTGGATGTTAAATGATGAATGAACAAATTATGCTATTTCCTTTCAAACCTTTCCGAAAATTATATTTACGAACCTAATTCAGAGAAAGACCCCGTCTACTGTCTAGACTCATTAATTGACACTCATTTACTATTCTATGAACTCCAGTTATTAAATTTATGTTTATTTTAAACATACGTAATTTTGCTCTAAATATAATCAAATATAATAAATAATTCATAGTTTATATATTATACTAGCTCTAAGTGAAACTCGGGGCCCGTTGGACTCGCTGAGAGTGGGTACCGATTTTGGAGACAATGTCGTTAGAATTATAAAAGTAGCAAAGGATGTACGACGAAAGTTTAGGATTTGTGATAAGGATGATAAGGATTTTTGATATGGATTGCAGATAAGGCTTAGCGCTTTGGCGGGAATGTTTAAAAGTTTGAGCGTCTAGCTATCAGTCAATTAAACAATTATGTGTCTGCATTCGGTCCTGAAGTATTCTCAACAGACGATAAAATACTTTATTGTGAAATTTGTGATGTCAAGTGTGGAAGTGCTAAAAGGTTTACTGTTACCCAACATTTAACTACAGGAAAACATCTGAAATTAGTTGCCCAGAAAGAAAAAAATGTATATATAAAAAAAGCTCAACAGCATTTTCTAACTGATACTAAAAAATCGTGCTTCAATAGAGATTTGTGTTCCGCGATGTTATGTATACAGTTAAATAAATTAAATAACGAATCTTTGAAATCATTTTTAGTAAAATATACTGGCGAAATAATTCCAGCCGTGCCACATTACAAAAAGGCTATGTAGATGAAATTTACGATGAAACATTAATTAAAATTAGAAATGCTGTTATTGACAAATAAATCTGGGTGTCCATCGATGAGACCACTGACTCTTTAGGGCGTTTTGTCGCAAACGTCATTATTGGTACTTTCGAAACGGTTAAACCAGGACAAACATTTTTCTTAAACTATGAAGTACTGCCTAAAACTAATAACTCGACTATTGCAAAGTTATTTGACGACTCTATGCATATTTTGTGGCCCGAGGGAGTACGGCATAATGACGTCTTGTTATATTTAAGTGACGCGGCAACTTATATGGTAAAAAGTGGAAATGCAACTAAAATTTTTTATCCTAAAGTTATCCATGTCACGTGTATTGTTCATGGGCTTCATGGCATAGCAGAAAAAATTCGTGGACACTATTCAAAAGTAGATAAAGTAATTTCTAATGTGAAAAAAATTTTTTGAAAGCGCCTTCGCGTGTAATTATATTTGAAAACACAACACCTGATCTTTCACTTCCTCGAGAACCTATAATTACAAGGTGGGAAACATGGGTAAAATCCGCATGTTATTATTGCGAACACCATGAAACTTTGAAATCCATTGTTAATTCTTTGGATAAAGAAGAGGCAATATCTATAAAAAATGCACAAAAGTATTATTCTGACCTCAGCCTAGCCGCAAATTTAGTATTCATAAAATCTAATTTTGGATTTATCCCCGACGTAATGACTAGTCTTGAGGCAAAAAATATGCCACTGTCAGATGCCATAAAAATAATTGAAGACGTTTTTTTAAAATTGAATCAAGTACCCGGTACAGTGGGGAAAATGATTCACGAAAAGATAAATGATGTTTAGTTATACAAATTTTTTTATCATGCAATTTAGTCAAGTTGTCAAATTCGAAACAACAAACACATTCTTTATCAGTTTTCATAGTTGTACATTTCTTGCATAAACACCAATCTTTGATTTCCTTTTTTGTTCTTTCGTCGCAACTAATCGCCACTAACGGATTAACCGATATTGTTTCTAACGTTGTTTCATCAATATTTTGTAGGGTAGGTTCAAAACAATAAGGCTGTAAACTCATTTTTCCTGTTCACTTTTAAATAATATACAATTTAACAATTTATGTACGATGGTCACAAATATTCACTGTAGCGAGCGTTATTGATGACACGCCGACGACTGGCAACGACGCTTATTGACTGTGAGATACCTAATATAATATTATTATCTGTGTTTATTTTCGTAACGCCAGTTTTATAAAATATATTTTTAGATCGTTGTCAAATGATTGTATGATATATCATATCGTTGTATGATTTCCTCCTCATGTGGATATACACTGTCAACTGTTTCTAAATTATCAATATTACTTATTGTACATACTGTATAGATTGTATTTTTTCAAATAAAGCCAATTAAAAAGAAAAAATTAAGATCGTTGTTTACTTTTATTGATAAAATTATTCATTGTTAATTTCAATTTGTTTGATCATAATTCATAATATATTAAACTATTATAATGATAATTATTATGTAGGTATAACAGTAATTGTTATATATATATATATTAATATTGGTAATAATAATCTTGAAGTAATTTTATCATAATTTATTTAGGTTTAAAAATGCCAATCTGTTCGGCTTATGGATGCTCTGAAAGTGATGAAAGTTCGAAACGTTTACATTTCTACAGATTTCCAAATCGTGAAAAATCACCAAACAGACACAAAAAATGGATAGATTTTTGTAAACGTAAAAACTTTAAGCCATCCAAAAATTCTAGGTTGTGTTCCAAACATTTTAAACTTGTCAATCTGATGTTCTTAGAGAAAAATTGATGCCTGATACTAAAGTCAGAATAAATTTGAATTCTGGAGTAATACCCACTCTACGATCCGAAACAATTGATTTATTACCTAGTAAACGTGATTTAAGAGTAAAACGTAGGTATTACACAGAGACTGCAAGTTTGATTCCATCAAGTACACCAGAAAAATCGATGCTAGTAGAAAACTACGATGGGATTAATTTTAGTGACACAAGCTTAGATACAGATATTTTAGAGGAACTAATTAATCCAAATGATAAGAGTGTACAGTGTGAAATTGGAAAAGATATTTATACAAATATAAAAGTAGATGATGATTTATCATTCGATTTTTCATCAGAATCCAGCGATGAATCTTGTTCTTCAGATAGTGAAGCTGATATTAACTGTAGTTCAAGTAGTAAAAATAATAGATTGTCATTAACTGCAAAAAATAATTTTGAAAATGATTCTTGTTTCATTGTGCTTTGGAACTGTCTATTAGAACTTTTTACACACTGTCGCCAATGCAGTGGCAAAGTTACATCAAAACAACATTTTATTCAAGGTGCGCTACTTTCAGTTTCTACACTGTGTGAAAACGGTCATAGATTACAATGGTATTCTCAGCCGAAAGTTAGCAAAAGACCGGAAGGGAATATTTTGATAGGTGGTGCTCTTACATTATCTGGAATTTTATTTAATCAGTTCAAAGCATTTTGTACAGCTATAAAACTTTCAATGTTTACCCGTCCGGTGTTTGATAAAATTATCAATAAATACGTGTACCCAGTCATATGTAATCAATGGCAAGAACACAAAAATGCAAATATTAATAGTATTATGTCTTCTGAGTTACCTATTTGGCTGGCAGGAGACGGCCAATTCGATTCCCCTGGATTTTGTGCAAAATACTGTACATACTCTGTAATGGATATTCACTCTGGCAAAATTGTGGATTTTAAATTGGTTCAAAAGGGCCAAATAAAAGGTGACCTAGAAAGACAAGCTTGTGAACAACTACTAACAGAGTTAAAAAATGTATATGATTGTGAAATTGAGTTGTTACTTACAGATAGACACAAAGGAATTCGTAAATATATTCGAACACAACATCCAAAAATTACGCACGAATTTGATATATGGCATTTGAGTAAAAGCTTGATGAAGAGATTTAAACCATTGGAAAAAAAGTATCCTGGTGCATTTTTATGGAAGTCTTCAATAAACAACCATCTTTGGTGGTCTGCCCAAACGTGTGAAGGAAATGGAAAATTGTTAGTTGATAAATTTATTTCTGTATTATATCATATTTCTAATAAGCACGAATGGGTTGAAGATGGTAATAAAAATCAATGTGAACACGAAAAATTAACAGAAAATGAAATTAGATCAAAATTATGACTAAATCAAGATAGTGAGTCCTACTATGCTTTGAAGAAAATCATTATGTCAAAAGATTTACTAAAGGATTTGGAACATGCAAAGAACTTCGTGCACACTGGTCGATTAGAGTCATACCATAACTTACGTTTAAAATATATGCCAAAAAGAATCCATTTTAAGTATAAAGGCATGCACATGAGAAGTATGATTGCCATTTTAGACCATAATCATAATATAAATAAAAAAGAATTGGGTGACAAAATGGTATATTCAAAACCTGCTGGACGATATGTTTTAAAAACCAAATATGAACCTAGTAACGAGTGGCGTCATACAATTATGTTAGAAATAAAAAAAAAATGAAAGAAATAACACCAACAGTTACAGAATTAGAGACTGTACCAATACCTCAAACAATAGCACCTCAACCAAAACCAAACTATGAAGATTTAATGAAAACAAAATATTCAAGATTTTCACGTAAATAATTTAGTTTTTTAAAAATAAGTTAATTTTCTGTTATTGATATAACTATTCTATCATATTATAAAGGTATGTAAAAAATAAGTTTTAAGTTTCAAAATAAAATATGTCTATATGTATTTTTAATTATTAATTAAGCATCGGTAACTTGGTTTATCATTACGTATATTATTTGACAAATGAAGAATAAAATATATAAAACACCATAAAAATCTCGATATAATTAATATAATAATGTATCTTAATTGTAAATACGTGTATCAATAAACGTATTATTATTTGTTAAAGTGTTTTTTAGATAAATATTATTTCAAATTGATTATTGTGTAGGTAGTGTCGCGTGCCGGTAGTAATATACGTATTATAACAGCGTAGTGGTTGACGGGCGGCGCACCAGTGACGTCACACGTAAAACAAAACTGATGCATTTACGCGGAACCCATGGTCAGATAAAAATTTTGAAACTACCGAAATTTTTTATTTTTCACGCACTATTTGATTTCATTTTAAGAAAAAAATTTTTTTTTTTGTTTCATGTCCTTTAAATAATAGTCCTCTTCCGTCTAGACTGATAACATGTGAACCACCTGAACTTAATATTAATCTTAAGGATAGAAGTATATTTCATTTCAACCCAAGAAGATTGTCTTTCTCTGAGAAAGATAAATTACAAATAATATTAGATGATTTGTTAGTCAGAAAAATTATTGAACCTTGCAGGTCTGAATTTAGTAGCCTATTGTTTTGGTTAAAAAGAAAAATGGTGAACTTCGTTTGTGCGTAGATTACCGAGAACTTAATAAGCGTATGGTTAAGGATCGTTACCCACTGCCATTAATTGATGATCATTTGGATTCATTGAGAGGAAAAAAATGTTATACTTGTATTGATTTGAAGGATGGATTTCACCATATTAAAGTAGCAGAACATAGTCAAAAATATACATCTTTCACTACACCTTTAGGTCAGTTTTCATACCTTCGTATGCCCTTTGGTATTTGTAACGGACCTAGCGTATTTCAACGATTTGTTAATGATATTTTTAAGGATTTGATTAAGCAGAAACGTATTGTAGTATATTTTGATGACATTGTCATAGCAACAGAGACTATTGACGAACACTTGAGTATTCTTTCAGACGCTTTGAAATTAATGAGTGCGCATCAACTTCAAATACGGTTTGATAAAAGTCAGTTCTTGAAAGTTGAAACAATATATTTGGGTTACCAAGTTAGTGTTGAAGGGATTCGTCCAAATCCAAGAAATGTGTCGGTTATTCGTGATTATCCGGTCCCAACTAATCACAAAACCCTTCATAGTCTTCTTGGTCTAGCTCCATATTTTCGTCGTTTTATATATAATTTCTCTGTTATAGCCAAACCATTATTTCATTTAATACGGAAAAATGTTCCATTTCAGTTTTGCATAGACAAATTAAATTCTTTTGAACAAATTAAGAGTAAGCTTATAGATCGCCCTATCTTATGTTTGTTTATTCCTAAAGCCGAAACTCAATTGCACTGTGACGATTCCAGTTTAGGATTTGGTTCCATCTTACTCCAAAAGCAATCTAATAATGCGTTTCATCCAATTTTCTATTATAGTCAACGTACTACAGATGTAGAATCAAGGTACCATAGTTTTGAATTGGAAATGCTCTCAATTATTAATTCCATTAAAAGATTCCATGTATACTTGCAGAGCATTAAGTTTAAAATAATAACTGACTGTAATTGTATTACTTTAACTCATGAAAAGAAGGACATTAACCCTAGAATTGCTAGATGGGCTTTGTTCTTACAGAGTTATGATTATGAGATTGAACATAGAATTGGTAACCGTATGCGACATGTAGATGCCATATGTCGAAACCATATGTTAGTACTAGGAGGGTGTACTTTTAGTCAGACATTGTCTATTAAACAAACAACTGATATGGAAATTAAAAAAACTGCCGAAGACCTAGAGAATTGTGAACACCCGTTATACGAGCTGCGTAATGGCCTAGTCTACAGGAAAAGTAAAGACAGACTATTATCTTATGTCCCCTCAGAAATGCGAGATCATGTCATAAGAGCAAGCCATGATGATATGGGCCATATAGGTGTTGAGCGTACAGTGGAGTTAATTAAAAGAGTATATTGGTTTTCAAGATTAAAGGAGTATGTGAAATAGTATATTGAGAATTGTCTTAAGTGTATAGTTTTATCCCCAAGTGAAGGAAAAAAAGAAGGATTTCTCAAATTAATAGAAAAAGGAAATAAACCCTTTAATACAATCCACATAGATCATTATGGACCTCTTAGTACAACAAAAGGGAGATTTAAGCACATACTTGTAATAGTTGATGCGTTTAGTAAATTTATAACTTTGTATCCCGTACGTTCAGTAAAAACGAAAAAAGTTTGCTCAAAGCTTAATAAGTATTTTTCTTATTACAGTAGACCTCTTCGTGTTATTTCAAACCGTGGTACATGTTACACTTCTGAAATGTTTAAAGAATTTTGTAAGTCTGTTGACATACAAAACACACTTTAATTGCCGCAGGGACTCCATAAGCCAATGGACAGGTTGAGTGATATAATAGAACTATTAAAGCAATGCTGTCCAAGTCATTACATGAGAAAGGCCAAAATTGGAACATTTTGTTGGATAAGATACAATTTTGTATCAATAATACTTATAACCGTTCAATTAAAAGCACTCTTAGTAAAATCCTGTTTGGTATAAATCAGCATGGTGATTCTAATGATTTTCTAAGATAGGTTTTAGAGGCTGAACAAAATAAGGAAAATGAAAATAGAGACTTGGATGAGATAAGTAACTCAGCTCAGGAAAATGTCTTGATGTACAATTAAAGAATAAGCTTTATTAAGATAAGTCACACAAATCTCCTAAAAATTATGTAATTGGTAACTATATTATGATAAAAAATGTTGATACAACCCCTGGGGTAAACAAAAAACATATCCCCAAATTTAAAGGGCCATAGGAAATTAAAAAAGTTCTCCCCAATGATAGGTATGTAATCCAACATATTCCAGGGTTTCAGGTAACTCAAATGCCTTTTAATTCTTTGTATGAAGCTAGGAATATGAAACCATGGATTAAGATGTAATTTTGCAATATATAATGTATTATGTATATTTTTTTTTTTTGTTTTGAAATTATTATTATATATATTTAGTATTTATTGATGTTATTTATTATTATTTACACCATAATTTTTATATATAGGAAGATGTGTATTATTCATTACTATTGTTTGATTTTTTTTTTTTATATTCTTTCTCTCGTTGTGAAGAAGTGGGGTCCACTTCTTGGTCAGGACGGCCGAGTTGTAGTAATCATAGTCGCTAGTGTCGCTGCCACACGACACTTACTCGGCCCGTCATATATTTAGACGAGACGTGGGTTAATCAGAATCATACCAAAGGGTACATTTGGCAGAATGAATTTAATTCAGAAGGCCTTAAAGTACCTACAGGAAAAGGGAGTAGATTGATTATTTGCCACGCAGGATCTAGTTCATTCGGTTTTGTACCTGGATCAAAGTTAGTTTTTCGATGCCAAAGTGGTACGTCTGTAGATTATCACTCCTAAATGAATTCTACTATTTTTAAAGAGTGGTTTATACAAATGTTACAACATTTAGAAGAACCTTCGGTAATCGTGATGGACAATGCACCGTACCATTCAGTTCTAGCAGAAAATTATCCAAAGGCAAATGTAACAAAAGCAAATGTACAAAAATGGCTGTCTGAAAAAGGAGTTGAATATTCACCACTCGAAACATTGAGTGAATTACGTGAAAGGGTCAAACAATTGGTACCCAGACAAAAAATATATGAGCTTGATCAAATCGCGTTGGAAATGGGACATGAGGTCGTGCGTCTCCCACCTTACCATTGCCAATATAACCCAATAGAACTTATATGGGCACAAGTAAAAGGGGATGTCGCCAAAAAAAATGTCTCATTTAAAATAGCAGATGTTGAAAAACTTGTTAACGAAGCGTTGGATGTCGTGACCGTGGATAATTGGAAGAAATGTGTAAGTCATTGCGAAAAATTGCAAAAAGAGGATTTTATAAAAGAAGGCTTACGCGACGAAATTTTGGAGCCAATAATAATGACCATTAACCCAGACGAAGATTCCGACTATTCAGAAGATGAAGATGACATAAATTTAAATGAAAATTGTGATTTGTAAAATATTGTGTTGTAATTATGTATATATTTTTTAATGTTAGATAAATAAATAAATTTTATTTGTATTTGCAAACAAATAAAAGTCGTGATAATAGATTAGCAAAACTGTTCATAATTTGAATTAAGAAATGTTGCATTTAAATTACGGCGTAAAAAACAATCATATTTAAGATAAAATACAAATGAGTAATTAATTTAAATTTGCCGCGCTTTGTTTCGTGCGTGTTTTAGAGCCCCTGCGTCAAAACGTCCACCAGGCGCGCTAACGTCGAGGGCCACTTTTCGTGAAAAGGACTCAGTGATGGTAAGTGGACGGGAATTTCCCGGAATGCAGGGAAATTTAAGTGAAATTATACTAAACGGGAATGCAGTAAAGAAATGGCCCTCATAACGAGAAAATTCATATTTGTATAGTAGAATATTTTCGATAGAATATTTCCAATTATTTATCTATCACACGGTCTTATAAGACCGTGATCTATCATAATTGATAATTGTTATCACCAATTTGTATTATATTTTTACTATCGTAAATTTTCAATCGAGAATATCAACGTACTAATAATAAATAATAATAGGAAGTTCCTACTATTTATAAAAATCGATGTATTTTGCCCAACACTAACAGGAACATTAGGAACCATTTTTGCTTCTATTGTAATAACTGAGCGTGAGCACGAGTGTAATTCGATTGTGGCATTGTGCTATAATTAACTTATTATTATGAACATAAAGAATAGATACTGGTAATACCCGCGGACTAAGTCCATGGCGACTGCCAACGGACAATGTCCGTGTTCCAACTCCCATTGTTTATTATAATCGCAAGTAGCGATAAAATAACAGAATATCCCTCATTTAGTCATGACGTCTCGTCTCGTGTTGTAGTATTATTTTAAAGTGTAGAAATTATAGTTACTGTTATATTGTATTGGTTTATAGTTGTATTTATTGTTTTAAAATGGATTTTGACCAAGAACATCGACCTGGGCCATCAACTCCGAAAAAAAAGAGAGCTCAACGTAATGAACTTGCTAGAGATGAGCAGAAAAGAATACAGACAAAATTATATCGAAATGAATGGCTAGAAATAAAAGATTTTAAATATTGGCTGCAAGAACTACCAAATGACAAGACAAAATGTAAATGTCTGGCTTGTAACACCATTCTTGTATGTGGGAAAAGTGAACTGAAAAAACATAATCTTGGAAAAAAACATATTTCAAATATGAAAGGCTTAAGAGGGTCGAAAAATATGAATTTGTTCTTACAAAATCCCAAGTCCGACGAGAAAAAAAGTATGAAACTGATGTAAAGCGTGCAGAAATCAAATTATCAGCATTTTTTGCTAACAATAATGTTGCGTTTCAAGTTGTCGACATGCTTACACCTGTCTTGAAAGATATATTTCCAGATTCGAAAATTGCTCAAGGAATTCAATTGCATCGAAAAAAGTGTACAACTATTATCAGTAATGTTATTGCGCCAGTAGAAATTGAAGAGACAATACAAATTATACGTAAATGCCCCTTTTCTGTGCTCATAGATGAAAGTACTGACATATGTACTCAAAAATTTCTTTGCGTTCTTGTACATTATGTTCATCCTGAGTATGGAACTATCCACACAAGACTACTTGAGTTGGTTGGAATCGATGCAACAGACTGCAGTGCTATTAATATGTATGAAGATTTCAAAAAATGTATCAATTCCAAACAAATTCCAATTTCAAATCTTATTGGAGTAGCCAGCGACGGTGCAAATGTCATGATTGGGAAAAATAATTCTTTCTTTTCACACTTGCAAAACGATCTTCCCAGTCTGGTTTTGATGCAGTGCATTTGTCATTCAGCTGCTCTTGTTGCCAGTAAAGCAGCGGAAAAACTACCTAGGTCACCTGAGGATTTAATTAGAATGGTAATTATGAAGTCACTAATATTTATTTTTTTCAAATTATATCCTTATTTTTTTTTATACAAACTTCAATAGTTAAATGTATTTAAAAACGTGTTTTAGGTATCCACATACATATCAGGTAGTGCTAAACGTACTGCAATTTTACAAGATGTTCAACAATTTTTTGGTGAACAAAAGAAAAAATTTTGAAACTGGCAGATACTAGATGGCTGGCGATGCATCAATGTGTAGTAAGAATGTTAGAGTGCTGGAATAGTTTAACTCATTATTTTCTTGTGGCTGTAAATGAAGATCATTTAAAAAGCGCAGAAACCATTTTAGAGTCTCTGAATAATAACATAGTGAAAGCATACTTTTATTTCTTAAAATATGCATTAAACTTGTTTAACTCATTCAATGCTATGTTTCAATCTGAAAAAATTATAATCCACAAAATGTACAGTCATTCAATAAGGCTTTATTAAGACACTAGCTCAAAATTTTATAAAACCGGAACTTATTTCTGAGAATATACACCAAATCTCATTTTCAAATCCAAATAACTTTTTACCTGAATCTGAAATATTTGTGGGTACGGAATGTGAAAATTTTATTAAAAGCTTCCCTGAGGCAGTTTTAAAACTACTTGCTTGAAATTCTATATAAAAGCTGCTGAAGAAATAACTAAAAGATTACCAATAACGAATCAATTTTTTAAAGAATTTGAATTTTTAGACCAAAACGTATGTTTTGATCGTATGCAAAGAAATAGAGTCAATGATTTAAAATTAATAACAGAAACATTTCAAAGATTTATTGATAAACATAAAGTTATAGAAGAATGGCGTGAAATTCCTTATTTCTATAATGAAGACCAAATATCAAATTTAAAACTTTTAACGATTCCAGAAATGTGGCAACAAATAAGTACTGAGAAAGATTTTATTAGTAATAATTTCAAATTTCCTAACATTTGCACATTAGCAAAACTTGTCTTATCTTTGCCACATAGCAATGCTTCTGCTGAACGTATCTTTTCAGTTGTTAATGTTATAAAAACCAAAAAAAGAAACCGGATTGGAGACAACACTCTCAATGCTGTAACTGTGATTCGTTCATCATTTCAAGACAAAAACAAACAAGTGCAGACTTTAAAGTTACAAATGACCACATTACCCTACATAACCAAAGTATGTACTCTACAAAAGAGTGAAGACTGTTAAATGTTAATTGTTAATTTGTTTACTTTTATATTAATATTATCATTAGTATTAATAATGTTACCTAATTATTACTTATTACTGTGATTTGTTAAAATTCCTACTCGTGTTTATTATTATATTATGTTTGATTAATATTAGTTATTAGGTACAGTTATTTGCTGTTACTATTTCTATTTATTATTATGTTTGATAAATGTTATAATTATTATGTTTATATTATTTTTATTATAAATTGTTAAAACAATGTTGTATTGAAATATTTTATTAATATAGTATCAAAATTATTGATCTCTAAAATATTTTACTATGTGCAATTTACATAGGAGGTATAAAACTAATGTACATATTATTATAATTTATTATATACTTTTTATATTATGATAAACTAAGGTCATTGAATAAAAAAATTTATGATGATTTAAATATTGCGTTATAAAACAATGTTAATTGTTGTAAAATATATTGTACAATTATTAATTTTGTGTTAAAATTTTGATAGAATATTTTTATTACGTGTTAATAAAATATTCTACTAGATGTCAGCACTGCAGGGATATCTCGAGTACAAACGGAACATTTTGAGTCTCGTGGTGGGAATATCACTAATACATCCATACCATCACTGAAAGGACTATAGTATTTTTATTAACGTCTTAATCATCTTCGTATTCAAACTCAAGCGTTATAAAAATTAATTATTTTTTTTTAAAATTGTAGGCACTGAAAGTGGATTTTTAAAATATATGTACACAAGATCAGAAATCAATCCTTGCAAAGCAAATTTATTGGATATAAGTACTGTTTTAAAATCGGCAGGTCAAGCAGAAAAACCGTTATCACTACGGGAGCTAACTACTGTAAATAGTATTTCAGGGGCACAAGGATATACCCGATGTCAATGTAAGACAAAATGCAAGACGAACAGGTGTGCTTGCAGATCGGCATCTAGAATTTGTAATTCTAAATGTCATGGAAGTTTGCCCCGTGAAAATAAAAATGAGTAACTATGTTGCAAATCATAAAAAAATTTTAAAAAGCTTAAATTACATAAATTAAAATGTTAAAAAAATACTTGATTATTTATTGATTATTTATTAAGGTGATAGTAGATTAATTAATAATTATTTTTAATAAAAGTAGTAATAAATTTAAAAAATGTGGCATCTTTGTCTACTATCGTTAGGAAATGATAACATTTACTAGGAATTGTCATCATTTCCTAAATGTCAACATTTCCGGTAACAAATACAATTACAATAATATATTATGTGGTTTATGTATGAAAATGTTTACGGTGAAAGTTGATATCTGCATTTTTTTTTTTTATTTAATTATTAATTGATTATTGTATTATATGTTATAAGTATAATTACAACTAAAAATAATGTTAAATTTGCAATGAAAAAAATAACATATTTTCTCTAAAACTGCAAACCGAAACTCACATTTAGTTACTTTTGATTTTTTAAAAAGTTGAAACCAGTAGTCTAGAAAAATAAAAATTTTGCTTGACTTTTATTAAAAATAAGACTGGGAAAAAAAGAGCTTTTGCTTAAGCAAGATGGCGTTGTTAATCATAGAATATGACTACGTTATCGAACATAAGCTCACGGCTCACGATAACCAGACCCTGTATGTGTGGAAATTCTCAGAGAATTCTGGGCACGATTGGGAGTTGCCCAACAAGGGGATTCTCACATACAGAATAAAACTATAGACAATCAACCTTAACCACTGTTGGTGGAGGGCTGATATGAAATTCGCAACGGGCTACATTCACTGTTGATTCCCTGCAGGATGCAGAACGAGGTGAAAGAGATGCGAACATATTGGTAATTTTGAAAAAGTAAAGACAGAGGCTCTGGTTTAACGTGCCTATTCTATTCACCATGTGAAGAGTAAAACAGTCAAGATAGCAAATAATTGTTTTACTTGTATACTTTATAATCGAAAGTGGTGCAAGAAAAAGGGATTTCTACATTGTATGACCACATGTTAAGGGCAGCCAGCTCGATAAATGTCCCAGCCGGCCAGCTCCGAATGCTGGAAGCAGATTTGTCCGAAAGGATAATCGAGCTACCAGTGTCAGATGACGAAGGAAGTTTCAGCAGAGTGATGAGCTGCGGCGTTCCGCAAGGATCAGTTTTGGGACTTGACCTGTGGAACCTCCTCTACGACGACCTTGTCAGTTTATCTATGCCGACTGTTGGGTACGTCATTATCAGCAGCGATGGCAAGACGTTGTGGGAACTAATGACTGTACCCCGCGTGGCTAATAGTTACCCTGATCGCTTATGCTTGCGTTTGCTCCACGCGTAAGGTTAGGTAATAAAACAACCAACGTATTACACACGTTTTTCTTTTTGGCGTCCATCAGTATCCATTGTTGTGTTCGTTTTTGCATAATATGTGTTTGTTATACATATCGTAATAACTTGTGCGCTTTCGCCGCCACTCGCCGACGTCAGCCCAAATCATGGTTGTGCCGAAAACAAGTGAACACTTAACCTACGTTCCTCGTAATATAGGGTGATCATACGTCCCGTTTAAAACGGGATTGTCCCTTTTTTGATCATTATGTCCCGTTGTCCTGGGAAACTTCGAACGGGACGCTTTTTATCCTGTTTTCAGAAGATTGTCCTATTTTAATCCCGTTATTTCCATATAATTAACCAAAGTTATAAATAACAAACTAAAATTTCCGTGGAACGAACGTCGAGTGCCCTTTCCCCTCCATCCGCCAATGACGATGTAAGCTCTTCCAGTCAATAAGCCTTCCCCTTCACAATCTAGGAGGTAAGCAAAGCGGCTGAAAGAAACAAGCGGGAAAACATCGCCCTGGGTATTGACAACATAAATGGGAAAATAATTAACGTTATTCACCAAGTGTGCTTTTTTTATAGCATTATCCAATCATTTTTAATAATCAAAACAAAAAAATAAAAAAACTAAATATTTAGAAACAAATTACTGTAATTGTATTTATTTTATCCAAAATATAGGCACGCTGTTGCATAGATAATTGTCTACCCTATAGGCATTTCAGACATTTTGGAACCACTACTACAAACACAGAAAAATAAAAGTTGTCCCTCGCAAAACAGTTTTTGGTATGTTGTATATTTGTAAGACAGAGACAAATGTAAATGTGGGTTTTATTTTAAATATTTAAAACAAGGGGCCCCCTCCCTTTTGGTACCTACTCACGGACGACCAGTTTAGAAAACGCTGCTACAAGATGTTAGAATTAAATATATAATTATTACAAAGATAACCTGTCTCCTTGAGAAATTTGATCTTCTGCCTTTTTCTTTATTTCGTTAATAAATATATCTATTTCACTCAAAAATGCAGCTTGATACTTTATATTATCATAGTCTTCTTCATTTGTAATTTCATTGAACTTGTTGAATTTAAAATATTTGCTGTTAAAACTAGTGATGGGAATTATTCGAATATTCGAATCCGAATAGTTCTAACGTAAATAATTCGAATATCAATATTCGATGCTACCATAGGCCTTATACTAATAGACTGGCCTTGCCTATAGAGTAGCTGTGGTAGTAGCCGGTCAGACATACAGCAGTGATGTACAGTATTAAGTTTAGTTCGTGAAAAGTAAAAACAAATAACTAGGAATCTTTTATATTTTTATATTTTAAAAACATGTACCAGTCACTCGCATTGATAATACAATACAATAATAATTATTATCTTGCAGTCACAAGTCACACAAGATGAGCGCGCTCTATCGATGACCGCTGTACTTGTATAAATGGCCAGTCTATTAGTATAAGGTCTATGGATGCTACAATACAATTCGTAACGAAAATTATTCGTTTAAGTTTCGCACAACACAAAACGTTTAATTTATTTATTATATGGCTTATAGTGCATAAAGGCCTGCGAGAAGTGGACTCGAAGCCAGCGATATTTACTATTTGACAGGGCAATTAAAATACAAAAATAAAAATTATGTAAAATACTCGAATATCATAATTAAATTATTATTAATAATCTTAATATATATAAATCTCGTGTCACAATGTTTGTCCTCAATGGACTCCTAAACCACTTAACCGATTTTAATGAAATTTTTACTATGTGTGTAATTTGGCCGAACTTAAAAGATAGGCTAATTTTAAAAGGGAAAGGATTAATCCCGGGAGGTGCTAAGACGGGAATTTTGAGATTTCAGATGACAATTTTTGTTTATAAATGGTTGCCATGGGTTTTTAATGATAATAATAATAAAAAAAAACTATTTGCTTTACTTTTTAAATATAAATTATAATATAATACCAAACTATAAAAACGTGAAATGAAAATCTCTGTACAGGCTAAACTCTGGAACTACTTATCAGATCTTTTTGATTTTTTTTTTTAAACGAAAGAGTATTTCACGAAGAAGGTTTATATGAAAGAAAATTTTAGGTTGCTATTGGTTAATCGGTCGTGTTTGTTGATTTGTATTATTATTTTTTGTCAATATACATACATATAATATAATATACAAGAAGATCTGATAAGTAGTTCCAGAGTTTAGTCTGTATAGTTATAGTCTCTGTGTTTATATAGTTAGATATATATATAAATTAATGTTCTTGGGTAGATTAGACCTCTGGGAAGAAGATAAGTTAATTTACAAAGGGTTAAATTTGTTTTTTTTTATTCATCGGTACGGTTAGATTAGGATAGGATTTTGTATAGGTAAATTGATTATATTAATCCATCGTAGGTAGAATTAAGTAAAACCAACAAACTTGGTATAACTTTGATACTTTAGAGTTAAATCATACACTTACGTACTAACAGCACGGAGGGGTCCGCGATCTACCACAGGTAGATTGCCTACCTGATATATTGTACTGCTGCGAATCAGAATTTTTATTCTGGGCAACGGAAAAGTTAAGATAAATTTTAAACACCATACACCGAATATTAAATAACGAATTGAACAAAGTTTGAGTCATACAAAGTTGATACATTTAACGGGCAACGAAGTGCACGGGATCAGCTAGTAATGTATAAGTTACAACAAAAAAATAATAAATAAATGGTACACAAATTTAAATCCAAAAAAAAAATATAATTGTGCAAAATACATCATAATTAAATTATTATTAATATTAATAATGTATTAGTTTAACATATAATTTATAATTTAGTAACAACAATAAATAAGTAAGTTTAAGAAGAAAAATTGTTCATTATAAATTAATAAATTAATAATCGTACGTATAACTTCATTGATTAAATACATTTTACATTTTTAATTTTTTGTTTTGATGTAAGGAGATAAGTGCTGATGCGTTCATCGGATCTAATCTGCTGCGTTTAGAAGTGATTATATTTCCAGCTGTTGAAAAAACTCTCTCGGAAGATGCTGATGAAGCTGGTACTGACAAAATTTGCTTAGCCAATAAAGTTCTTCTTCTTCTTCTTAGGCGTTTACAGGCCATTCAGGCCCATTGCCGCAACAACCACTTGCCTCCACCTGTCTCGGTCTCTTGCCAGCTCTTCCCCATCCTCTATTCCAAGTTCCCTCAAGTCCTTGACCACTCTATCCTTCGATCTTTGTCTAGGACGTCCTCTAGGCCTTTTTGTATTTGGCTTCCATTTCGTAACCTGTAGCCAATAAAGTTACTCTTGGGTATTGTTTTTCGTATTGTAACCACCAATTATTTGGGTCCAAATTATGATTTATTTGTGGTTCCAATAAGTATGTTGTAAATTCATCAATATTTTCTTCAGAATTATTTCCTAGTAAAGTGTCTAATGCTGTAGGTTGTATTGGTGTAACGTTATTTGGGATATCCGATTGTGTACATAAATTTAATATTTTTGATCGCACTTTTTCTTTTATGTTTTTTTTTTATATTGTCGGAATACTCAAAAATTAAATTTTTCATTTCAAAAAATCAACTATTTTCATTTTCATTAATTTTGAGATGTTTAAAAATTAAACTATGAATAATTGGTCGAATTAATGAAATTGTCACTTTCTTATCGGCACACAGAACAGTAGTTGCCAAATGTATTGGTTTCAATAAATTGCAAACAATATTACAATGGTCCCAATCTTCTTCAATGAACTCTAAATTTTTGGCTTGTTGTCGAGTAAAATGTGTACGATCAGCCATTACAGTGACTATTCCTTGTCGTATTGCTAATAATCGTTCAAGCATAAACATGGTCGAATTCCATCTGGTTGGGCAACTTTGTATAAGGCATATTTCGGTTTGCCTAGTTGTTTTAACACATTTTCCAAAGCATATGATCTTTTATAGGCGTTGAACTCGAAGAACTAGAACTGGAAGTTGAAGGAACACAATTGTCTGAATCAAGAGTGGGGGTATTGGAAGAAATCTGTTCAGAAATTTCGCCGTCTTGGTCTACATCACTAGTATCACTATCAATTCGGACTCTACAAATTTATTGAAAACATTTAAGCTTTTGAAAACAGAAATTTTTAATAAAGGAAATGTTCATAAATGAATTTTTCAATTTTGGCCTATTAATAAACATTTTACATATAGTAGGTTTTTATTGTTTTCAAGTTCTAAAACGAATAATTTTTAGTTTATTTTATTAATAATAATATTAATAATACAATTGTTATTACGTTACTATAGTTAAATTCAAAATATGGTCTTACCTTTTGCGAACGACATCAAATCCATTCTCGGGTTTATGTTGAGAATTATAATGATTCCATAAACAGGTTGTTGATTTTGAATGCTTAATTACTTGGTTACATAAATTGCAAACTGCTGATGTATTTTTGGTATTTGGTGAAAAAAATTGCCAAACTTTGCTTTGAGCCATATTTTATTCACTTTGAAAGTACAAATTTCGAAAAGAAAAGTTATAATTTTAAGTGAAGATATTATATAAAGAAAGACAATTTACCAATTAGAAAAACTCAATGTATAATACAGGTACGAGAAACGAGATATCGAGTAAAATAAAGCTAACTACGAACGGGTACCTGCAAGATAAGAACTATTTTCGTATTTAGGTCGATTAATCATTGACATACATTATCTTTAACTTTAGTTGTGTAGATATGGATTACTTATTAATAATAAATAGGCATTGTAGCATTGAATACTGATATTCGAATGTTCGAATATTCAAATATTCGAATATTCGAATTATTTACGATAGAACTATTCGAATTCGAATATACATTACATCACTAGTTAAAACCTAGAGCGTTCTATAATATAACATAATTCATTTCTGAATATTTCAGCATTTGTGTTTTTAGATGTGCCTTTTATCTTTCCACCTGAAATGACGATAATTTTGATTAAAATTTTAGCAAACTGTTCTAAGGTATCCGCTTTAGTCAGAAAAACAAATTCCTCTAACATACAGCTTTTTTAGTGTTAAGTATTTGTTTTTTTTTTAAACATTTCTATTAGCAAATCATTTTTATAAAATGTGCTAGTCTAAATGCACATAAACAGAAAAACTTGAATCATTAGAATAGTTTTTTAAGTATTCGAAGACTTTTTTCACAATATTCACTTTTTGTTGGACTAGTGAATGTACGCGTAACTGCTCCAATAAGGGTATTCGAGTAGTCCACTACAACTTCACTGGGGTAAGAAGCCTCAGCCCTAATCCATTCACGTAAATCGAAATCGAAGAGGTATCTTGTACTTCAGAAAGCATCTGACATACTGGGACTTGAATGATTCCATCATGTAGTACAATTACAAACAAAAAAAATGTGTGCGGAAGTGACATCTTAAGTGGTTCTTTTTATTTTCTTAACCAAACCACCTGTAGCATCTATACACAATCTTAATCTACTTTTTGATAATTTCAATGTTTCCTTATACACCGTCATTTGATGAGGAGACCAGTAATGAACTATGAATGGATTGGCACTTATTAGATGTATAGATCCAGCATATGGAGTCATATGTTTTAATTCAATCAACGATAGTATCGGATTATTAATTTCAATTCCTAATTTATTATCTCATATCTTGTTTGACTTTTCTTAAGACAGGACCATTATAAATGTTCAGAGGACAAATATCACCAAATTCGCAATTTTTTCTCATTTCATTTCTTCTTCAGATATTTGAGGTAGATTTTTGTAGTTCATCTCCAACTTTGATTCTTTTTTTACCATTTAAATGTCTTTTTACTTTATAATGATGGGAATTTTTCTAGTAATTTCGTCGTTAATATCTTTTAAGAGGTTGACCTTCCAAAGGTTTTTTCTCAGCTACTCCTTTTAAATTTAATCTACTAGTCTCATCTTTGTAAACAACAGCATTAAAGGTTAAGAAATATCCAGCAGAAAAACTATTGTAAATTTTACATCTCTTAAACGAATAGCAACAAGGGAAATCATAAGTACTTAAAAAATTAATCATAAATTATATTTGACCATACTCAATGTTTTAACACACTATATTTTCTTTTTCCGTTGCCACTGCCGTATTCCATTGTCACAGGTTTCATTTTTCTATGTACATCGTACCGAATGTCCAAACTATATTGTTGATCACTTTCAGAACATATTGAATCATTATCTTCTGCAGCTGATGCATTTTCTACTTCACTTAATTTTGGAGTTCCATTTTTTTTTTGTGACTTATATTAACATTCGGTCAAAATTCCATATATCTACGGTAATTTGTTTTAGGGTTACACCACCGAAAATAACAAAACCACTACACGAGAATTCGAGTGAATATCCAATATTGTAAAAATATGAACTCAAACGCTCAAAAAAATTTAACTTGATTTGTTTTTATCTCCTTCGATAAAATTAGACAAACTTATATATTACAATATTATTACATTTTCAAATCTTAGATTTAAAAAGAAAAAAACTTTTAAATTCTCAACTCAAAATAGTTCATTAATTTTCATGATTTAAGATTTTTAATATTTTTCAATTATTATTGTAAAAATATATCAGGAGTATTGTATTTAATTTTCAAATTTTTTTTACCCAATAAATAAAATTTTATTGACATTCATAGAATAAAAATAAAAAAATTGGAAACTGAAAATGTTCCTAAACAGTTCAAAACAAAACAAAATTTAATGGTGTATAAAAAATATAAACAACCAGTGAAAATGTCATGTATATATATACGTTTGTTTGTTTTGGAGTTACATTAAAAACCAAGATTTGGTCAAAAACCGATTTTGCGTAAAATTTCCAGTTTTTCCTTAGTTTTCATGTTCTTTTTCCCTACGCTTTTGAAAACTATTGAAAATTTGACCTCCCGAATGCACCTAACTAGATTCACTTCTCCATCGAACAAGATACTGTTGAAGAAAATCGAAGCAGTCTTACTGCCCCAAACCGTGATGACAGGCACAAAAATAAGAAAAAAAATAAAAACACGTCATTGTAAAAGCCAAGTTGAATAAAAAAGTTGTGTTTATTGTTATTTTTATACAACTTATATAATAGGTTACATAGAAAATGTTTGACTAAAAAAATTATTCACCAAATTTTTTTTTTTTAATTTTCCAACTTCAAAAATATATTTACTTTAGTTTGCTAACTATTTTATAACTACCTGTTGAAAGTGAAGCTTGACAAACTAATGACTTTAGTATTAGTATAAATGAAAAATAACACGACAATATGACTATGTATAAGAATAATATACAATAACGTACAACTGGACAATTTAACTGTGACGGTACACACACACTATATACACACTGTGTGACAGTGCCTATGCAAGTCAGTATTACATACATCAAAGGCCCTATATATGTATATTCACAACCGAGGTCATGTTACATCCGTATAGAGAGTGAGTCGTATACTCGTATAACTATAGATACTAAATTGTACACACCTTGACAGGTTGACTACTAATATTAACTGTATATTTAAACATGTATGCACGCGATTTTGAACTTATTAGCCTCAGCGTATTTTTGATGATAAAAAAATTTATATTTGTGATATCATTTTACGCAGCCATTTTGTTTTAGAAGATAACAATCTTAGTGTATATCATGATCACGGACTAAGATATAATGGACTGGAAACGAGCAGCTTATCACGGCCACGAATGTATGTTCAAGTGGCAAAGTGTGGAGGTCGCTATGTGTTCCTGGAGTTCACAGCGCCCTTTGTAAAAAACACGGACTGAGATACAAATTGTGTAGCCAAATAAAACCACCGGTAGCACTGAAAAACTTCAAGAACAGTGTTCTCATCAGCTAAGTGATACCTTTTCGTGGCCGTTCCCCGATCTCCGCCAACCATGTCGTTTCCAGTCAATTATATCTTAATCCGTGATCACGAATTTAGATATACAGGATACGAAACGGAAATACTAATCTTATCACTTTTTGAACTTAATCAACATACTGTAAAACCGGGTGAATTGAAACAGTGGGTTGAATAGAAACAAAATCAGGAAGGTTATTATTTCTTCGTCCCCATACTTAAATCAGGCTCTGGACACTCATAATGTTATCAATTATAAGCGGCTATTTTTTTGGAGGAAGCTAATATCAACATTATTTTGTGATAATATTGTTTTGATATTTATTAGTTGTGTAGTAAACCGACGTTTTTACATAAAAACGTGAGTCCAAAGTACGGGCGGCCTGATCATCATCACGCCACCAAAACAGGCCACGGATGCTAACACCTAATTGGCTTAGAGCAAAGCTGTACACATCACACCATAATATGACGTCAATCATCCTCTCCATAATCACGGCATGTCCCCTATAAATAGGAACCCTCATCACAGAGGACTCCAGAGATAGTTCATACTCACAACCTTAATAGTACTAATGTTGGTCGCGGACTAGTAACAGCCGCATTGCCGCCTTCATAAGTACCAAATTCCCAGTTTAGTGCAATAACTACTCTCCGACAGAATACTTATATTCTGCCGACAAATTTTATATTGTTTATTATTAAATGTTTTAACTGTTAAATAAAGATAAATTAATAACTCAGAAAAAGTGTTAACTACTTTTTCTATCTAACCTAAATCCTCGAATCGAAGTCTACAACGTCAACGTGCATTCGTCGTAAAAGAAGCGTGAAGCGACCAAGCGGTGAGAGCGATCTGGTTACTACAGTTGTTTATTCTGTGTTATAACGGTCGAATTTTTGAGTTTGGAGTGTTTTGACTCGAGATTTAAGTTTTAAACCAATTCATTTATCCAGCTTAACTATTGTCGCCGAATAAATTATATTGGCCATCATGGTGCTCGTATGTTTAGTTAAAAATTGTAAGAATGCCAAAGGTACAACAAAGGAAAAAAATTGCAACCTTTTTAGAATACCCAAAGATTTGTATCGGTAAGTAATTTATTAAAACAATACAAATGATTATATTAGTTCATTTTTAAGGAATTGCTTCTACCTAATAACATAAATTTATTTATAAGTTTAAAGAATGGTTAGTTAATTGTGGAAGGAAAGAACTTTGTTCAAAGTCTGTTGACAACCTTTATAACAATTATAGAGTGTGTATGAACCATTTTAAAGAAAACTCAGTAGTAGATGTGCCAATTTGGAAAAACAGGTTGAAACGTTATCAAAGCAAATGAATGACACTTTATCATCAGTAAATCATTTTTATAACGTTTGTGATGTACATTTACCACCTAATTTATGTTAAGTTGTAAAAAGTTTTGTTAAAATGGCCACTAGAAAACCCCAAGGTTTCCATTAGACTGAGAATTTTTCATGCTTTAAAAACATTAAATAAAAATGTCCTTTCTGCTTCAAGAAAAAACCATAAGCTTGATATCCTTTTACATTTGTAAATTGTGATTTGAACATTTTAAAATATCGTATAATTTGTAAAATTAAAATATTGTATTATTTTTCATGTGACTGAATATTTGAACTGTTGCGAGTATTGTGGAAAAAAAGAAAAATAGCAAATTCGAAATGTACGTAAATGTAAGTTAATTAGTGCATAATATATAATACTGTAACATGACTAAGAATTGTAATAATTTAATATTAAGAACATAAATAATTGCTAACTAGATAATATGATTGTTTGAATATTCTAGAACAATTATTGATTAAGTTAAATTAAAATATTTATTTTGTATTATTTTTCAAGTGAATACTTCAGCTGTAACTAATGTGGAAAAAACCAATATTTATTAAATAAATAATTTCAAAATTGATATTGTATGATGTAAATAATTTTACCTTTTCCTTTTATTATAACTACACAACTACATATATAATCACAAAAAAAAATAAATATAATATACTATAAAAGTATAAGCACAGAATAGATAAATAAGTGGATTATAATGAATAATTTACTTATTTACCAAAACATAATTTTTTTTTATTGTATATGATCATACTGATTTTCCTCCAAAAAAATGGCGAATTCATTTATCAGATTTCCCAATGCTTCTAGTATAATTCCTTATCAGTGTCCATTCTGATTTATCTATTCTATGCTTAAATATTTGTGTTATCAATATGAAACCTTCACTAAATAAAATACACACTACGCAGGTGTCATGGCCGCCACTGGCAGTGAATATTATCACTTCGATTTATTTGCTAAAAAAACCATACAAATTTTTAATTTCTTGGTTAAATAAATCCAAAAATCACTGCCAGCTGAGATTCTTTTCCATGTTAAACATGCAATAATTGTACGTGCGCAGCTCATAACGAAAATGAGTCTCAATGCGATATACCTATATATTTAGCCATGCACACTAGTACAAAGTTCGATTAACTTCATTTATTTTTCCCTTAACATTTTACACGCAAAATTAATAACAAACATGTACTATTTCTTATCAAAAAAATATACAAACTCACTGTTTAAAATGTAATAATTTTTTAATTGTTTATTTACACATTTTAATTATTCATGATTATTGTCAGTAGTTGAAACTTGTAAGTATAATAATTTTAAATAATTTTTTTTTTTTATTGTACATTTTGTAAAATGTCTCTTCTTGCGGATGAATAGAAACAACCGTGGGCCGTATTAGAAAGAGATCCAAGATCCAAAAAATACCAGATTCCTAATTTAAATGATTTACAATCGGCCATTCGGTACTTAGGGGCACGTGAAATGACTTATAGAGAAAGGCTGGGTTTCCAAAAGATATTTGTTAGTTTGATAGATTCCAAATTATTGGAAAGATGCAACAACTAATACCATATTCCAGAGGGCTTTTCAAGTTCACATATAACTTAACTCCATCTAGTCTTCTAACCATTTACATTTAACAATTAATAGTTGAAAGTATTAAAAGTATTAATTATGTTATGTATATTATGTAAATCCAAAGACTGGAAATTAAAAGACAAAAATTTTATGACAAGGGGTTATTTTTATTTTGTTTTCTTAAGATTTATTGATATAGTTGGTAAATGTTGTATTTAAATAATAAAAAAAAAGCTTATTAAAAATATCAATAATTGTTTCTATTCAACATTCTGTTGCTATAATCTTTGTAGCCCAAATAGATAAGTTTTTATGATACTTCAAAGTTTAAACTCACCCGGTTTAACGGTAAGTGCAATTTACAGTTAAAATTAATTAATTGATCTATAACAAGTCATTACATTATTAAACATCAGTGTGGATTAAAATACCATATACTATTTTTAGTATTATTTAAATATACCTGCCATTAATAACCACAAAATGAAGTAGAAGCGATAAGGTATGAAATATTGGACTCATAACTTAAAACCGTATCCGCAGTCTGATAAAATATTGACAACGTTTTTATATATATGGTATTGTCAGTTTCAGTATTGTATACATGTTGCTAAGAATTATAAACCTACAAAACTTAGTATGGTCTTGGTGTACATGTATGGTAAAGTGTACTATTATTGGCACTAAAAATTTATTTTATTTTTAATTAATGTACATTTTGACGGTTGAATAATCTTTTTTTTTTATTATCTGGCCATACTGTTAATGTTTCGTTTTCGGTTATTGATAATAACGAGTTTTGTTTATGTTATTTACAAATTACATTAGATTCGAGCACTACAGAGGATTACTGAAAACAGGTACGATATTATCCATTTTTGTAGTTAACTACGCTTAGCAAATAAGCTCTTATTTAGTTTTTAACATCTTTATTCGACTACAAATGATATATTCTGGTTTCTAAGAACTTTTTTAATATTTCAATACAGTTAGAAATACATTTTTTTTAATTATTATTTGTTATAAACGGTATGACAATAACTGATCTTTATAAATTCAAAATTGTAGTTATTGGCATGGAGTGCTAATAATTGATTTTTGTAATAATATCAATATTTAATTTATTGACACTGCCATTAAAATGGTATTTAATTATTATTTCAGTAAAATTAAGCTATTTAAATGAATATTAATTAATTAAAAAACCATTTTAAAATAATATTACATTATTTAAAATTGTAAATTAGTTTATTTTTTAATGTTTAATTTTTTTTTTTCGTAAAAATGCCTAGAAAAAGACCTGATTTTTCGCATGCTAATTTGGAAAATGCCATAAATGCAGTTCTTAATGAAGGACTATCTAAAAAATCTGCTGCTTTAAAGTTCAAAGTATCGAGATCAACATTGCAGCGTAGATTTAAAAATCCTGAATGTAAAACTACTTGTGGACCTGCAACATTACTGTCTTGTGAAGAAGAAACGATACTAGAAAAGTGAATTCATGAATGTTGTAAGAAAGGATTTCCCCAGAGAAAAGAAGATCTCCAGTTAAGCGTTAAACAATTTTTAGACAAGAATCAACGTACAAGTTCTTTCTTAGATAATTATCCTGGTAATTTTGTTTTCAATTTAATATTATTTAAGATAATTATGAATAGGTAGTAGTTATATTATTAATATGTTAGTTATTTGAAAACAGTTTATAGAAAATTAATCATCATGGATTTGAATATTATTTTGAATATGTTGTACCTATCTTTAATAAATTGACTATATGATTGACTATGATGTTTATGGTACATTTTATAATTTATAATAGGTATTACTATTTATATTATTATAGGTATAGGTTAGGTTAGAACTTACCAATAAAAGAAACATTTGGTTATTTTATATAAGATTATTTTTACCATAGGTATTGGTTGGTATAGAGCATTCATGCGCCGTCATCCAAAATTATCAAACAAAACCAGTGAGCATGTTACTGCAGCAAGTGCTTATACAAGTGAAAAGGACATCAGAAAATGGTTTAATGATATTCACCAGTATTTGGAAGAAGAAAACTTATGTGACATTTTAAATGACCCCTCGAGAATATTTAATGATGATGAAACTGGGTTTTCTTTATGTCCAAAAACAAAAACTGTATTAGCTCCCAAGGGTTCTAAGGATGTTTATGAAGTTGCTGTAGGGAATTCTAAAGAAAATTTGACTGTAATGTTCACATTTAGTGCTGCAGGAGTTATGTGTCATCCAATGGTTGTATTCAACTATAAAAGAATACCTCAAGATATTTTAAATTCAGTACCTTCTAACTGGGGCATAGGACATTCGGAAAGTGGTTGGATGAAGTCTGAAACTTTTTATGAATTTGTTGCAAACATATTTAATCTATTTCTGTTATTAAATAATATAAAATTACCAGTGATTTTATTCGTAGATGGCCACAAAAGTCATCTAACTTAACGAGCAAAACACCGTTTACATGATATCAGAAAATAATTTTGCCATTCCAAATACATTGAATCAACAATTAGTAGAAGAATCTGAAGATGATTATAAAGTAACACCATTTAATAAGAAAAAAAAACTACAAATATCACCAATAGACGAATGTTTATTATGGCCAAAAACACCTGAACGCAAAGGAAAACAAAATACTGAAAGAGTTCCTTATGTAATATCTTCTAAAATGTGGCAAAATATGTATGAAGAAAAGGAAGCAAAAAAAAAAAAAAAATTGAAGATGAAAAAGAAAATAATAGAAAAAAAAGAGTTGAGAATAAATTAACAAAATCTTTCAAAACAAGTTTAAAGTCTGTAAATAAACATTGTATAACTAAACCAAATATTGTTAGAAATATTTTTAAAAGTGACAACTCTAAAAAAAAAACAGTAACTATTACAAGCGGCAGTCTTCAGAATGAACCTCAAAAGATTACAAATGATATTATGATTCTAGTTCAAATACTTTTTATAAGACTGAAGGAAATTGTTTAAAATTTAATGATATTATAATAAGTTCCTATACTGGTATTGAGTGTGAGTTTTGTTCACACAAATACCGTTTAAAATGTTTAAACTCTACAGAATACTGTGATTTAGGTTTAAAAGAAACAATTTTATTTATCTGTAATGTGTGCCAAAAAGAGTTAGGTCAATAATCTACATAAATATATTTATAGCATTCAAGTATTAAAGGGATTGGAAGCGGAGACTTTTTGTGTTAAGGAATTTTTAACTGTTTAAAAAATTGTTTTATTGTTATAGGTATTATCACAAAAAAGAAATTGTGATTGATTTTATTTTATTTTCTATTCTTATATTATCACAAAAAAGAAATTGTGATTGATTTTATTTTGATGTTTTTGTTATTATATTATTATTAAAACAAATTGTAATTGATTTTATTTTACTCTTGTTCTTATTTTACATACCTACCTATCTATTATAAAAAAACAATTGTACATGTTTCAAAGCAATACTCAAATAGGTACCTATAATGTGTTATTAAGTAAAATATACACTTGTTGCATTTGGAGTTTCAAAGGTAGGTATAATATAAACATTTTTATTTTATATAATTATTATATTTAAATGATATAGATACATTTTAACTATAATAGGTAAATAATATAATTTTC
Organism: Sitobion miscanthi; assembly: GCA_008086715.1. Classification (NCBI taxonomy): domain Eukaryota; kingdom Metazoa; phylum Arthropoda; class Insecta; order Hemiptera; family Aphididae; genus Sitobion; species Sitobion miscanthi. The sequence continues at coordinate 4,715,553 of CM017804.1, forward strand.
AAGTATAATTTTATTTTCATATATTTTTAATTACCTAAATAATTAGTAAGTACCTATTTAGGTACCTATCTATAACAATCAACTAAATTAAATAAACAATTTAAAGAGGGTGTCAATAACTGAAATCTAAAAATCAATAACTGAAGTATAGTGCCAATAACTATAGTTTTTGGACATTTTGTATTAAAGTATTAAAAACAAAATACGAGGTCTGTAAATAAAGTAATGAGACTGATATCGTAGCTTGTTATATGATAACACTAATGACTTTCCGTTTGAAAAGGTTTGTAGATAAACATTTAATGTACCTTCAGTACGAGTTTAAACTCCGTAGTGTCGCGTGTTGGTCTGTGACAATTATTTTCGTAAACCGATTTTTTTTAGTACGTTCTGAAAATGAGTGACAACAATTTTGAGCAACTGTGTGCTATCCGATTTTGTTTCAAACTTGGACACAGTGCGACAGAAACTTTTCAAAAGCTCCAACAAGCATATGGAGAAAATGTACTTTCAAGGGCTCAGGTTTTTAGGTGGTTTAAGGCATTTTCTGAAGGCAGAGAGGCGATTGAAGATGAACCTCGCACTGGAAGACCTTCAACTGCAAAAACTGATGAAAACGTCATCAGAGTTCGAGATCTTGTCCGATCCGATCGTCGGTTGACCGTCAGAATGATCGGAGAACAGTTAGGATTGACTCACACCACCGTTCATCACATTTTGACCAATGATTTGGAGATGAGAAAAATTTGTGCAAAAATGGTTCCGAAAATTCTATCGCAAGACCAAAAGGACAACAGGAGGGACAGGTATCTCGATTTTTTGGAACAGATTGAAAATGACCCTTCTTTCTTAGAACGTGTGATTACTGGAGACGAGTCCTGGATTTTCGAGTATGACCCGGAAACAAAGCGTCAGAGCCAAGAATGGCACACATCAGCTTCACCAAGGCAAAAAAAAGGAAGGATGAGCAAGTCAAAAATCAAAAGCATGCTGATTTGTTTTTTTGATAGCCAGGGAATAGTCCACAAGGAGTTTGTTCCTCAAGGCCAAACAGTCAACCAACAATTTTATAAAGAAGTTCTTGAAAAACTTCGAAAAAGGGTCATTCGTGTGAGACCAAACATCAAAAACACCTGGGTGCTGCATCATGACAATGCGCCTTGTCACACAGCCATTTCAATCAACCAGTTTTTGGCAACCAAAAATATTCCTGTGGCCCCTCAACCCCATTATTCACCCGACTTGAGCCCTTGTGACTTTTTTCTCTTTCCACGAATAAAGATTCACCTTAAAGAACGACATTTTGGGACACTAGAAAATATTCAATCATCTAACCGATGAACTGAAAGCTATTCCAGTAACTGAGTTCCAGAACTGCTATAAACAATGGAAACATCGACTCCAGCGCTGTGTGGATTCTCGGCAGGAATACGATTGAGAACGGTCATTATTGGCGATACCTTTTTTAGACCCTTTTGACTATTACGATTGAGAACGCTTAGTTTTTATTTTTCCGCGCAACGTTGCCAAACTTTGCCATATAATAATCGGCTATGGCTATAGCCTATATAAATATATGTATATGACTCTTAGCACTGCTCACACACTGTCTATGTGACATTCGCTATCTTAATCAGATAATACATTTATCCATTAATAATGATACCTCATCTATATAAATACAACGATAGCGAATTGTATGTACGATAACGAATAATCAAAATATATACTTTCGTATTACTCAGTACGTGATTTCCCGTGTTGTGCGTTGTGCCAAATATTTCACGTTAAATATTACGTTATAAAATTAATATTCTATTTAAATAAAATGGAAAATAACCAAGAAATAAGACTTATTACCTCTGAGCGTGGTGGAAATTTAATTGTTTTTAACGAACACAAACACCGTTTTATTAGACGGAGAAAAGACAACATTGAGAAGTGGACATGTACCAATAACAAATGCACAGCAAGTTTGTTAGTTGAAAAAGTTGAAAAAAACGGTGAAAATCAATTATCTGTTAAAGAAGTTTTAGGAGAGCACTTTCATTCTACGATAGCCACTTCAAAAATTGAACGTCAAGTGTTAAGGGAAAATTGTAGAAGGAAAGCAGTGGAATCAGTTTCGACTAGACCAGTCAAAATTATTCGTACGGAACTCATGAAAGGCATTGACACTTCTGTCCTTCAACATAAAGATTTAAAATCTGTTCGAAAAGCAATTTACTGCGAAAAAAGAAAAATATATCCTGCTTTACCCAAAAATCTTATTGAGGCTGTTACTGAACTTCGAAATATGAAGACTAATGATGTTTTTAAATATAGAGATCAACAATTTATTTATGTACATGACGAAAATAATTTAATTTGCATTACGACTAAAGATAATCTAAATTTTATGGTGAATTGCACAACTTTTTTGGCTGACGGAACTTTTGATTTTGCACCAAATCATTTTTTACAAATGTATACTATACACTGTTATCAAAATAGATATTATGTTCCACTAGTTTTCTTTTTCTTAGAAAATAAATCAAAAACAACTTACATGTGGAATTATTTAAAGGATTTGTGCCTAATAACTACGTCTAAAGTTTTAGAAATTAAATATCTACATTTAGATTTTTAAATTGGTGCACATGAAGCTGTACGTGAAACATTTCCTGGTGTTACGATATTTGGTTGCCGTTTTTATTTAGCTCAAGCTTGGTGGCATAAATTAAGATTTATTTACTATTTTAGATTTTAACAATTTTTGAAAAAAAATATAAAAAATTATATTATTTTGGCGTAACTCAAAAACCATTAACCGTACTCTTGAAATTTTTACCAAATATTTATTTTAGCATGTTCCATAAATGGTACAATTTTTGAAAAATTTTAACTCTTTTTGAGCTAGTTATGGCCTTTAGAAATTTTTAGAAAAATGTAATTAATTTTTAAATTATCCTCGACAATTTAGTGAAAAAATATTAAAATTAGAATTTTAACAAATTATAAATTAAGGGCTTAACGTTTTTTTTTTAATAACGTGTTTCTAGATTAATGAAGACAAAATTTTAAAGAATGCTTACAAAGACGAGAATAGTGAATTTGGTAATTGGCTGAAAATGTTTTTCGGACTCCCATTTCTGCAACATACAGAAGTAGAAGATGGTTTTATACAGCTTATGGCGTTATGTCCAAATGAATTATATGGTCATAGATTTGCAGATTATATTTTAAAAACATATGTTGAACCAGATTGTTTATTTCCTCCTGTTTTATGGGCAAAAGAACCATCTCAACATCCTAGGTAAATTTGTACAACAAATATTGAACATTTCAGAAAATATATTATGCATAATTTTCATTTTTAGGACTACTAATGCCGCAGAAAGTTTTCATCGGACTTTTAACAGACAGTTTTATTGCACACGTCCACCTATATATGCTGTCATACAGACTTTACTCGAAATCCAGGAAGAAACGTCTTTAAAACTAAATACCATTCAACAGGGTACTGTTCAAAAGGCATCCAAAGCAGAAGAAAAAATTTCAAAAACAATACAGTCATATAGTAACTACTGTCAAAATAAATCTTCTGAAGGATTAATAAAATATTTAACGCATCTGGGAAATCTATATAGGGGAATATAAATTTATAATTTTTAATTATTTTATTCAATGTTTTATTTCATTTTTATTTTGACTTGAATATAGTTCGGCAACGTTGCACTTAATTTCGTTCTCAATAGTACTGTTTTTTTGGGTCAAAAGTTACTTCATTGTTCTATTTCGAGTGATCTCAATCGTATGCTAAAAAAGGTCGAACGTTCTCAATCGTATTACAGCCGGATTCTAAGGGTAACTACTTTGAAGGAGACAGTGTAAAGCAGTCATTTTAGTTTAATAAAAAAATTTTAAAAAATCAGTCTCATTACTTTATTTACAAACCTCGTATATATTAAACGGATTTAAAATCTGATTACAGATTATGAAAGATTACAATATTTCGATTGTAATCAAGGAGGTCACAAATATATTAATGATAAAATGCTTTGAAATTCAATTTTTGCTTAAAGTGCCAATAACTGTATACTTTACCCTATAATGGAAACTACTATACCAGTATACCCTATTCGGCGAAAGTTTACAAACTTCTGAACATGCGAAGTGAGGCACCGCCACACCGGAATGTTCAGACCACCACGCTGTGATTGATCGGCCGCCGTTCGGCGATCGGCGCTGCTCGTCGTAGTAAGAAGCTGCCGCAGTTCAGCAGTTCATACGATGACCACTAGCGCTCCAATAACATGGTCGTGACGGGTTTTCGTTGAGCGAGTGGGTAAACTTATACTACTAACTTATACCTCATGACTAAATAAATAGGCAGGGGTGGACTGGCTCACTGACCTACTATCCTGTAGGTTAGAAGGCCTTTGTTCTATGGGGGTACGGGGCCCTTCATTAATAAGCATCAAGGCGCCATAATTAAGGGATAGCACATCTTAAATCTTTATTATCTTCAACTGTAACTTCTGAATTGCATAATAATTTCTAATTTTATAAAACACTATAAAACGATACTCCTTGATAATATATTATTAGTGTAATTACAGTTGGAATAATGTTGTTTTTAAGGTAAAAATACTAATTTCTCCTCTGAATTTTTCTGAATACAGGGCCTTCTATAACAGGAGGTTAATAGGCTTTTACAGGCCCAGTAAGCCCCTGTAAATATGTATGATCACAACTTAATGATACGCATACCACCCTTGCCACGTCTATCGCGTAGTTCTCAGCTTCTATAATATCCTATTGATATTGACAACCAATGGAATGCGGAGAACTACGAGCAATGGTTTTGTGTGTAGAATAGTGGGGAAATGCGAAAACCGGACAAAACCTGCTTTTTTGTGATTATACCTATTTATTTAATCATGGTATAACTCTTGTAGTTCTGACCGGTCATCAACCATGATTTTAATCAAAAACTGCCACTACGCTGTGTAGAATAGCAAATAACACATTAATTTAAAATAGGTAGGTAGGTAGGTACCTGTTTCTTGAAAAACTTATTTCCGTATTTTCAATAATACTGCATACTTAGTGACATATCTCAATTTTAATGAGATTAAATTCTTCTCTGAAGTTTTTAAAATGATAGATACTCTAAATCTACTCAATAAATAATGTCATTGGAAATACGAACATTTTATTTTAATATCACTTTTGGGACTTTTGCTATCCTTTAAAAAAAATCCAACAATGATTAAACTCATTATTATAATATTGTATTAAACTATTAGGTCTGTATACCAAATACTACAAAATCGATTTGAAAAATATTTAAAATGTTGTTTTTTATTTTTTTAAGTTCAAAGTAGTAGAGTCCTGAAGTAAATTATTCTGAGTATTGTTAGATGTTTTCATGAAATCAGAGTTGTGGGTTGGACAATTCTTCACGATTTAACCTGATATCCTTACAATTTTTCCACCATCTATACCAAGGTCGAATATTGTCTCTGATTATCATAAATACTGTAAATGTGTAGCCGATAATTGTAACTGTAATGAATGCGGCAGCCAAGCAAAGACCAAATATATCCATTGAACTGTAAATTAATTTAATTCACCGATAGATGTTTTTCTTTTGTTATAACGCTTAATATAACGCTCAAAATATTTAACCTAAGTACCTTAGAAACATAAACATTTACCCTATAATAAAATGTGGAATAAATCTAGTTTAGCGTAACTTTTTTTTGGTAACCAATGTATTTCGACAATAATAACAAAAAACATAGATAAGTGGGTATTCAGTTATTCATAAAATCACAATTTAGACTAAAATAAGGGTAGTGGGTGAATGTAAACTCTCTTGATTTTAATGACCTATAAACTCTCCTGGGTCTACAACAGTACTAGCTTTCGGGTAGATTTAAACTATCCCGAGTCCTTCTTAAAAGTACTACTTGGTGGGTACATCGATGGCTAAGAGGCCAAGAGTTGTATGTCCCAAATGTTAAATTTTACAGGGGAGCAGTTTTAAGATTTTAAATTATTCTACACCAAAACATTTGTGTTGTAGATTTTTGTTTTTCGGTGTTGTAACTGATTTATTTGTAAAATATTCTGTAGATTACATAAATTATTACTTTTAGGTCTTAAAATTTTTTTTCAACATAATTTTAATGTTTCTTTTAAATTTAAATGGGACTTGTTATGAATGGTAATTATAATATATTTTTACCGTGGACATATATGGTTTTGATGGACATATTAAAAGTTGTTAATTTAATATAAACTCTAATTAATTTATTATATAAATAGTTAAAATGTTCGTAAGACTAATTTTTTCGATATAAAAAATTCAATTTGTTTATATAATTGCAGTAAAAAAGTCAAAAAATATAACAAATATTGCAATTTTTTATTGAATGTAAAAATAATAAAGTAGCAATTTTCATCAAATTTTTAGTCAAATAAAACCCGTGTTTAAAGATATTTTATGCTAATTGAAGATACATTATTTAGTGTAATTCAAAATTATAAATGTTTATTATTTAAAATAATACGTCGGACATATTAATTTCTTATAAATAGATAAACAAATTCAATATTATCTAAAACATTACATGTCCAAAATTGAATGTATTGTTTTTGACAAAAGTAACAAGTTCAGACTTGTTATATTTGTCCGCTTGATATTTAGGTCATGTTAAAATATTTATTGTATGACCCATTAAATTAGGACTTGTTAAATATGTGTGCACTAAAATCACAAAAATTAAAGTATAAATAAAACATGTTTTAATTATGATATTGACTTATAATGTTTCACCGAATCAAAAAGACGACCCAGATAAACCCTATGGACTAATAAAACGATTTTAAGAAAAATCGAACTTACAACTTTTGGCCTCTTAGCCATCGACATGTAAATTCGACAGAGTTTTTAATAACTTCGTTTATAAATTATAATTAGGGTTCGGAACCTCTTACATTTGAATGTTTATTTCTAGTGGTCGTAGATTGTTCTAGTTAAGTTATAAATTAATTTTATAAAATAGTGACGCGTCAATAAATGTATCACTGCTCATATAAATAACTGTTAGTATAGGCAATAATATCACACCACAATAATAAATATATTCGAAGGGACCATCCGGCGTGTGCAGAGCGTGTAGTATCAGGCTAAGCCAACGACAATGAGATGACCATATACGGTTGTAGGTACTAAAAGTTATAGCGGGGATAGGGATTAAGCTGACGAGAGAAGCTGACGGACAAGCGCTCGTCAATCGAACAACCAGCTACCAGAAGAGCAGACGCACCTGAACTAGGACTCTAAGTCACAACTCGCTATATTTCGACACCAGTATATAAGTCATATTGGACTTAGAATAATTTCAAACACTAAACAATTATTATATTTTAAGTGTCAATAAACACAAATACATAATTATCGTTGTATATTATTTCAACACCATCCATAAAATTGGCTCGGAGCATTGGGATCGTTACACTATTATACTATTGAATAAACTTAAAAAATGTAGAAAATGTTTATTAGGGCTGTTAAAATTATTGGTGGAGGCTTGTCCACTAAATTCTCCCTATTTGCGCATATGGTACGTAGGTAAGTTAGGTTAGGCATACTTATTTAAATAATAGCAAATAATAAAAAATAATAATAATTTAAATCAATTTAAAATTATAACCATTTTAATTTAATTTTTATTATTATATAAACATACAAATTAAAAAAAACTTAAGGTGTTTATTTTTGGATCTATATAGTCTATTATATTTTGCAACATAATTTTAAAACAACTCGGGCGAGTTTATATATTTCCTTTAGGTAAACATAAATAGTTGACCAGTGAAAGTTTACCACCCAGGGGTGGCAGCGAGATAGCCAGGACTAAAGAGGAATACAATCCAGACGACCGTGATTAATAGTGGTGCTTCAAATTGGTTACAATTATGACTGTTCTGAAATATCATCGACGTAAGTTTTATGACGAAGTTCTTCGTGTACATACTACATGCGAATACTTCACACAATCTTTCTCACTCATAATTTGTATGACGCATAAAGCAAAGAAGTGCCTCACGATTACTTTACTATACATTACGGTGTTTAATTCATACTTAACCAGTTCAGAGTGTGGATGTTGCATCCATTTCGCGTTCTGACCCGTTTCGTGAAATGGATAGAAATTTCATCCAGTTCACTTAGCGGAACTTCTTTATTTGTACATGTTATACACCTACTATTATGTTTTATACACGTAATGATATTTTCAAATGTATGTTATTTGGCAACAATTAATTTAACTTACTGCGTAGTGCGTAGTATTAGTGGCCAATTATAAATATATTACTTTAATCATAATAATATCATCAAATATACTAAGTAATAGCATAGGCCGTCTTCGCTCGGAATCGTTTTTCGTATACAATGATATTATACCATTGAATTTAACGCCATCCATTTGTAACCTACTTTACAGCAGAGCTACATACACTTACCCTTTTATTTTTATTTGTTTTTGTGAAAGTATCAAGTAGTATATGAAAAAATGTATGATAAATTAAAAGATTTTCATACACTTCATGGGGGAAATGTGAAGCTTCGCATGGCTTTAATTAATAAATACGCGATTCCAAGACCAGAAATAGAAGCTTTCCTGTCAACCTGTTTATCATGCAACAGTAAAAAACCAGTAAACCACAAATTAGTCATCAAACCCATAATAAGTGAAGACTTTAATGAAAGGTGGCAAGTCGATTTATTTGATTTTCAGTCAAATCCTGATGGTAAATTTAGATGGATTTTAAATTATCAAGACAAAGTGCAAAGTTTTTAACCTTGCGACTTTTAGAATCAATAAAAGCAATTGAAGTAGCAAGGAATTTACTTTCATTATTCCTCACTTTTGGAGCTCCAAAAATCTTGCAAAGTGATAACGGTTGTCAAAACTCTGTGGCCTCACTGTGTTACAGTGCATGGCTGGCCCAAACATCCTCAGAGCCAAGGTAGTATAGAACTAAGTATCCAAAATATCGAAAATATGTTGAGAGCATGGATGGTCGATAACAACTCAAAAAAATGGTCCATTAGCTTAGAATTCGTTCAATTTCAAAAAAAAATTTCCAATCATCGCGTAATTGGTAGATCTCCATATAAAGCTTTATTTGGAAGTGACCCAAAAATTGGTTTAACAACTTCAAAATTACCATCAGGAGTTACAAAAAATATCAACTGAAGAGGATTTACTGATGTTTAGCAAAGACTCAGACGATCCACATTCCATGATTAAAATGTTTGTAATTTTTGCAAAAATAATGAAAACGTCATTGAATTGAGACAACAAGGATTAAAAGAATTAAAACAGGTGAAAACATATAAAATATTTTACTTAAAATTATTATACAATAATACGAAGTCAATTGTGTACAGATAAGTAACCTTAAGGTTATATTGTGTTGTAGTTCCAGTTAGGGGGCAGTTCATAAGGTAGATAGAGGTCCATCAGACTCGGCGAATATAATTGCCATAGTGGCATAGTCACAAAACAAAAAATGAGCTAAATCGTCTCGGAACCAAACATGGATTAATTAAGGGATGGTTCAATTCTCCAAATCATCAACCAGCTACATCTAATTTTATTAACATATCAGAGGTCAATAGAGCAAAAGAATAATCTAAGGGAAATAGTGGCTTTAACAGCGGGAGGGCAAAGTTTTCTTAGTTGTAATTAGTTATAGGAGCAAATGTTTTTTTTTTTTTTTTTAAAACTGCCTGATGGCTTTTTTTATTATAACGATCAATGATCTTTAACAATACATTTCAGAGGTATACATAAATATAAGATACTAATGAATAATATTTTGTAGATATATATAAACAAAAACATGTTTGGGTTATCACTCCCAATGGAGAGGCCCGGTCTTAGTCTAACATTTTATACTAAGTCATATGGTCTTCGGCGTTTGAGACGCCTTATGTCTTGAGAGTTGTCAAGTAGTTGAATTGCTGCTGGATTGGTGTGTTGATCTAGCCTTATCTCGTGTTTTCGGGCAAACTTTGTAATCTCGTCCTGGACTGAGGGCATCATCAGGTCTCGGTGGATAGTGTCATTTCTGTCGTACCGGTACGCTGCGACAATAGTACGGAGAGCAATGTTTTGACAGCGTTGAATAATCTCAATATTGGACTTACTGGCACAACCCCACAGTTGTATTCCATAGGTCCATATTGGTTTAATTATCGCTACGTACAAAAGACGTTTGCTTGTAAGGTCTAGTTCAGAGTGTCTTCCGATTAGCCAATAAAGTTTCCTCAATTTATCTTTAATTTGCAACTTTTTCTGTCGAACGTGATGTTTCCAGTTCAATCGCGAGTCAATGTGCATTCCTAGATATTTTGCAGTATCGTTCTGTGGGATGATCTGTTGATCCAACATTACTGGACAATAAACACTTTTACGCAAAGTGTAATTTACGTGTACCGATTTGTCACTGTTAATTTTGATTTTCCAACGCTTAGTCCAGCTGGAGACGTTGTTAAGTGTTCGTTGAAGTTGATCAGTCGCAGTCTGCTGATCTTCATCAGTTGCCAATATTGCTGTGTCATCGGCAAACATGGCTGTCATTGAATAGTTGTTAACTGGAATGTCAGCTGTGTAAAGTAAGTACAAAATAGGTCCGAGGACACTTCCTTGGGGTACTCCAGCTGATATGTTTTTCCAGTCAGTTATTGCTTCTTCGTGAATAACTCTGAACTGACGTTCAGACAGATAGGACTCGATAAGTGCGCACCAAGTATGCGGCAATTGTTCGCGTAGCTTAATAAGTAATCCTTTGTGCCAAACTTTATCGAAAGCTTGCGCAATATCGAGGAATACTCCACAGCAGTATTTTTTCCTTCCAGTGCCTTGTTTATTATATTTGTGACACGATGGACCTGTTCAATTGTTGAGTGTTTACTCCGGAATCCGAACTGGTGTTCAGGAATAAGCTGTTTTGCTTCTATTATTGGTTTTAGACGCTTTAAAAGTAATTTTTCAAATAATTTAGATAAGCTTGGAAGAAGCGATATAGGTCTGTATGAAGTTACTTGTTCAGGAGGTTTTCCTGGTTTAAGTAGCATGATGACTTGAGCTCGTTTCCATTGTTTAGGAACGTATTCTGTACGCAGGATGGCATTATAGATGTGTGTTAGATGAATCATAGCCTTTTTGGGTAGTTCTTTCAGTATTTTCGGGTTTATTTGGTCGTAGCCCGGTGCTTTTTTTATATTGATATTCGTATCGATTTCTTTAGCAATTTCATATGGAGTAAAGGAGCAAATGTGAAACAAAAAAATGCGCCTGCTTTAAATCAAATTTAAAATGTAATAGCCGTTGCCATAATACTACCCCATGTTCATATAAATAATAGTATACTGCATGCTTTTAAATTAAATTATAATAATAATAATTTTTTTTATTAATAATTTATAATATACATTTACCTAAAAGTTCATTATAGTTTAAATCATAGTTATTATTATTTTATTTTTTTTTTATTGATAATTTACAATATAAATTTACTTAAAGTTTCTTAGAATGCCATAATTATTCTAACAGGTTATTACGACAAGTTTTTTCTATTAATAAAAATCATACGCGTATTATTTGTTTCGTCATTTGTATGTACCTACAGATTACAGAACAAGTTCCGTACTACAAAAATCCGTGTCCATTTCGTAAAAAGTTATCCACATTTTGTAATTACGCGATGTATAAAATAAGATGTCTAATTCGTGAACTGGATGAAATTTCTATCCTTTTCAAGAAACGGGTCAGAACGCGAAATTGATGCAACATGGATACGTGCATCAGAAATGTAAGTTCCTACACGAGACCAAGCAGGTACAAAAATGTATAACATGTTATTTCCTACACTACAATAAGGTACGTAATTTATAAGTTCCTACACTGTAATAATTCAATAATAATTGAAAAAAAAATTATAACATTTAAGGTGCGTTTACATTAGAACCCGAACATGAACGAATGCATGCGAATGTTACTGAACGCACCAATGTTAACGGTCTAGCCGTTTCAATCTAATCTAGATCTAGCGTCGCTTCAAAGACGGTCTGATCAAAGTATTCGACTTCGTTCGTTCAGTCGTTCATTCGTTAATTTGTTCGTGTTCGGGCTATATAATGTAAACCTACCTTTAAATAACAATGCAATTTATAAATTATCAATCTGATGATATTGTCATATGCTGTAATTGTAAAAAAATTACATTTTATGTTGTTTATTTGAGATAAGTACTTAAATGTTTAACAAACAGAATCGTACTTAAAATAGTATTGAAGTCATAGTTGATAATCCCGGATTTTTAGAAGTATTTAATATTAATTATATTTTAATATTTTTTGGGGGTTATTTTATTTATTTTTATGGACATAGGCAAAGTATAATGTGCCGGTGCCAACTTGACGGACATGACAAACCGGCGCCATTGTACCCAGCTTTGTGAAATAATTCGAATATTATATAACTTGCAACCATTTATAAACAAAAAAAAAGTTTCGATTTCCACCGTGAATTTTAAGATCCCTGTTTTACCATCTTTTTAAAAAGCAAATATTAGAAACTTCTTTCTTATTGCGTATCTAGATCATTAGAGGAAACCACTAAGTATACCATCTAATATAAAATTATAATTGTAAATATTTATGATTTTACGCGTGTCCGAACTACTGGTAGTGCGGAGTGCAAATGAAATGAACGTGTTTTATGTATAGACACCGTGACAAGGCAATAGAGAGAAAATAACTAATAGAGTTTGTATGTGTATTGGTTTATGTTATCGGTGTGCATTTTATCGTTCATTATAAATAGGGGTCGTGGTTATCCACGGTTATTAGAGTACACGTGTACACGTAACCCGGGTACACATACTAAAAATAAATTAAGATCCGTGTTTTTTATACACGGATATTTTTTACCGATACACGTGTATTTAATACCCGTTGGCCATTACCCGTGTAATTAATACCCGTTACCCATGTATTTAATACCCGTTACTCGTGCATTTATTATCATGAAGTAGACACCGGACACCCCTGTAATTTTATTAATTCATTTAATAAATATACGTACAATTATTTCAAAATCTTATATCTTCATTATTTAGACTTTAGAGATTGATACTTAAATAGTTATGAGTTTTAAATGTTATAATGTGTTATATTATGGCTTAGGTAGTAAATACAAATTAATTAATCTATTAAATTATTCTCAATCGTTAATCGTTATATGTAATAACTTATATTATTATACGATTATTTTAAACTGGTTTTAAAGAAAAAAACCCAAAGTTATCTTATCGACAACTTTACGGCCTCGATAGCTTGTTACAATATTTTGTCAATTTTAAGATTGTTTCATAATTTATACAGTGTCTGTGTGTATGACGTGGCGTTTCATATTCACTGTTGTACGTAATTTCATTATTTTAGTTTGAAAGATGAGTAATCAGTCAAAAAGTTGGGTGTGGCAATATGGTAAACGGCAAGGTGATAGGGCTTTTTGCAATTTATGTGATGATAATTCATATAAAGAGTTTAGTTGTGCTGGTGGGTCAACAGGATCGTTCGGAAGACATTTAAAAGTAATACATAATGTCGGAAGAACTACTCAAAATCAAAGGTATGTATTTGGAACATGAATTATTTTGAGTAGAAAGTTGGTAGTTTTAAGAAAATAGTAAATACTAAATACTTACAATAATTATTTATTAAAATAATGATCCTATACCTAATATAAAATACATATTTTGATTCCAATCCCCTCCTATTTTGTATATTCAATATTGTATCCCCTACAGAGTATAGACCACTTAACATCAAGTTAGACCTATATATAGATATCATTATTGTTTAGATCACCGATATGGTAATTTTAAATAAATATATGTATTGTTCGATCCATGACTCATATCAATCCATTTTATAGCTCGTAAGGTTACGCTTTCATTTCATACGTGTCGTTCATATTATATTTCTTAAATATTTTTTTTTATTTTTTCTCATACATTTTTGGTAGATATACAACGAATGCTAAAATTGATTAAAAAAATTAACTAACAAGTTTATTTAATATAATATCCATGTTAAACTTGTAATAATTATAAAAATATTATTAAATTTAGTAGGTAATTTAATAATTAAGATAATCGTATTATATACAGCAATAGCTATCACCTATTTTATATAATATGTTTTGCATATTTTCATAAGTATTTACTATTTTTAAGTTATTTGGTGTCTTTTTTTATTCGGTTTGCTTTAGGGCGAGAGATCTTAAACCATTGCAATGTGTTTGGCTGAACTTTTTCTTTAATTCAAAGCTTTTTGATTAATTTTAATTATTATTGTAATTAAATTATATTTCTTAGTGATGATAATGATCTTGAAGTAGAGGAATCTAATACGATTATAATACATGGTTCATCATCATCATCTTCAAATAATTTAAATACCGATTGTTCTTCATCTTCAGAATTTCGTGAACCACCCCTCAGAAAACGACGTAGAACTTTTATGAATAAGAACCTTGAGCAAAATAACATTTGTAGTTCTGAGAGAACAGAACAAATCCACCAAGCGTTAGCTAAAATGATTGCGATCAACCAAATGCCATTATCATTTTGTTCAAGTTCTGGGTTTCAACAGTTTATGGCTATCTTCGAACCAAATTATTTAATATGTAAAGAAGGAGCTATAAAACGAAGACTCAAAGCATTTAAATCGTCGGTTGAAGAACAAATAAAAAAAAAATTAAGAAATGCCAAGAGTGTAAGTTGTACATCTGACTGTTGGTCATCAATATCTCTAGAATCGTATATAACAGTTACTGCACATTTTATTAATGTGACCAGTGGTGCCCAAAATCTTACACTCTGACAACTCACCAATTGGAGGACCGCTATACAGCTCTCAATCTAAGTAATCAGTTGGAAACTACTTTTAGTAAATGGGAAATTGAATAAAAAGTTATGGCAGTAGTTACTGATAACGCAAAAAATGTTTTGAATGCTGTCAATTTACTTACTAATATTACAGAAAAAAATGACCTTACATGTTCCGCACATACTTTACAACCTGCATTAACAATGGTTTGAAATATGATAAAATAGAACGATTAATTCAATTAAGTAATAAAATCGTTGGTCATTTTAAACATTCAAATGTGGCCACTCAATGTTTAAAGACTAAGCAAGAACAACTTGGTTTACCAACGGAATGTTTAATTCAAAGTTGTAAAACCAGATGGAACTCCGTATTTATGATGTTGGATCGACTTTATGAAAATAGGTGCCCAGTATCAAATGTCTTTGCTGATCGCACAGTTACTACAGCAGCAATGGCACAAAAGTTCGAAGTAACCGAGAACCAATGGGCAGCTATAGAAACTATAGTTAAATTACTTAAGCCTCTACAAGTAATTACAACTGTATTTTGTGGTGAAAAGTATTGTTCAATTTCAATGGTCAGGCCTGTCCTTAACATTGTTATAGAAAATCATTTACAGCCTCAGATAAATGACGATGAAATTGCTCAAAATTTCAAATACATTGTATTAAAAGACCGTTTCAAGTTAAACTGGAATCCTTCTAGTGTTGTGTCTGCTCGACAAATTGCATCTTTTCTCGACCCAAGATACAAAGATTTAGAACACGAGGCAGCAGATGCAAGAGAAGAAATTCGAACCCGATTCAAGAGTTTGTTAGATGATATAAGTGAACATAATGACGATATGCAAATTCAAACATCTGAGACAAAAAATAGCTTCGGGGGACTTGCGTTTCTATACGGTGATAAGGGCAACTGTAATACAGATGATTCTACAGTTCAATTTCAAAATTACTTGGCAGAACCACAAGTACGGTTTGATTTTGATGCATTGGAATGGTGGAAGACGCGTGCAACGAAGTATTCATTAATGGTTGTTTTAGCTGTTAAGTATTTAGGGATACCAGCAACGTCAGTAAGTTCCGAACGGTGTTTCTCGACTGCTGAAAACATTGTGACGGCTAAGAGAAGTTGTTTGGCGCCCGAAACGGTAAATATGTTGGTTTTCCTTTATCAAAACAAACAATTATTGTAAGGAGATCGAGGGTGATTTGTTGTTAGTTTATTATTTATTTATTATTCATAACATTTTAGGAATAAATACTTACCAATATACCTCTATACATTATTATTATTATTATTGATATTATTGTTGCTACTATTTATTTATTTGTTTATACGTTTTTGTTAGTTATTTTAATTTTTATCTATCACATTTTCTAAAAGTTTTGGATTTATTTATTTAGTCATTATTATGGCCTATATTTCGTGTTAACCAAAATATTACGTAATATTTTAACACAACATTAATTTATTAATTTATAATTTTTTTTTTCAAAAGAAATTCAAATTAGTAAAGTATATAACATATAAATATTCTATTATTTTTCAATATCAATTATCAATTTCTTAGATATATTTATTTACTCATGTTGAAATATACAATGAATATTAGTATTCGATAGTTGTAAGCACATTGTGCACATATCTTAAACCGTCAAACTGTGTACTGTACTACAGTCATTGAAGCAGTTCAGTTGTATGTTACATTTATATTAAAGTACCTATTTACATAATCATAAAGTCTTATTATTTATCTACATTAATTACCTAAATTATTATTTACTCACACTTCGATTAACTATTATGAGCTATTAATAAAAAAAAAAAAAAAAAAAAAATAGAGAAATCACGATAGTTTCAACACAAACACATGAAGAATAAAATATACGGGTAATTTCGGGTATGTAGGTACACGGATAATGTCGGGTATATAAGTACACGGGTAATGTCGGGTACACGGGTAGTATGTACATGCATTTTAATTACACGGGCCTTAATCCCGTTTCAGTTAAGAACACGTGTACCCGTGTAGTTCATTACACGTGTAATGGCGAGCACTAATTATAATAAAATAGGAGTATTGGTGTACGCGCGATGCATGAGATTATTTATATCGAAAAACTTCTCGGAACAATTATTCTTATCTACACGACGACGACGAACAAAAAGGATAAGTTGCAGGTAGCTGGAAACCCGCGAGCCGCCGTGCCGCACAATACGTATTGGCGGTGAATAATTATAATTGTTAATTAACTAAAACGCAACATTTTTGAAAATCCTTTCTTATTGCACGGTGAAAATATGAGAAGAACCTCTATTCTAAATTTCAAGTCCGTACGTTGCGTAGTTTTTGATATACAGCGATCAGTGAGTGAGTGGTATTTGGATTTTATATGTATAGATATGTATACCTAAATAGTAAGTTTAAAAATATATAATATAAAAATTAAAAAATCATTAAAAATGTTTTAAAATATAGTAGGTACCTATGTATAAACAAGTCAAACTAATCAGTTTTTTAAATTTACTGGTAAGATAACAGCCAAATATTACTGGCTGCTATAATATAATATTTATAAATTAATGTAGGGTCCGCTACTAGATGTCCTACAAACATTAAAATTATCAAAATTATCAAATAATCATAAATGTTTATAAATTATAATAGTATTATTTTACCAAATAATATGTTAAAAAGTAAATTAAAAATGTGCTCAATATAAATATATATCATAATGACAAATAAAAACTATTATCAATGGGTATATAATAACTAATCAGTGCCGAAGCGTAGGAGACAAAGAGACAACGTCTCCCCACTTAGAAATTAGACCACAGGACAAATAAAAAATTATTATTTTGTTTTATAAAATATTTAAACGATACCTTCGAACCACCATGTAAGTTTGCACTAGGTAACAAAAAATCTTCCAAAAATCGCATTTTAGAAGGGTGCATGCATAAGTATTTTAAGATTCAAGATACCTAATCGATTAACGTTTTTAAGTTTTGAACACCATAAGCTGAGTATAAATAACGAATTGAACAAAGATCATATTATAGAGTTGGCACTCTTAACGGGATCAGCTAGTATATTGTATAAAATATAGTATAATTTTTTTTTTTAAGACAGTATCATCAATTTGATAACTTGTAATATTATATAAAAAATAATACATATAACTTTTTTTCATACGTTCCTTTTTTGTAGGAACTTACATATCTCATTTTTATATTCGTGTAGGAATTTACGCATCACATAGGATGTGTATCATGTAGAAATTAATGTATTAACGTATGTAGGTAAGTTTTATCCGCTACCTACTCACGTGTAGGAACTTACGATTCCCCGTTAGAAATCATGTTGAATGCTGAAAAACTTGGGCTACATTTATCATATATCATGAGGTTGGCGGTGAAATAGCAGCATAGAACAATATAAAAATAAAACTCGATCAGCTAATTAGGTATTTGTTTACCTGTGATCTTTTTAAGTAACAAATAAACAAGGAATCAAGACCGTACGCCAAACTGATATAAGTTTTTAACCCGAGTACACCCGAGGTACGGAAACGTTTACTGCAGGACCACAGTCGCCAGATTCGGCCAAACCACACAGTTTCAGAAAAGCTGATATTCTGGACGTGCTAACTACTAATGCCTCAATTCCAGTGCCAGAAATTACGATTGCGGACCCCTATATTTTACGCACCAGGGTTATCACTTATCAAATACCTATATATTATCAGTAAGGCAATTTATTGGTTGGTAAAAAATAGCTAGTTTATACCAACATTTGTTTCATAACCTAACGATGTTGTATACGAAATTTAATTTTGCATATTTTTGCATTTTCAGGGCATAGTTTAGGATTTAGTAAATTTTTTGAGCATATTTAGTATATTTAAGACTCGACGATTTGAGAATCAGAAAATATTTATTTGTTTCACTCAAAAGCTACCTTATAATGGGTCATTTAACTTATTAATAAAAATAGGTAAGGTTAGATGACAAATTTTAATCACTGATCGGTATCTCATAATACTATATTTTATCGTAGCTATCTAGTCGTCAGTCGTGGTTTACCCTCGTGCGTTAAATTTATCGTTATAAAATGCCAAAAGTAAAAACTTCTAACACTAGTTGTGTTAATAGTTACATCTCTAAATTTGGTGAAAATATATTTTCTTCGGATGGGAATATATTGTTTTGTAAAATATGTGAGGAAGTTACATGTGACAAATAATTTACAGTTATACAACATCTTGAAACGTCTAAGCATACACGTTGTCTTCAATGACTTGGCGCAAAAGGAAAAATGATTCAACAACCTACTACATCATCAAAAATGTATTCTTTCCATCAATATTTATGCAAAACTTTGTTTGCAGCCAATACACCTACCAGTGGCGTGGCGAACTTCATTAACTTATGAGGCACAACAATTTATATTAGTAATTTATACTTTTTGTTCTTAAATAAAAGATTATTAGCAGAATATTTAATTTTAAATTAGTATCGTAAATTAATTTTTGTGACAATTGTTGGTTTATTTTCGGTAATAATATTCAAATACGGAGAACCACTGGTTTTCTGTTATCGCGCCGCCGACGCCGTCTCAATTTATCTAACGACTGTAGTACTATCGTATCGTCGATAAGTTATCAACGTTATCGTAAAAATATTTATTGTTTCTTCGTTTATCGTTAATGTCGTTTGAAGTTTGACAGTTTTGTTTTAGACGCCGTCGTACCTATCGTTAGTATTGTGATTATTTGTTCAATTTTATATTTAATATTAATATTTCGGTTTTTGTTTATATAATATTTTATTAAAATGCTAAAAAACATTAATTTACAAAGATATTTAAGAGAATATGGAGACGTATTTTCATTTGACGGCGATATTCTATTTTAAATAATTAACAACTTGAAACTCAAGGGGTCAAATTATCTGAAACAATAGAAGTAATTAGACAAAAAAAAAAATTGTAAAAAACCCGTAGTTTTGAGACTATGATGAAGATTTCTATGATACTGATATTGAATCAATGGATAGGATTCCGGAAGAGTTGATAGGCAATGACTTAACATTTTATAAATTTGCTCCGATAACTTCAACTGACGTTGAAAGAAGTTTTTCTCGATATAAAAATCTTTTGTCGAATAATCGTCGTTCATTTTAAATTGAAAATCTTAAGAAAGTATTGGTGGTTCAATGCAATAACTTAATTGTTATAAGAACATATGAATTTTTTTCGTAGTATCAAAATATTTTATTTTTCGGTCAATAAGGTGTCAAAATGCCAAACATTTAACATTTTTATTCAGTTATAAATAGTTTTTATATATATTAGTTTATTAACAACATCTGATGTATTTTATTTATTGAATTCAGAATAATTTTTTTGCATATTTAACATTTTTTAGCTCCTACAACTTTCGAGCCTTACTGATAATATATATGTATATATATATTATATTTTATAAGTGATAACTATGGTACTACGTAAAATTACAGATTATATTAAACCAGGTGGTGCACTTCTGAATTTACTAATAACTAAAACCTAAATGCAGTAAGATCACATAATATAAGAAATAATTTTAGTACAACATCTATACTATAATTATTTATCAAATAACAAGACAATGGTTATGAATTTAGCACGAGTGCTAAAATATATCAGTGATGCGTAGTTAATAATCAATAATTCCTCATAAAAACTGTTCTTCTCTGTAAATGGTGATACTGATTTGAGGTAGGGTTTGATTTGTTTATATTTTTAAGAATTACATGGCTTGAATAAAAAGTGAATCTGGTTTAAATGTTAAATTATAAAATAGTGGGGGCTCCGCAATTGTTATTGAGTAGTTGGCACCCCAATTTAAGAAAGTAATACTATTTTAAATCTTGGTTGACGTGTATATTCTGGTGGTCGGTGATTTATAATGGCAATTCTGAAAATCACTGTTCTGAGACTGCTCGAGGTGCAAGTGCAAAAGATGGTTAAAAATTAAAATCACAATCAGTGTATATTGCGTGGAAAGTCACACTCACGTGAATCCGATTCAACTATGAAGGTTCAAATAGCTGCATAAGGGTAGGTACGAATAAAACGCAGAAACGTCACTCACACGGTATTGACCATGAAAAATTAAATACTTCTTATTATATTGTCAATAATACAAAAAATCATTCAATCAGAAGTGGAGAACTACGACATGATCTGAAGGTAAAGGAGATGCGCATACTGAAAAACACTATACAACTGGGATAATACCTATCTATTTTGTCATGTTATTGACGCCGTTCAGAGACGTGGATAACAACAATCAACGATAAACATGGCTAGTCAAACGATGACGTACCCTCGACAAATGGCACGCAATGACCAACGGCTAAGGCGTCGAAATTTGTCACCAACGGTGTGGTATAATGCAAACACAATAGTACAGCCATTGATTATAAATACAATAGATTGCCCACTGCCTGTATAAAGATGCCAGTTAGATGTTGCTGTTGTAGAGCGCTTCAGCTAGGAAACGATTGTAACAGACGTCAACGTTAAGAGGACGTCACACCCACATATGTTGTCTCCGTCTTACGTAAAAATTGTACGCTCATCAGATCACGTTCAGCTCAGTTACTTTAAAAATTAGAGTGAATTAACCTTAAATATTGATTACATTTTGATAAAATTCAAAGGTGAGATTATTATCTCATAGGCTTTACCAATAGTGGCAAGGATGCGGGACAATAATAGTGTCGCGTGGAGTTACGGTTTTGCATTTGTGCAATGTTAATACCATATACCACGAAGCTATTAAGATCACTCCATATGAAGTAGTATTTGGTCAAAAACCATGAATGGGACTGGTGACAAAAGTACCTCGAGAATTATTGGAGAATATAATGACAGGGACACTGGAAGAGGATATGTTGGACATGTTGTTGTATCCATCTACTACTCCTATAACTTCTGAAAATCGAAACGTTTAGGACGTAGAAGTACTGGATAGGAAGAGGTCCTTATTGTTTGAGATATAGAAGGGAGTTATTTGGTTGAAGGTATTTATTTTGGAATGTTTGGTTTTTATAAGCGTGTTCAATGATACAATTTTGACAAAATGTATAAATTATTTTGTAGTTAAAAATTTATAAAATATTCAATTTGTATAGTTATTTTATTAATTATAGTTTATAGTACTAATACCTATCGATATTTTATATAGACATTAGATCTTGAGGATACTCAGGATACAGCTGAACTAATAGAAGCCAATATTGGGTGCAGCTCTTAGAATATTACACCAGAAAATAAATAATACGATTTATTTTCCACTTATTTTTCTGTTACCTAAGATGGAACATATCATTATCCATAATATGTCATTCAACAGGCAACCTTTATGCCACGACTATCGTAATTTATCATAGTCCCAGAATTATTCATATAAATATTTATTATAACCAATTTTGCATTACTCGTTAAGTTTTACTCTCAATAAAGATGACTTCTAGTCCTTAGTGTTTTAAATTTGGTAAAAAAAAAAGCGATCATCCAAACTTAACTTTTACTTGTTTCCAAACAATGACCAAAATATGAAAAAATGTATAAGGTAACTATTTTGGTAAGCTTTTATTATTTACTTATTTTATGCTATATTGTTCCACTCCTAACAATAATAATAATGCATTACTTATTAATAGATAGTTTATTATTAGTAATGACAGAAGAATTATTATTAAACTATTAAACCTAAATATAATATTATATCTTTTGTTGAATTCATAAAACATGGTTTTGGACTCCAAATTATTGAAGTCTTCAGCAGCGGTATATAAGTAGTTCGAAACAAATATGCACATGAAAATGAACCCAAAAGCTAAAGTAATAACATTAGTTCCAATAACTGTTCCTATAAAATAACAGAATGTCTTCAGAAAGTATTTTTTTCTATAACATAACGCAACATTAATATTTTATTAATAGTGTGTATTATTGTTGACAAATTTATAACCGCCAGATCATAGTTGATCAGCCTATAAATCTATAATTAAAACATGCAGATTACTATGCCTGTTAGTTGTAAAAAAGCAGTAAAGGTATGGTCCATATCATAGTATATAATATCATAGTATACGTCGTTCCCTTTACGCTACCATTTTAATTCCTTAACGTGATAAAATGATGTAGTGGGGGTACTATTGCAACAACCTTGTATATTTAAGCCATATATCGTGGATTCTCGACTTCACATTTTTTACAGATATTACAATATTTTTTAATGAATTAAATAAAAAATTATAAGGTAAAGAAAAATTACTTTCAGATATGTATAGGTACTGATGTTAAATCGTTTCAAATAAGATTAAAACTATTGTACAATTATTTGGATCAACATATATTTAATAATTGTTCGTGTTATAAATCTGTGATTGAATCTTTTGTAATGCCATTGTCCATTGCAGTGGGATTTAATTAAACCTACATTTCTCAATATCATTAAATAATTACCAAACGAATTTTCAACAAGATTTGCTGATTTGTGCTTATGATAAAGACACTAAATTATTCCTGAATCCTTTTCTAGTGAATTATGTTAATTATGTCCATAATAATTTACAAATGGAAGTCATCCAACATAAAAAACGAAGTTCTAAAAAATTATTTTTTGAAAAGCAGCTAATTTGTATCAATTTTATAGTTGTCTTCCAATGTTTAGAAAACCCAGGAATCAAGACAATTTGCCCCAAAAACTTATAGCAGCGTTTGCAAGTATATAATATATATATATATGTGAGCAGATATTTTCTATTGGGAAGGACAGAAAAAATAAATATTCTTCACGCCTTAGTGATGAACATTTGCATGCTGTATACAGTCTCAACAAGTTAGGAAGCTGATATCGAAAAATTAACTAATAAATTGCGGGCACAGAAATCGCATTACAATTTTACATTTTGTTTTCTTAAAATTAATTTTTATACACTCATATTTGGCCCTCGATGAAAAGTTGAAAAGGAATATGGCTCGCATGGTTAAAACGAATAGCGACCCCTGTTTTATGGGCATTGTAGTACGTACCTATGTAGTGATAGTAGTGGCATTAACTGCTTAACAATTATACGGAGTAGAAAAATCTACAACCAAGAACATATTTCCATCAAATTAGACCACTTTTGTTTTTGTTAAGAAACAGACTTAACCAAGTTCTTTAGAAAATATGTTTTCAAATATGGTTATTAGGTAAACAAATCCAACCGCGAGAATGATCCGTACCTACTTGTTTAGCAAGTATTTGTTCATTTTCCTTAATGAAAGTTTCGGACAAATGTAATTGTGAAGCCGATCAAGATGAGTTATTAATTACTTATTGATGTTTTATCTGATATTGAAAACGAGTCAAATGATACTTCAAGTGAACACTCAAGCTCAACACGTTCAATCTACTGGGTAAAAGAAAAAGTAACATTAGAAGAATGTTCTATTTTATACTTCATAGGTTATCTAGCTTAACACTACATCGAAAATATTTTTAATTGTACAGATTATGAAAAAAATGTATTGACTCAAAATCTTGTTAATGAACTAAATCGATTATTAATAACTTTTAAGACTTTCGAAAATAAGTTACACATACAATAAAGGATTAAAAAACCATCTAGTTTACAAATATTAAAATACACTTATAAATATACTTAATACTAGTCTTAATGTATTTTAAAAAATGTTTGTAGTTATAAAAAGGAAAAAAAATATAGTTAAACGAATAGTAAAAGTTGCTGTACTCACATTAAACAAACAGATTACAAATGTTGATGTCTCAACATGTTAAGGACATTATGCATATACTGTGAAGCTCTTATTTATAACTACAATTTATAAAGAATATAAATGGTTGAACGAAGGCATTCTAAATTTTTATACTTTATATCCATATGCTTTTATATTTATTTATCAATAAACCTATATTCATTTTATTTTATGTAGGTATATAACCATTATCCATATAGTTTAATCTTGATAATATAATAGGTACTATATTTTAAAATACAATTTATGTAGCTAGGTGCTAACTTAAGTTCGATAATATTTTTCAGCTTGTATTTGTTTAATTTCATATATTTTCCTTTAATTTATTGTACGTTACATTTATAAAAATCGTGTTAACAAATTTAGCACGCTGGTAATGTAAATTTAATAACTAAGTGATAATTTTGAAAGCTTTTTAAGTGAAAGTTAAGAAGTTCCCTAACCCTTAAAACTACTTATAGGCTATAGGTATCTAAGCTTATAATATAAATTAGGCATACTTACCATAAAAATTAATTCGTGAGTATTGTTTTATGTTTATTGTAATAAAACAAGGTCACTTTTTAAAAAAAATCATTTAACGGTACCTAATAATTTGTTAAGGTGACCAAATTTGAAAATTATGAGTTTTGACTTTTGTGAGTTGTAAGTAAGAAAAAAATATTGTTTTTAATATGAGTTTAAAAAACCCTGTATGTCTCATCAAAAAATTATTGATTTGGTAAGTTTGGACAATATATAAGGCGTCTTGACTTGCGTACCTATCTTGAATCTGATTCTGATCACAAATTGACTAATGAGATAACGATGTCGATGGCTTATATAATTGTTGGAAATTTCGAAGAATAATAAAATAAATTTAGTGTTTTATTTACTGAACGCTAGCTAATGTACCCAGGGGTGGATAGGCCCATACGGAAAAAAGGGATTCATTTCCCTTCTAGGGAAGAGAGGGCCCCCGTCTATGTTTATGTTAGGGGGCCCACTCGGGTCTACACATTGTTTAGTAAAATATTCACCAAATAGGAATAGTTTAAATTTAAAACTATTCATTTTTTTATATAAACTATTATTACTTATTGTTATTTTTAACAACATAATAATACCACAAGTCAAAAATGTTCTTACGGATCTTAAACATAGTATTTAAAATGATTATTGTTAATGGAAGACCGAAATATCCTCATTCTTCATATGTTTTCCCTAACCCCGTCTTGTTGTGTTTTTGCAATTTTTTTTTTGGCCGATATTTAGCACGGAATTTTTACGAACTTACGCGAAATTTTTCAAAAATCCCTTACAACCTAAAAAGCATTTTTTTCATATGCTGTTTTCCCAGCCCCCCACCATACTAAAAGTACGTTTTCGCACGAAAAATTTTATTTTTAGGTAAAGATGTTAGATACTTTGGAATATTTTAATAGTATAATTTAAAGTAACTATATTTATAGAATGTAGATTGTATGATTGTAGGTACAAGATGTCTAGATGTGTTATTTATTAATTTAAAAAAAAAAAAAACTAAGGAAAACCGGGGATTTTTACGCATAATCGGGTTTTGGCATAATTGATTTTGGTTTATGGTGTAACTTTAACAAATGACCGTTGATATATGAAATTATCACTGGTTGTTTATATTAGCATTTTCTATAAACGATAACATTTTGAAAACATTTGGATTTGTTTCGACCTGTTTACAGACATTTTCAGTTCCATTTTTTTTTAGTTTTTATTTCTATGAATGTCAATAAAATTTTATGTTTAAAAATCTTGAAAATTTAATACAAGGCTCTTAATATATTGCTACAATGAAATTTGAAATATATTAAAAATCCATGGTCACAATTTTTTTTATAAGGATTTTAAGTTCAAATATTGACGAAATGTAAAAAATTATTTTGAGCTAGAAATTGATAAAAAATTTTCTATTTACATCTAAGATTTTAAAATGTAATACAAGATTCCTCATAAATTGGCCCACTTTTATCAAAAAAAAAAAAATGTCCAGAAGAAACTCAAATTAAATTTTTATGAGCATTTGATGTTCATATTTTTACAATATTGCATATTCACTCGATTTCTCATGTAGCGAATTTCTTATTTTCTTATGATTGAATAACGAATAACTGTAGATACATGAACATTTAACTGAATGTGTTTATATTTTAATTTTTTATACACAGGGTTCTGAATTTGAAATTTCACTCTTCTTGAAATATTTCAATGAAATAATGAAAAATATTTATTTTTTTAACGTTTTGCGTTATAGATGAAGATGATTAGAAATAATATATCGGTTACACACTCAGAAATAAAGAAATATATATTATTTATTTTGATTTATTCTTTCATATTTGTATATTCTATATGTAGTTCTGAAAAATATTTCTGGCATTATTATGAGAATAAAAACATTTTTTATATGAGTTTTAAAATATTGTTGTATGCGGACAGTCAGCAATCCAAAATATAATGGTTTGAATTATTTAAAACCATTAAGTCAATTTCAACAGTGAATGAAATAATAGTGTATTTTCAGTAATTTTAAAGTGTACAAAAGTCGTATATGTGTGTATGTGGCTGAGTGATATGAAGATGCTCTTTTATTTAATACTTAGATCATATTTTGTATATTGTAAAAGGTCACGATTCACGACTATTAAGAGTGGTTTAAGTTTATACATTGTGAATATATAATATAATATGCATTCGCAGAGCCATGGCTCTCGACAATATGTTATGATGTTGAGTTGGTTTAAGAGTTTGTAACTTAAAAGACAATGTTTAAATTTTTTGTATTATAGATTTGTTAAACAACTTATAAATTATATTTAAATGTTGCATGTTTTTTTTTGTTACATACACTAAACCAACTTTTAAAAATGTTCATTTGGAAGTTGACGATTATAATTTTTTAGATATAATAAACATATTATTTTTATTTTTCATGTAAATGAAATATTTCAAGAGAATAAATATCTTGAAATTTTAAAACCCTATGACTATACACCATACAATTTTGAAAAATGTTTGATTCATTTTGAGCTATTTACTGACAATTTCAAATTTTAATTGTTTTAGTTTTTTTTTCTACAAATATCAAAAAAATTGTTTTTGTTGGGACAAAAAGCGTGAAAATTTAATACAAGGCACCTGATATATTGTTACAATAGCTGTTAAAAAATAATAAAAGTATATATTCAAAATAATTTTTGAATAAGTATTTAAAGTTCGAATTTTGACAAAATTTAATAATTATTTTGTAGTTAAAAATTTATAAAATGTTCAACTTTTATAGATATAACGATTGAAAATTTAAACAAGGTTCCACGAAAAAAGTTTATATATAAGTTACTATATTCATAATCATATCATTGAATATACTTGATAATATATCATAGGTTGACCGTCTTCGTTCAGAACCGTTTTTCTTATACAATGATATTATATTTTTCAGTGCAGTAATGGACTAACCCAACAATTTTTATTTTGGGTTAATGGCATTAATGGCAACCTTAACCCAAAAAATTCGATGCAAAAATGGTCTAAGACACCTTTACTTAATATTCACCAGATGGCGAAACCTAACTTGTTAATGCGTTTTAATATTATAGATAATTTCAAGTGCAAGAATGGACTATAGTGGATTAGTCCATTTATATGTACTTAGTTTTTTATTAAATGTGGGTTAGCCCATTTGTTACGTCTCATCATAAATGCAGTGCCGAAACTAGGTTTGGTGGGCCCCCCCCCTCGCCCCTATAGCCTATACTTGTACTCCAATATAATGAAAAAAAGTTAGTACCGCAACTAACCTTTGGTAGACCTCTAATGCAAGACAATATTTATGGCCCCCAAATTTTTACATTTTTTCAAGCAGCATAGTATTAATGTTGGTTATATTAAGAGGACATGATACTCGCATGTGTTGTCTCCGTCTTACAAGTGAGTTAAATAACAAATTTTACGCTCAGTAGAACATGTGTAGCTCCGTTAATTTAAAAATTAGAGCGAATTGATCTCTAATAAAATCTAAATCTTTAGCAGTTGAAAAAGAATATCCATAAAATGTCATTTTTTAGTTTTGCATATATCTCAATATTATTGATTTAAGGTTAGTCCGTTATTGTACTGAAGGCTTCATATCATTGAATTCAAATTTAACACCACCCACTACAGTGACCCACCTGTAACCTAGTGTACTTCAGATATTTGTAATTGGAGAGAGAATACACTATTATACATAAAATACATATATAATTTAATAATTATTTTAAAGTTTAGTTGAATGTAATTTTATGTATTGGGTAAAGATAACTATGTTTGGTATTGCCATGCCTTTGATGTATACAATATTTGAAAATTCCAAAGTTCTTAGGGCAGAAATATTCATGAGGTAATATGATGTTAAGGCATGTATTTGGTAAAATTGAGTGAATCCTAATTTTAATTTTTAACATGTTGATTAAACTATTCAGTAGATGGGATGTTATATGGATGATTATTGTTGAGGGTGTATGGTTAATTCTTATATTTTGCTACACCTATATTTTTAAGGATAGCCGCCACTCAGTCATCCACCCCTGAATGTACCTACCTATACTGAATACCCTATCGACTATCGCGAACACGTTGTTGTTACAACCGAATTATCCATAGCCTCGCTGCCCACTGAAAATATTATACTGCAAATAAAAATAATTAAATGGATTTAATAATGACAAACGTCGTTATCGAATTCTATTGGCCGTTTTTTTATTACGCAATATAATTTCTATTGTAGTGAGCAATCAATAGTATTTATAATCAATATGGTACCATCGACGTAACAGTCAGCGTACAGTCGCCCAGTGGGTGTCTTAGGAGTGGTTGAAAACATTTGGTTTAATAATATTTTAAGCTACCTACACCAATTCACTTATATATATATATAAATAATTAAATGGATTTAATAATGACTTGTTCGACTTTTTTCTTAATTTTTATTCCGACCTCTCCAGGGGCTTCTTTCAATTTACTTATATCGAAACGCGTACAGCGATAACTAGGTCGATAACGTGTGGACTATGGACTATAGACTAATAGTCGCAACTCGCGATTATAATTATCACAGGGACAGACTGGAGAAGATAACAACACATAATATAAAACGGCGATACATTACTAATTTTGTAATTAGCTCAATATTTAACAAAAATATGTAAAATATGTAATTAAGATTGAATATGTAAAAATATGTAATATCAACCATAGCTTAAAATAATCAAATAATCCTGTAACATATTTATATAAAAGAATCATTCGCGACAAATATGTAAATACATAAAAATCCGCACCCTATTAATTATATACAATTTCTTAAATTATGTACACACGTGTATAATGTTGTGAACACAGATCCGTTACCTGTCAGTCTTAGAAGTACTAAATACAGTCATGCCCATCACCACAGATGTAATCAGACATGCCATCACAATCGTTAGAACAACCATGACAATAGAGTCTGAAATTAGTAAGCTTCTATGGACTGGGTTCCTTGTCCAAATCACTAAAGATTGCCAAACTGTGTATCGGCGTGTCTGGTCAGACGTAAATTGAAAAAGACATAGCTCACACCGATCAATACCACATTCATTGATCCATCTCTCTAAACATGTTAGGTGTATATTACCAACCGATCCTATCCAAACAAACAAAATATTCTTGCTTTTAATGAGTAGTTATATTTTTCTTGGCATTACAAGTTTAAAAATATTTAATCTAATATATAAAAATCTTGTGTCACGGTATTAGTTTTCGAACTCTCCCGAAACGGTTCGACTGATTTTAATTAAATTGTTTTTGTATATTTGGTAGGTATGAGAATAGGTCATAAAATATTTTTCACCCTCCTAGGTCTAACCCGGAGGTGTTCAAACGGGGATTTTGAGATTTACGGTGAAAATGTTTGTTTATAAATGGTTGTTCTTGGTTATCTCTTTCCGGCATGATGGCTAGTTCAGCTGACCACTTAATTTTTCTGTTTATTGCATGGTGGTTAGTGGAGCTAACCACCTAGAAAATATTTTTTCTTTTTCTCATTTCATGGTCGTTGTTGCTGACCACCATAGCTGATAAGCTTATATACCACCAGATGGCATGGGATATATCAATATTAATTAATATTAAACACATTTTATTTATGTTGAATTTTTTAAAAATATATTGGTCGAATTTTATGTTGGTTTTCCCAGAATATTCATATCATGTTACCTGTGTATTATGATTATCTTTATTTCCCTTTCTTAGTAGTCTATCTTTCAGTCTAATCGACCCAATTGCTTTACATCGTGTGTAATATCGTCATTCTCGGTGGTTAACTGCTATAACTACCACGAAGTTAGTGTCTGCATTTATATAATTATACGTAACTATAAATTAGAGTTTTTTTTTTTACTTTATTTCACTTTTCCAGATTTCGGTTAATTATAATATACTTTAGTTTATTGTAATTTGTAAACTACGTGGATTATATAGGAACAAATGTTATTCATTTTTTAGAAATGTTTCGGAATACTAGGAGTTTGAGTAAAAGAGAAATTGAAAAATGTTTGATATTTGATAATATACCTTCTGGGTCTGATTTAGAGAGTTATAATGAAAATCACGATGATTTCGATAAAGACCCAGATTTTAATTTGTATTCCGACAATGATGATCATTATTCAGATGAAAATGAAACTGATTTCACTCCTTTTACTTCTTCAAACTTAAATTCCACTACACTAATCAAAATACGTAAATTATATACACATTTTGACGAACTAGATCAATTTAGCAATGCTACATCAACTATTTCAACTTAATCACAAACAATTGTTCTAAATAAATATGTACTTATACGTCCAATAAACTCTATAGGTGTTCCAACTTGGTCTACAGAATATAATTTTATTTTACTAGATATAATGTTTGATGATTCGTAATAAGGCGTTTGTAATGAAATAAAAGAAATGGTTGGTATCACTCCTTTGAAAATATTTTTAAAACTTTTTCCAGAAGATTTATTTGAATTAATTGTTTTTCAAACAAACTCCTATGCTACTCAGCAAAATAAACTGTATTATATAACTTACTTCTGTTGAAGAAATAAAAATATTTTTTGATTTAAATATGGCTATGAAGAAATTACCTAGTTATCGAGATTATTGGTCAACGTTTTCCGATTTGCATGACCATTATATTTCTCCTCTAATGCAAATGAATAGATTCGGATGGCTTTTAGCCCATAAACATGTTGATGACAACAGCGTATAACCAAAAAAGGGTGATCTTCATTATGACAAATTATATAAAATTTGACCATTAATATCTTTAACATTTGCTGAGTGTTATACACCACATTCAAATATTGCCGTAGACGAATTTATAGTTCAATTTAAAGGCAGATCTACGATCAAACAATATATGACAGATAAACCAATCGAGAGGGGTTTCAAAATTTGGATGCTTAATGATAGTTCCTTGAACAACTTAAAATTTCAAGTTTATACCGAAAAATCTGACATAAAAGATGTGGAAAAAGGTCATGACGCCAGAGTTGTCATGGATATGGTAGAAAATTTACCGGGAAAAAATCTAATTGTCTTTATGGATAATTTTTTTACATGTTATGATTTATTTAAAATTTAAAAAGATAATTTAATATACAGAGTTATTCATTAAGCGTAAAACACTCATTATCTTAAGAAGTATTAATGTTTTTGAAAATATTTTTTTACAATGTTTCAGTTGTTAAAAAAACAACGTTTTTATTAAAAATTTATATTTTTAAATATTATTTATTCATATATTTTTTTTAAGTTTTTTACTTTTTTAGACGCAGCATGGAGTTTTAATTTCATATACCAAAGCAGAATATTTTTTTAAGTATTTAGATTCATAAAAATTGAATTTACGGTGAGTAGTTTATGAGTTTTAAGTATTTAAAATTTTGATGGGCGGAGTGGAATGGTATGGGGTTACACCGAAAAATGTTTGCCCACTACACCGCTTGTCTAAACTTTAAATACTTATAACTACACGTCCTAAATTCGATTTTAATGTATCAAAATACTACGAAAAATATTTTGCTTTGGTAAATTAAATTAAAACTCTATGTTGTCATTCAAAAAAGTAAAAAAGTAAAAAAAAATATAAGGATAAAAAATATTTTCAAAAACATTAATTCTTTTTGAGATAATGAGTGTTTTACGCTTAATGAATCACCCTGTATGCCGTTGGAACTGTTGTAAATGCTTCAAGAAAAAATCCATCTAAACTAAAAGATAAGAAATTAATTTTACGAGGTGAATATGATTGGAAAATATCCAACATTGGTATTGTGATGTATAAATGGAAAGGTTATAAGTGTTTTCATCTTTTATCATCTTTACAAAGTCCTACAGATACTGGAAATGTAAATAGAAAATCTAAAGATGGAAATCAAAAGCTTTTCTCTGTGTTGATAGATTACAATAAAAATATAAACTTCGTGGATAATTTTGATCGTTTGAACAATGACTATAAGCTTGACAGAAAAAGTATGAAATGGTATTTACGATTAATTTTTCATTTTATTGAATCTGAAATAATTAACTCGTATATCATAAACAAATAAATTAAAAATATGCCAACATTTACCAATGAAGATTTTCATAGGAGTATTTACAATGATTTATTGGCTAACAAAATAATAAGTACTGGAAATAAATCTTCACCGGCAACACCAAAAGCCCGACCTTCAGTAATATCATCAAAAAAACCAATTACAGTAAAACCTCTGAATAGCGGACACTCACGGGACCGACCAAATTGTCCGCTATTGAGAGGTGTCCGCTATTGGGAAAAATTGATAAAATAATATGTACGTATTTATGTCTGAAAATTTAAATTTTATTGACTTTTTAAACATTTATTTATCATTACATAATTTATTATAATTAGACGTAATAAAATATGTTATACAAAATTACTTATTGAAAAAAAAAATCTGAAATTTTAGTTTGTTTTTTTTCTTGTATTGCAATTGCCTCAAAATTAAACTGGAGTTGATTAACTAGTGACAATGAAACTGCATCACTCTTATTGAGACAAAACGAACTTGAGTATGGTTCCAATTTGAGTTTTACCAACTTTAAATTGAGTCGCTAATTCACGAACACTTTGTTTTTTTGCATCATAACATTTTATTATGTCGATTTTATTTTTCAACGTCAAACGCGACCGTACCGGAGCCATGGTAAATACGATACTAACAGACAATGCTATTGATATCAGTACCTAAGTCATAACATCACTATCGTTCGTATAGGTTCTTATTTAATTTTGTAATTTTTCATACCTTATCGTATTCATTAAATTACGATTTAGATAAATGTCTTTATCGGTAAAATATATTGTATATTACATATTGTATTGTATACCTACACAATAAGTTTGTATTTCTTGGACAGCTGTCCGTTATTTAGATATATTTAAACACTTCGGACTACCTAACCTGTCCGCGTCCGTTATTCAGAGGTGTCCGCTATTTAGAGGAGCATTATCTATTATTTTCAACGGGACTATGCCGGGACCGGAAATTTTGTCCGTTATTGAGAGGTGTCCGTTAAGAGAGGTTTCACTGTATTTTGGAAAGTGTAGGAACGTTATGAGTCTGCACATCAACCAATCAGAACAACATCAAGGAAGTGTACGAACTGTGACCAAAAAAAAAAAACCCCGATTCGTTCGATTTTGACTTGCAAAGTAAAATCTATGTATTAGAAAAGATTCGAATTGCTTTCAAATTTTTCATAAGATAAAATAGTATACAAAAGTTAAAAAAAAAATAATATACAAAATGTATTTATAATTTTTTTCTTTTGAAGGTATTTATTTTATTTTGTTCAAAAATAAGGACGAAATTTTTATTTTTATATAGTTTGAACTATAATTTGGTTATTAAAGTTAATTTACTGATTTGATTTTATTTTTAGTTGTTGAACAAGTATTCAATAAAACTTTATGATATACTGGAAAATGTTGTTATTGAATTGCCAATTTCAAGGTTAAAAATTAACTAAAAAAGTTTTTAGTGCTATGATTATTTGTTTGGTAAGTATATATATTAAATGTTAAGAGGAAAAAAAATTAAAAAAAAAAAAATTGCTGTGCATCTATTGTACCATTTTCATTTTCCTGGAGTTATAGGAGAAATAATTAGTAGAAATTAGTATTTATTCTTTATTGGTTGCCATTGGTTATTCAGGCAAATCAGGTACAAACATACATTAAATTAAATTTTTGAATATTGCCTATTAGGATGTGGCTGAGTTGCACTTACTGCAGCGAGATACACCTAAAAGAAGTTGAACAATCATAATTTTTTTTGAAAGATGCTATTTTTACGGGCAAAAAGCTGCTATTACTTCAATATATTTGATGAAGTTCTGTAATTAGAAATGTATATTAGGTGAAAGATTTTCTGTAATACCAAATGCATAAATATAAAATACATATAAATTAAATATAAATATTCTATGATTGACACTATTGTGTGTATTTTAACGGAATATATGAATGGAACAAATCACACTCGTGCGTATCGAAATTATCTAGGAAAATAAAACCAGGTATGTATTAATGGTTCCATAGACCATTTACTAATAGATAGACACAGAGGCGGACTGGTCAGGTGGGACAGTAGGAAAAGTCCTACTGGGCCGCAGGCTTTCTAAGGCCGCCAGGCCGAACCATATAAATTTAAAATTTTAATATTTAAACTAAAATACAATAATAATAATTATATCATAATAAGTCAATCATGTTTATCTTATATTATAAAATGGTTATAAATGCAAGTTTTTATTAAAACAAAATAAAGAAAAAATCATTTAATTCAGCTTGGTACGGCGATACTTCTATTTATAACTTTTAATAAACAATGTAAAATGGATAATAATTCCATTTAAATGCAGGTCATCGTTTGGTCGCCGGGTGGTGGCTGACGGGTTTTTTGTTGTATTGTGTTCTAGTGTTCAACATTTGTGTAGATGTGTAAAATCATATTAGTGTGGGTGAGCATATGATATACCATATACATCCAAAAATAACAATTAATAAAAATTAATAATTATTTTTACGCGAGTACAGAATTTCCGATTACTGACTGACAAGTGACGAAGTGACGACTGTGCACACTGCTATTCGAGTACAAACGCTACGAATTACAAACTGTAGTCTTGTCTATAATAGTATTCTTGTCTATATTAAATAGATATATACTAGTCTGTATTAAAACATATTATAATAGCGCGTCATTCTTTATATTGGATATATTTACGCTTTTTATTTTTATTTGTAAAAATTTTAATTAATGAATTCTAAAAAGTCAAAAGGTGGAGCTGCCAAAGAACGCGAAAAAAAAATTAAATTACAAATTGCAGCCCAATCATGTCAAAACATATTAAATGTATTTAAGAAAACAAAACCTAGTGGTAATGAATCGAATAATGAAAATCCAGGAAGTATTTATTTTTATAATTTTAATTTACACATTTACCTACCTAATGTAAAAATATTTAGTTATTTATTACACACATAATATCCGACATTAATTTTAGTATATTAATTAGGTTTATATTTGCTTAAATTTTAGTGTGATCAAATAAATATAGCTGCAGAGAAGTTATTGGTAAGTTTCTTAATATAACTATCAATTTCCAATTTTTAATGAAATAATTCGACGTTAAAAAAAAATGAATAAAAATGTGTTTATTATTTATGTGTTAATTATTTATTATAAGCATTTTCTATTTAGCATATTATTATATTTTTTTAAATTTTAGTGTAATAGGAATTCTACTTCTATAGTTCAAAACGAGCATGATTTAATAAGAGATATTGATATTGATTCAAATTTAGCATTTACTGTGACTAAAAATCAAACAGGCACAGCTACAGAAAAGTGCTTCATATGAATTTTTTCTTACATTATCAGTAAACCAAGGTAAACTGTGAGAGAACTTTCAGCAAACTAAAACTTGTAAAAACCAGACTTAGGGCTAATACGAGTCAAGATAATTTAGAAGCACTTTTAATTTTGAGTGTTGAAAAACAATTACTTGATGAAATTAAAATTGAAAATGTTATTGATTACCTAAAAGCTAGCTCAACTGTAATGTCAAAAATGTTTTCATTGTAAAAAAAATAACTTTTGATTTTTATTAAATACATTTTATCATAATGTTTTTTTCTCAACTTTATGTTATTAATTTATTATAATGCATAGTAGGAATTATGATTACATAAACAAAATTCATTTGAGCCTAATATTGACTATTTGTTGATTAGTATGTTATGGTATTTGCCTTCTAATATAAATAAA
Source organism: Sitobion miscanthi (assembly GCA_008086715.1). NCBI lineage: Eukaryota > Metazoa > Arthropoda > Insecta > Hemiptera > Aphididae > Sitobion > Sitobion miscanthi. Next base: position 4,752,732 of record CM017804.1, read on the forward strand.
ATGTTTAGTTACAAGACATTAGAAATATATTTTATTATAATATAGAAGTGATTTAAGATTTAAAGAAAATATGTATACTTTTTTGATAGGTGAGGGGAGGGGGGAAACTTCTTTATATTCAACTTCTATTTGGGCCGGTAACCCCGTATTCCCACTGGGCCGGACACCTCCCAGTACACCTCTGGATAGACAATGTGTCAAGATAGGTCATAGGTGGCGATTTTCGGTTACTGAGTTACTCTGATACAGTAAAATTTATATATATTATACTAGCTGAACCCATGCGCTTCGTTACCCGTAAAAAATCACATATCTTAAAAAAAATTATGATAATTCAACTTTGGGTTATGATTACCCTGGTAGGGAATCCGGTCAACTCGTTCATCTTGGTAGGCAATGTTCAATAATTCGATCTGATGCAAGCTTGATCTGCTCAAATAACCAATGGCAACCAATAATAAATAAATATTAATTTCATGTAGACTGTAACCAATGGCAACTATTAATAAATAAAAATAAAATTTCCAATTTCTATCGTGAACCTCAATTTCCCTGTTTGAGCATCTCTTTGAAATGGAAATTTCGGCAAATCATTTCTTATTGCACCGTGAAAATATGAGAAGAACCTCTATTCCAAATTTCAAGTTTGTACGTTGCGTAGTTTTTGAGTTACAGCGATTAGTGAGAGAGTGGTATTATGATTTTATACATATAGAAGATATATTCATACTAAATATTAATTACACAAAACGGGCTGCAACACTATGCGCCATGACGGCACTTGACTACCAATGTATTTGGTATAGGATGGGCCAGTCTATAAGTAAAAGTTCTATGGGTCGTATATCGACTGATAATAATGTTTATACTTTATACAGCTGCAAATAATGCCTAAAAATAATACGGCAACCGTAATTTATAATTAATTGTTTAAAAA